>CM029121.1:15388910-15476410 GCA_016859345.1 Istiophorus platypterus | reverse complement strand
AAATAGAGAATATAATGAACAGAGCAAAAAAAAAGATGAATTTTAGCTCATTTTACAGCCTACATGTTAATCACCATGACTTCATATACAGTAGGAGTTTTCTGCTGTAAAATGTTGCATTCACAACACATCACTGCCCATTGAAATGCCATTTTCGCCACCCCCTATTTTTGTATGTCACAGATCCTCGAGCCTCATAAGGACTCACCCTGGAGAGGTTCACATGCAAAATACCTACAACCCCAAATTGAATAATATCCACTTTTTTTCTTTTTTTTTTTCAAATTTAAAATATCACAATTTTCAGGGAAAAAGAACCAGCGAGTATTGTGTTGCTTCAGCTGATCTCCAGTCACTGTTTTGAAAGTTTCTCTCACACACCATGGGACTTAATCTGGCATAAAACACGTTGTGGGAGCTGTGAAGGGTTAAACTTCTATAGCTGTTTGCTGTCTGCATTTCACTTCCATTATAGCCGTCTCCCTCTGGCTGTATCGAGTGTCTGCTGCTCAGGATGTGGTGCAACAATTAATCCTCAGATTGATTCACTTCCTATTGAATTGCCCCCAAACTCAAGCTGTAATTCAACCTGACCTGGTTAATCTTAGACCCTACTTAACTCACAAGACTTAAAAAAGGACATGAAGCAACTGTTTATTCATCAGTTTCAACTCAATTGGAATCGCATTTGTGTTACATCTTAGAGTCATTGGCATGGTAGTAGTATTTAAGGGTAGTCAGGTACACATTCTCTGCTTAAGAGGGGAGTTTTGAATCAATCAGACTGATTGAGAATTAATGTTACTGGGAAGGCAATTAGTGAATAAATTGCAATGAACATGTGAATTGAAACCCTCCTGAAAACAATTTGATCAAGTATCTGACAGTGCATATTTGCAACTTTTCCCTGCAATTCAAAAAGTGATCAGTCATCGTTACGAAGTTCTAAAAGTGTTAAGACTGAAAGCTCATTCCTGAATTTGCCAAACGTAGTAGTATCATCAAATAAATGGAACATGTGGCGAGTTTTTTCCAAGGTAAAAAATGAAAAGATCAATGCCATTCTAATGGGATGTTTAGCTTATTTTACCATAAAGACCAGAGGAGACAGCTAAAATAACTCTGTCCAAAGATAACACAATCCAGCTTACTAAAGCTCAGTATTAACATGTTGTCAACTCTCTTGTTTGATTTTCACAAAATCTGTGTAAGTGTAAAAACAACAATCCTAAAATATTTTCATAAAGTTACAGCTCCCATCCAAGATACAGTCCTGCACAACGACCCCCCTCCCTAAACAAAACAAAACAAAACAAAAAACATAGCTTGTCAATCTATACATTCTGGCTTTGTATGGATCAAAAAAATATATATGTTTTGTTAATTTGTGAGTTTTATATGTGCACGAAGGCAGGTTTTGTTTCAGACAGATCTAGGCTAACCTTCCCCCCCTGTTTCCAGTCTTTATGCTAAACTAAGATAGCTGTCTGCGGACTTATATTTGAGACATGAGAGTGGTAAAAGCCTTCTCATTTAATTCTCTGTAAGTAAGCAAATAAGTTTGTGTCCCAGAATGCCAGTTTTTTTAAACTGCTCAAACTCAAACATCCACCTTTCACTGACAGCCTGGGCTAACTTTGTATGCTGAAGATGTGAAGTGCAGTGAAGGGTGATCTACATTTCAATATTCCCCCTGTTTGAAACCGAAAGAATACAGTAAACAGCAGGAGATAATGTGATGACAGTATTCAAGGTGAAAGAAATAATTACATTTCTTCTGTGCTATCAAGACAAAACGAACAATTATTCAGCTGTATACTGTAGCTGCAAAAAAATATGCCACAGTCTTAGATTTCCTCTGATCAAATTTCCATTGATAAAAATGCTGGAGCAGCAGTTTTCAGAGTGAGATTTCATCTCACTTTTGGGAGATAATATATTGGTAGTAAAAGGCTCTCAGTCCAATCAATCTTTCCTTAGGGACATGAAAAAGAAGCTTAATAAGTTTTATCAGCAGCTGTTTTTCAGGGGCCTATAGTGTCCTGTTCATTATGATCATAGAGCTGCACTATAGGGCTCAAGGGGCTACTTTGAAATTGTGAGAACAAATATTTCACAACTGGGAAATTTGTGTGGGGCTCAGTCAGCCAGATAATTTAAACCACAGAGTTCTGGGGACAGTATGCTGTGAACATCATTGTGCAACTTGAGACGGTAACAGTACTAATCCGCTTCAAAGGTAACGCTCTTGTCACGAGTCCTTTAAAAGCTCGATTTCCCAGTCAGAAAGTGCCAGAGGGGAAACCACTGGGCTGCACTTTGATCTTGCCAGGTCGATCCTTTTTTGATAAGGGCTTTATGAAGCAAATGAGGAAAACATTGTCATTCAAGAAGCGAGTTCTGTGTTACGGCATGTTAATTAATATAAAGTGCTGAAGGCCAAACTGCACTGCAAGGGGTTGAAATTCTGTATTTTTATGTTTGTTTTTGTCTTTCTTTTTGGCAGAGATTTAATCCCTTGTAAACATGTGTTAGCAGTTTCTGACAGCGCTTTGGGATCATGGAAATCTGAACTGTCTGAACTTCACAGCGCTCTGCATTTCTCAAAGACTCCATCAGAAGAAATGTATCCTCACGATTCCCTTTATGTACAATGCTAAATTAAGATGCTTCTTGTATGCAGGCCAAGAAAAGCCCCAAGAATTTTAAGCTCACACATTGTCTTGATTAATCTATTATGTGAAAACTACAATTCTTTGTAGTTGAACTTTTGTTCAATGAATCAGTTCAACAGTTGAACGATTATCTTCTTAAAGTAATTGAACAGAAAATTTTCAAACTGAGAGTTGCTTATTTCTTCATAACTGTAGATATGTAATGTCATATAAACACATAAAACTGGGTAAGAAGCCGATCTGCGGCAAAGGAGAAGGTTGTATGCTTAAAGTATCGCCTTCGTTCTGCTTGTGACTTAAGATGCGAAAACATTTCTCTGAGCTCTTTGATGCCTGAGAGCTGGTATATTTTTTCTGTAGTTTCAAACCTCTTTAGCCCTGCAGTGGTTGAATGCTTTTGACATTATAAGAGTTATGGTGTCTCACTATAGGCCTGAAGAAAAAACATAATAAAACCACAGTGTACTCCTACATCCTGTGAGGTGTTGTGTATATAGAGAAATGGAGAGGGCCGTATACATTGCAGAGCCACAGCTTTGAGGGGTTTGCAAGTGTTTCACTCACTGTGCCGATTAAAAGGTTCTGGGATTATTCTGGTGGGAGTACCGAATAAAGCCTGTAACACTACAAATAATGTGGTAACTGCTGCTCTCAATTTAGGAGAAAAAAACTGGCAATAAGGTGACATTCCCCAAAACCCAGAGTAACCTGAAAATAAGTGGAAGATGGAGAGAGAACATTATGGCTCATTCTCCTCATAATAATGAGAGAATGAGCCGTAATGAAAAAAGAGAAAACTAACATGCCGGGGGGCGTCTCCCGTGGAGACACCCCAAGTCTGCCGAGCCTGAAATCTAAATACTCTGGATTTGTTGACTTATTTAAATGAGATGGATGTTCCTCTCATGCTACATAGACGACCTCAGACATTTGCAGGATGAACTGAGACATTCATACAAGGCATTTTGGTCATGTACTCACATTTCTGGGCACAATTTAGAGTGATTTCCTGCTGCTGTTTTTGTACAGTGAAGCGCTTCGGGCAGCATTCAGAAGGTTTTGTTGGAAAACTCACAGTATACACATCCTATCGAAGGGGAGCAGGCTAACGTCACCGCAACACATTTCACTTAAAAATTTGACTTTCAATCATTGACCGTTTCAGATATTTTTGATTGGGGGGGCAGCAGACTGTGGTAAAGATTTACAGAAGGGGGGTTTATATCTAAAATTAGTAAAAACTTGATAAGACTCATATATAAAGATCTGGTTCTTGGGTTTGATTGGTTTGATTGGTTTACCAACATGAAATGTAAACTGTGGAGTCATACTGAGGCCTAGGTCCAGGTGCTGTTGGCCTGTACCTACTTACAACTGTCTCTATGAACTATTATAATGGAAACCATTTATCTGTTCCCTCTCACAAACACCCATAAATAAAGACATCTGAACTTCAGAATGCGCTCAACATGATAGTCGAATTTTGCCAGGGATGCTGGAAATCAAACCTGAAGATCCTGTTTCATTTTACAGTTTTGATGCCACACCTATAATTGTGCAAAGCTCAGACAAGAGTGATGAGGATACAGTAGGAGACAACTAACTGTGAACTTGAGACACATCCGTCTCTGATCAATAATGCGCTTATGACAGTGATGGACTGCAGGAATTGCAGAGAAATCGGAGAGACAAATTGTCCAGAGCTCAGAATACACAGCTCCACCTTGTCTCAAGGTCAATGCTTTGTAGCTAAATTTGAAATGACTGCGTTCAGGCATGATCTTGCTTGATAACACTCCAAAAGTTCCTTTTACTGTAATAAGAGAGAGAACATCATGGCATAGTTCACTGCTTGCTACTAATTGTACAAGACCTCCTTTATATTTTTCTTTTGTTCGTCGAAAATGAAGTGATTTTTATTTAGATCTCAGCCATAATGACTCATCTCAACTTTATGTGGAAAGCTGCAGAGCTGATGGAAACAATTAATGGCAGCTCTAGGGCTGGATGACACGGTTGAAATCAAAATTACATGTGATACAAAATCCCACACAACAAATTGTTTTCCATATTGGTGAGTGATTCAGTGTTTTTAACCAAAAGCCAGTGGTCTGTAACCTGACGCACCAGATGATTTGTTACGCAGATTCTCGCTTTAGACAAATCTATCAACCTTGCAAGGTTAAGTGTTTTGTGTCCAGGTTTGGTTTTTAAACCCCAGTGCCACAAAAATAGATGAGAGCTGCAGGTTTCGGGTTTATCTTACTACTGTTCGGTTTGTCATTTTCTATTCAAACTATGTGATGACACTACTGTTCATACATGTTGCCTGTAGTCTGTCGTGTGTTGTCTTTAAAGCATCGAAATGTACCTACATGATCATGAAATCATGAAAGCCTTGATTCAGCGTTCTCTTGTGATTCTGTTCCTTGGGAATGTCTCTAACCTATCCATCGTTAAAAGGGATAGAACTGGACGAATTATAGACCTAAGTTGAGATGATCTCTGTGGTCTCTGTCGTGTTATCGTTTGCACATCAGCATTAGCACCTCGTGAATCCTGTTCAGTAAATGATTCAGTTTTGCTTCAGTTAGGAAGGTAAACAAGATTATTCTATCGACGTCTCTCTTGCTCCATCTGCCAATGTGAGAAAAATTTGAATGGTCCATTAGAGCTTGGAGAACAGCATTCTCCTTCTGTTTTTATTCTGTAGAGCGTCAAGCTGATTTCTCGCAACATTCAGCCAGATGGCACATGCAGGTGGCAACACCAAGCAGACGCTGCCAGCCTCTGTAATAAGTGCGTCATCATGTTAAAATACTGAGCCCTATTCAATAAAGCTTTATTTAGCTACTAAAAACCAGAGAAAGTTTACATGGAAGATTCTGTAGCTCTGCTGATATTTTACTTCAGTGGCCCAGACTCATTGCACTTTCTAGTCCCTCTGAGGACACACCGTTAAGGCAGCCCCTTGCTTATAGTGCATCGCTTTCCCTTGCAGGAGCAGAAGCACAGGAAGACAGTGATTTGGCTTCAGACTAAGCAAGTTTGAAAAAAAACACAGCCAACAACACAAAGCAGAAAAATCAATACCTAAGCGTAGTATGGTCACACTGCCAATTGCAATATGTTGCTCACACAGAGTTATTCTTTAAGGGAACCAAACCTGGAGTTACAGAAATAAAACCATGACTGATTCTTCACTCAGAACAGAGGGAGACAGGCAATTTGGCTCAATGCTTAAAAAATAATACATGTGCTGCTTGACCAGAGTGACTTTAAGAATGGAGCCTGTATTTGTGTTCAAGGCGAGTCTGAAACCTTTTGAATATATTAATCACATGCAGGAAGCACAGGACACCTTCACTTAAAAACACACACACATAAACACACACACACATAAACACACACACACACTAACACACACATAAACACACAGACGTAAACACACACACACACACACACACACACACACACAACATTTCATTCCTCATTCCCCTGGTGCAATGGCAGGCTTTACATAAAAGAATTTTGTTTCCTCTGGAAGAAAAAGCAAGCAGAATTCAGTATGTGACAGAGAGGGATAATGGGCTCCCAGAATAGCATGTTATTGGCCAGATGAGAGGGATAGCGCCGATGAGTGTCTGATACTTGTGGGTCTTTTTCGCGTTTTGAACACTATGATGAGGGATGAGACCATTTCCAGTCCAATCAAGGGCGTAGAAGTTGTAACTAGAGTTTTATCCAGGAGAAGATTGAACCAGACGGAAAAAAAAATTGATTCAGGTGACTAGATCATTTCATTTGTTTCTACCTCTAGCATGTCTGCATGGCCAGCTGGGTGATCTAATGCGGCGGGCATCTCATCCAGAGCCGCGCCGTAGTTTGTGGGTGATACTAAAGGGCGTCAGCAACACTCCAGCGAGCCATTAATTCAAATCTCACAAATTAAACCAAATGTAGGCCTCCGCCACACACAGAGAGCCCCTCTGCTTTCCCACCATGCGTGATATGTTCCAGCACCGCTGCACACGGCCACATTTTGGCAACCAGGCGAACACAGGCGGGAAAGCTGGAGTGGGGAAAAAGAGAGAGAGAGAGAGAGAGAAAAAAGTTGGACATACTTGAAAACACCCTCTGTCAGAGTTTTAAATAATGCATAGTGCAAGTCAATGTAGACTGTCTAGTCTGAAAGGAGTCATAAATACCACACACATCAAACCTTCATAGTGCCTGCCACATCTGAACTGCAGACAGCGGCACTGGTTCTGTTGACAGCGTTACAACCCACACAAACTGCACGCTTTTTCTTTTTTTTCTATTTTTTTGCAGTGTCACGCCATCGTGTTCATTTTTGTCGTTAATCATTAATAAGTTAAACGGGTTGAAATGGGGTTAGCCTAGCATAAGGAATATGAGCAGTGGAAAACTGGCTCTGTTCACAATCCAGCAAATCTAAAGCCCACTTATTAGCAAGTTAAATGTTGTTGTTGTTTTAATCTGTGGAAAAAACAAAGTATAAGAATAACAAATTGTGGTTTTACAGGGGGTTATATGCTAAGTTAAACGGCCGCTATGACATGAGAGTAGTGTCGACCTTCTCATCTAACTCCTCTAAAATCTGAGATTTGAATGTTTCCTTGTGTGGCAGAATAATTGAGCGGACATCTGCTGAAGAAAGACTCATCTGAATATTGACATTGCCACCATCAAAAAGTCCTTGTCCTTAGCACAGCTTGTTTCCTTGGAAACACGCCCTGCTCCCTCTGTCTCCTGGCCTTTTGCTTTAATCTCCTCCACCCCTACTCCTGCGTGGAGCTGCTGATGCCTCGGTGCACAATAGTCGGAGGTGATAAATTGATACCTTTCCTTTCTGCTTTTTCGTTGTTGTGTTTGTTTTCACTTATCTAAATTCACTGGGTTTGCACAACACTTGCTGCTCTAACAACTAATATTCTTCTCATGTATTAGTCTGGATCAGTGAATGGGAGGGGTTGTCTCACAGAAATGAGAATAAAATGTCATGCTGCCCTCCAAGTAGAGCTAAAGTGACCAATTAATTACATTTCTTACTGTGAAATAAAGACTTTGTCAATAAGGATAAGTGCCAAAATAATATATCACCCTGGTTAGTACATGCTAGTTTTCAAGATGTTGGTGCACACAAAGCTAGTAGTAAGTTGAAGACTGATATTCAACATATAATCCAAGTGAAATAACCGAAGATTGTCTAGACATTTACAGTTAGGTTCATAGGTATTTGGACAGTGACACAACTTTTGTAATTTTGCCTCCGTACACGATCACAGGGATTTGAAACCAAATTAAGATGTGATTGATTTTGACATGATCATTTTTAGGGGCTAAGAAGTAATTGGACAAACCAATGTAATTATAGATATAAGGATTATTTTCAATACATGGATTAAAGCAGCAATTGACACTTGATGAGGTTCATGGCCTGTGTGGCCTGTTCCTGCTTTATTTCATGACAAATGAAGCAGGTATAAAGTCTGGAATTGATTCCAAGTGTTGACTTTGCATTTAGGTAGCTATTCATGGGAACTTTTAATATGTGGTCCAAAGAGATTGCGATACAAATGAGGGAGGCCATCATGGATGGAAAATTGGAACAAACCTATGGGACAGATGGCAGACACTTTAGGAGTGGCCAAATAAACTATTTGGTACATTTTTTAAAAGAAGGAATTCACTGGTGAGCCCATCAACACCAAAAGGTCTGTAAGATCATGGAAGACAACTAGAGTGAGTGATCGCAGAATTCTTTCCTTGGTGAAGAAAATGCCTTAACAGCATCTAATCAGGACAAGAAAAGTCTCTAGGAGGTCGGTGTATCATATTCGCTACAATCAAGAGGCAACTTCATGAATGTAAATTCAGAGGGTTCACCACAAGGTGCAAACCACTGGTAATAGTTTAGAACAGAAAGGCCAGATTAGACTTTGCCAGAAAACATCTAAAATAGCCTGCACAGTTCTGGAACAAACTTCTCAGATGAAACCAACATGAACTTGTACCAGAATGATGGGATGAGAAGAGAATGGAGAAGGAAAGGAACAGTTCATGATCCAAAACCACCACATTATCTGTCAGACATGGTGGAGACAGTGTTATGGCATGGGCATGTATGGCTGCCAATGGAGCTCGGTCACTGGTGTTTATTGATGATATGACTGCTGGTAGAAAGAACAGGAGGAATTCTGAAGTGTGCAGGGCTTTACTATCTGCTCAGATTCATCCAAATGCTGCAAAACTGATGGGACAATGCCTCACAGTACAGATGGATAATGACCCAAAAAATACTGAGCAAGCAGCACAAGATCTTCTCAAGTCAAAGAAATGTAATATTCTTTGTCGGCAAAATCAGTCACCTGAGAATGCTTTTCAGTTCCTAAAGACAAAACTGAGGGCAGGAAGACCCACAAAGAAGCAGCAACTGGACCTAGTTGCAGTAAAGGCCTGGCAAAGCCTTTTAAGGGAGGAAACCCAGCATTTGGTGATGTCCATGAGTTCCACACTTCAGTAAGTCATTGACTGCAAAGAATTTTCATTCAAGTATTGAAAATAATCCTTATATTTTCAATTATGTTGGTTTGTCCAATTACTTCTTAGGCCCTGAAAATGAGGGACTATGCATAAAAACGGCTGTAGTTCTTAAATGGTCAATGTAGCATTTTTGCAAAACCCCTTAAATTAAAGATGAAAGTCGACACTTTAATCACATCTCTTCTAATTTCAAATCTGTTGTTGTTGTGTACAGATGCAAATTACAGAAGTTGTGTCACTGTCCAAATATTTATGAACCTAATTGTAACCTAAAGATAGTCCCCCAAATCACTTCTGATTGGCTCAAACTCATCACATTCCTACAAATTGCTTGGACATCATACATCATGGCATCATAAAGATGCTATATGTAAGTTTCAACTACTGCTACATAGACAATGTTAGCATCAAGAACTGTTGATGCTTCTGTGACTCACTATCACAGTATCATTGTGATAAGTATTATTAAGAGATGGCTGGGGTTTGTTGGTTAGCTTGCTAACTTCAGTAGAAGAAAAGAAGTGATAGATATAGAAGCAAAACATGAGTTGACACTAGTGTTGCTTTCCATCGCTGGAGACAGCCCTTTGTGAGAAAAGCAACAAAATCCGATGCTGAACTCACAACCTTTCTTCTAGACTAGTAAGTAAACAGCTGTTGATGTTAATTTTGGCTATTGAGTGACAGCAAAAACTTACATAGAGCCCCTTTAACAAGTCTGGAAATTTTTTTGACTGTGGTCACATTTATATGTCTAAAGTCATTAGTTTGTTCTCTGACTGGCCCAGTGGCAACATGTTGTCATGATTTTAAGAGCCTGTCTTCAGACTGGTGCAGTGCAGTTTCCTCCTGTGTAATGTCTGATGTAAATCCCCACAGAATTCACAAATAACCTAGATGGAACTTCATATCAAAAAGAGCAGAGTCTCCTTGGTAATAAGGTCGTATACATTTCATATACATTCAGACTGACGGCTCCAGATTAGTGTTCTCAGCAAACAGGCCGTCGACTCCGACGACCGGCTAAGTCCGTCCTAACGTAAAGAGTGCACGCTGATAAACATGCTAGCATAGCAGACACACAGTGACAGGCATGCACGTAGAAATGCATTGAATACACAGAGTGAACACACGAATCCTTCCACACATTATCTGTCATACAGTCACATAAAGAGCGAGGAAATAAGAGTCACTTGGAAAGGGCAGTCAAGTATGTTGCAGCATGGGTTCCCCAACAAAGAATTAAACAATCACCCTAGAAAATATACAGTAGGCATTGTGTGATGTGAAAAAGGAAAATGTTAGTGTGCACAAAAACCCTCCAGAGAGTAAAAGTAGCTTTTTTTTTTTTACTTTTCAGCTAGTTGTCTTAAACCGCCATCAATCTGTTTTACTAAATTAAGGGCTGTTTGAATAGAGCACATGATGGAATCAAGAGACAACAACGGAAAAATCGCAAATTTGCAAATTGGTTGAAAAGAAAACATGAAAGCAGAAAATAAGAACATTTCCATAATTTTATAAACTAATAATTAATTTTATAATGAATTTTTCCAGTTCTGTTCTTGCAGGCTTCTGCCAAGTTCCTGGTTTTTCAGTGAGCTAATTTGAGACATCATCGCATGTGGTCACAGCAGAGGCATTCAAACATTGTTCAAATCATAAAGTATATGAAAAGGTTAAAATTGTTACTTCTTAAGACCACCAGTGGAGATGTTTAAAAGCAACATGAATACACTGTGAAAACAGATCTCCTACAATAGTGTTTCCCCAACATTTTGGCCTGTGATCCCTTGAAATGGAGAAAGGTCTACACAAGTAATAGAATACTGTTTTGAAAATATATGCAGTATATCGCAATATTACACACGCATACACACACATACATACACACACACACACACACACAATGAATGAGTAAGACGATCAGAGAGAGGGTGAGAGTTTTATTGATTTGACAGCCAGTTAATTCAAGTCTTTTGTTACATAATACAGTCTGATCTATCACCAATCACATCCTAAAGCAGATCACTAAATGCAATTTTCCTCAAGCATGTTGATCCTCTTTCAATAAGACACCCGGGAGAAGAAGAGGGAAATAATAAAGAGAGGATTTCTGCAAACACTGACTCATACCGATGAGCCAACTGCATGAGTTTACCACCAGGAATGTTCAGAAAAACCCAAAAAACATGTGATACACTAAGGTTTGATACACGTTCATGTACCTGATGACCTCCTGCTTTTTGTAAATCACCGTGCTTCCACATGAAGTGTCCAAAGCAGACTGCGTACCATTACTTGCAAAAACTACATGAAGTGAAATGCACTGGGAAAATAATATCAAAGTACACAAAAACACTGCATTAAATATGTAGCTGTTGAGAACTGACCACTTACAGATGAGTAACCTCCAAGAGAAACAGGATGAACTAATGATAATGGTGCAGTGTTTTATTACCACTAACAGTATTTCAACACTCTTGTCAGCTGAGGATATATTAAGAGATAGATACAGATGTGTTACTGAACCTTACTTAAAAAGAGTGAATTACATTATGTATCATGTGTCTTAAAGTGAAATGTAGCTTAAAGTGAAATGTAGCTTCAGTCAGCACACGCTTATTATGCACGTATCCGTTCAGTGAGAGCCTATACTACCCCTGGGATCTAAACTGCCAAGCGAATTTAGGCAAAATAATGCAATTCTGCTGTTTTTCTTCCTAAATACAGTGATGAAGCTTGTACAACACTATTGACAGCTGAATATGGAAACATCATACTGATCTAAATATGTCTCAATAACCAAGTGACATCCAAAGCATGCCTGTGCTTGTTGAAAATTGACCAACTGAGTAATTATAAGATAATGTAAAGTGCTAAAAACATAGTGCAACAGGTGTCACAAAATCCCTCACTAAAGTCAGTTATCTCAGTTATAGAGGAATATCTTTTCTAAATTTTGCGGATGTTTGCAACCATAAATTTTCTGGTCATACCAGCAGAACCTTGTGGCTCATTTAACCGAACAAGGGTGAGTTTAATTCCTTCTGAGTCCAACATTTTATTCATAAGAGGAAACAAAAAACAATACTGTCCGTTTTTCACAAAAACAAAGTCAGTAGAAAGGCAGCCCTCCAGAGGAAAAACAGAGAAGAAGAATCACCTCCTGTTGACCCTTTGGATATATTTGTTTGCAACCAACAGGCTGACAAATCTGCTGCACAACACCCTGATCGGAGCTTGTTTAAGACTAGTACAACTTTTTATTCATAGAGGAAAACTGTGATATTTCCTCTCTAAAGTAACATATCCCGCTTTAATATTTTTGTATAGCATGTTTTCTGTTTGGTTTGGTAGCTTTTTCCTCCTCTGGACTGAACAATCTAGGTGTTGTAGATTCATTGATCACTTTCTATTACTGCTAACCATAATTCTGTATCTGCCTTAGTCAAACAATTCTTTTGTAGATGTGAAAGGATCATTACAGACCATCTACTGCATATGAGACTCAGGTCTTTCTAAAGGAGATTTGCTATATCACACTCAGGATTAACTGAAAAATAAGGGCTTCTGTGTGCTCTGAACTTGGTGGGTAATCACAGCAGAGGTAAAAAATAAACTGAGGAAAGGTCTTGAGAAATCTGCCTTTTACAATGAAAACAAGTGGCTGATTAGATGTGAATACTAACTACTTTTCATTTTTGAACAATTTTCAAAGCATCAGTTAACAGTCTCTGAGGTGTATCGCACTTTCTTTATTACCAGTAAGAACTTATTTGATGTAGTCACAGATATGGATCCAGTCAAAACCAAATTAACCAATAAGCCATAAAGCTGCAGTACTACATATCTGATGTTATCCCTCTGCAACCAGTTGAGCGTAAACTTGGCTCTGATTTGAATTTGTATTTTCTGCTGCCTTATTCTAAACAGATGGCAGATAAAGGCAGGAACTTGTTGCTCTGAAATATTTACATGCTTGATACAAACACAAGGGAAGACAATCCTCTCATTTTTTAAATCCAAATCTTTGAATTTAATGATTGTCAAATTTGCCTGACTTTCTAACCTTGTGTTACAGGAATTGAAATGCTCTGAAGAAATCCTTGAATATTTGACTTACTGAATAATTACAGCGATTACAGCCCACTCAATACCAATCACTGGCCATGGAATTTCAGTTGTGCGCTGTATATTCATGGTTCCCAATACTGTTAAAGATAATACTGGCTTTCATTTAGTGCAGCAACCAGGCCCAAACTTCCCACTTAGTCATAATAATATCAATATTCATATGAAATATTATCAAGAATTTACTGAGGATAATGACCCCAGAAAATAAACCCTTTTCCCCCTGTACCAGCCTAAGGCAGCAATGGCTAAATTTTACATGAGCTATTTTGTCATTTCTAACAGGCAGATTGCCAAGAAATTTGCTGAGAACATTAATGGTTCCACGAGTGGATTCCCTTTTCGATTTTAATGCTGGTGCAGTCTTCTCTTTAGCACAAATCTCAAGATGAATTTAACTTTTAGCCTCTTTACTGTTAAGACTATAAAAATCTGTTCTGTGCGCTGTGAGGTTTTAATGGACACTGCAGGTTATGGATCCAGCTATTGGTATGGAATGTGATCTTTTCTTTTAAATCTATTTGAATAACAATGTCTTCTAAGAAAAAGGTCTTGGTTGGAGCTGAAACAACGTGTCATTTGAAAAATAATATTAAATATGTCATAAAACTGTAACTATTTTAATCATTGATTAATAGTTCAAGACATTTTTCAAATAAAAAGAGCCAAAGAATCTCTGGTGCCAGCCTTCTCAAATGAAAAATTTGCTAATTTCCTTCTAATATTGTGAACTGTGTATCTATGCGTTGTGGACTTGGTATGACAAAATGCCCAAAAAGACATTTGAAGACATCACCTTGAGCATTTTTCACTGTTTTCTGACTTTCTATTGACCAAGCAGTTAAAAGCTTAATCAAATAAAACAATCAGCAGATTAATTATTAATTAAAGCCATTGTTAATTGCAGTCCTACTTTTGTTTACAGTGTAAACAGAATATAGCAGCTGTCAACCTGTCTATCACAGTACTTCACTGGATCACAAGAGCTTTTACTATGTTTTCCTCTATGAGTGTGTAAGCAGTCATCCTACATCCTCCATCTCTGATCAGCAGCATTTAGTTTTTTATATTTCTACAAATAAAACATTTTTCTGTTGAAAAGAGACACCTTAAACACAAGGAGAAAAAAAAAGATGATCTGCATATCTCCATTGTCCATTTACTGTCCGTATTAATATGACTTTTTGAACTTGGCAAAGAAATTTACATTTATGACATCATCAAAGAAATTAGGAAAAATTACATATAAAATTAGTGACAATAATGACAGCTGTAAACTGAGAAAAAGAAAAGACATAGCACATGTTGTCTGTGTTATTCAGTCGTCTTCTCCTCTCTAGATTCACTTTAATAAACAGATTCTAGTAACTGTGAAATAGGTATGTGATAAATTTATAAGATAGACTGAAGCACTGTATTATTCTGTATTTATAGTTAATGAGAAACATGTATATGGTGAATGCTTCCAATTTTTGAAAGCTGCTAACTGGTTCAGTTGTGTACAAGCTGCGTCTTAGAGCAGTGGTGTCATAACATGAACCAGATGTCTTTTTGGGCTGCATTTTTTGACAGAGGAACACCTCTCTGGCATGCAACGTTTAGCTCAGTTGGAAGCAGCATCGATGGAGTATGTTAAAATATTCCAGCACAACCACTCTTTAAATGTGCTCAGGAGAAAAAAACAAGGGAGACACTATCAGCTAAATAAATCATTACATGCTGAATAAAGAAATAGCGCTGTTTTGAATGGTATAAGGGGCCTTGCTCTGTCTGTAACCTATGCAGAGTGTGGCCTGGATTGCCAGAGAATTACTTACACCCTGTTGTGGTGCTTTCCCTGGCTGTTTGGGTTTGGATGTGTCCCAGACAAAAAGCCTGTCCAAATAAGATCAATGTGTTCATGCTTCACTCTTCTGAGTGGGCACACTCCTGCAGCTCCAGAGCTAAGCAGACAGAGGGGAGGTATGAAGGGTGATAATTCAGATGCATATGTGCATCATTTTTGCATATATGTAATCACAAAATTAGATTAAACATTATACGCATTGCAGTACATTATTTGTAAAACGGTGTCATGGGGATATTCATGATTTGGTGAATGGTTTTTGGATTTTTGTTCTTACCTTTTTAAAATGGCTAAGCCAGGTCATCAGGATAGTTAACAGTATTGGTGCCTATCATCTTTACAGCTCCTTTAAGGCAGTGTACTGAGCTGTATCTTAGCTACTTATACCATGGCAAAAGCTGTGTAATAAGAAACAGGGATAACGAGCTATTAAAACAGAGGAAGATCATCAGGACTTCAAGCACCTAGTGGGCTCGTTCGGTGCTGTGGTTGTAAACATATAATAGTTTAATGGCGGGACAATTTGGAAGCAGCTGGAGGTAGCTGTTTCACTTCAAACCAGCAGGGGAGGGGGGAAGACTGCAAACCACAACACTGCATTAGCACACAACCCATCACAATGCAAGCACACGCACACATACATCATCGCACACATATGCATTTATGCGTGCAGACATCACGATCAACGAGGCAGTCAAATAGTAATACTACAGCTTCGACAAACTAACTAGAGACAGACCAAAACGTCAACCTCTGTTTAATTCAGGGAGCTCATGTGGAGAGGATGAGCTTCAGCAGAACCACAGACACACCTGAAGACAATGTTAATGACACAGTCAAACAAGAAAACACCATGAAATTTTGCAGCAAGAACATTACATTGCTTGGAGTTTGAGCGTTTGTCTATCAAAAACATTGTTAGTCATTGCTAAGATACATGACAGATGAAGTATCACTTCAAATATTACATCTAATAGCTGCAGCACACCGCATGTAGTTGAACACTGATATTACTGCATTGTCTAATATTCCATCTGGTATCAAACAGTATCTGAAGGCACAAGAATCCAGAATTTTTCCAAAGGGTGACTTTAGGAGCTACAGCACCCTCTGCTGGAGCAGATATCTTTTAGGTCTGTGGTTCCTGGAAACATACCCAAGGTCCACAAGAAAAACCGTCCCTCACATTCCCTTGCCCACAAGCCTAGACACTATAATTTTGTGGCTTGGACAAAGTGATTATGCTTGAACAACTCAGGATTCTGCTTCAGCTGATCTCAGTTCCTTTGCATGAATCTGTCCGTTTTGTTGTTGGCCGTTGAAACAATCGACATTAAAAATATAATTTAGTGCCTCACATGATAAACAAAGCAAAAATGCATTCATGTTTTTGATCCGTTTATGGAAGAGTTGAATTTCACTGACTGTAAAACAGCTACCTAGAGATACTTGCTGTCTCGCTGTTTGATCTGCACATTGTTACAGTCTGTGATTAAAAACAATAAAACTGGCTTTGGTGCCGCTCTGTTCTCAAGTGGAGAACCACTTGCATTCACTCTCAGCACAAGCACATATTGTACACAGTGCTGAATTTTTCTGGCACCTGTGCAAAAAAACACACGCGCACACACACACACACAGTCACACACGCGCACACACACACCTTACTCACACACACACAATCATAACACCTATTTTTAATACTGTGGCTCTGGAGTAGCTCAAACCGAGAGAGTGGTGTAACTGGAAAAGACAGTTTGGGATCCAGACTTGTTTTCCCACTAACTTTAGCATTTTTTAAAATCCCTCTGTAACAAAGATTAATACTAAAATACCTAAATCCTGTTGGCAACAAACTTTATTTTTTCTCACTTTTTTTGGCTGGTTAAGTAACATCTTATTGTGTGGGATGTATCCCAAAGAGATGCTCCCATCCAAAACAAGCTGAAGGTAGGAGAAAGGGACAACTTTTACACAATGAGGACCTCATGCTGTGACACAGCTGGCGAGATCCTACAGAAACACTTGACACTGTCTTATTTACCGTCCTCCACTCAGCTAGATAAACGATGGGTACATCCTCACAATAACAAAGTGAAGAAGATGACCAAGTAGTGGAGTCAGAGCAAGGCTAACAGCTGTGCTGCTTCACCTTCTGCAGTTAGTGTACATAAACACTCTTTTCCTTCTAGAGCTTTACTTCTAGTTTGCCAGTGATTAGAAAGAATATGGTAGCGCTTGACCCGTGAATGTGACAAATAGGAAGCAGACTCTCCTCACAGCTGTGAACAATTACAAACAGTGGATGGAATGTTTCTCCACCGCTGCTCTCAGGAATGTGCATCATTGCCCTTTGTCCTCTCAACAAATTGGAGGTGGGTTGGGTGGGGTTGGCCAGGGGACCATTCAAGCTGGTGTAATCCATACATTAGAAATGTTTGAAAGCAGTCATACGTTACATTCTTTTGACTTAAGCCGATCTTGACACCTGTGAAAATTCCATGTTTAAATTGCAGTTAACAGGGAAGTGCTGAAAGAGGTTGAGGTGTCAGTTTAAATGTAAGCATTGAGTGTAGTTCAGGCATCAGCTGAATTAAAACTACTCAAAGGTCCCTGAAGATCCGGTCGAAGCTGTGGCATTGAAAGGAGCAGAAGTGTCAGCCGAAGCGTTGTGGATACAAGTGGAAGTCCTGACAAAACTAGAGGCGGTTCGACCGTATGAAATGAGGCACCATGTCATTTAAGTGTCCGTTGGACTGAATTGAATTTGGAATAAATTATGGCTCAACAGTGGAAGCTGAAGGGCTGAGGAAGCTTTTTTGTTGTTAACTGTGCACATTTTGAAGACTTGAGACCTGATAGGGTTTGAAGTATTAACCATTGAATGCAGTCAAAATGGCAGTTCATGCGCAAGTGGTAAAAGTAGCTGAGCTGTCATTTGGAGTATTGTCTGTGCTGTTTGCAGTAGAAATGTCAGTATGATGCCTACAAAATAGAAAATAAAAGGTATAATTTACACCATGCAAATGTAGTAACTACCAAGTGTATTAAGATGAAATGTATTGAGGCGCAAATGATCGGATATTGCTTTAATATACCAAATATTATAATATTACATTACACACTCAAACATTAATTCCACATTCCACTTTTAACAGCTCCTCTCAATCAGTGCAACACAGGGAGAGGAAAAAAATGATAACACCAATACTTCTAAGTTTATTAATTGGAGAGTGAAAAAGGTTTTAATCCTTGACAGGACTACTAAGATAAAGCTAAATTATCTCTCATCAAATTACAGGTTCTTTAGGTCCCAAAAGTGTGTCTTTTTCACAAACAAGAAACAACTTTGTTTGAGGTGTGAATCTCCGTAGGTTTGTACAACGCGTCAGCCGTGCAAATGAGTGCAGATCCTTCTTAAAAATCTCCATTCCAACCTGACAAGTTTAAACAAAGCAATTTCAGGCCCAGCTGCACCTGCAGTATTGACATGCCTCGCCAGGGGTGTCTCACAGGAAGACAATAATTTGTCTAGGAACAAGACTGAAATGAGCTCAGTCTGGACACTGCTCACGGGGGCAGAGTAGAGTGACAGCTAGTAACAGGCTCCCTCTGTAAAGGACATCTCACATTAGGCAGCGTCATTTAGAATTAACACACAGACATAATTCTCTTTATATTCATTAACCTGCACTTTGGGATGAATGCAGAAGTGATTTTGAGATTTGCCCTAATTATCAGCAATGCCTTTTATATACAAAATTGATCATCCATTTTATGAATCAATTAGAATTCGGACTGCAAAACGCATGGATTCATGTTCATTAAGGGCTGAAGCTGGTGGTAATCTGTATTTTTCTTATTGTCAACAAATCCTTTGCCAAGGCAGAAACCAAAATGGGTCAGTTGCTCAATGCTTTGCTATATCCCCAGCACCTCTGTGGCATTTAGTCCCGAGATAATTTGTTTCTGCTGAAGACTTTAATCTTTTCCAAATGTCACAGATATAGTTTTTGATTGTTTTTTTTTTTTTTTTAAGTTATTCAACAACAAAAACAGGTCTGTGGCACAGATAAATGAGCTATATAAGGTTTTGGCTAAATAGACAATGTTATTTAGTAGGAAATTCACTGTTTGTTTTCGGTCTTTTGATGGGATATGTTCACAATAAGATGCATATATAATATCAACAGACTTATCCTTTAAAGACATCAAACAAAAAGGGAAATGTTTACTACATTTCAGGTCCCTGTCCGCTTGAAAATATCCATTATTAGCACATTTTTTTTAAAGAGGATCACCTTTCACTTCGCACTTCCTTCAGTGGGCCTGAGGGCTGGGGTTGCTAGGCGATGGTGGCTATCTCCGTGGTGACGTGATCCCCCTTGGGCCTGGTTCTCACTCATCACCTCCACAGAAAGATACAGGAACGTGCACGTGCACGTGCACGTCCGCACGTCCACGTCCTGCACGTCCACGTGCACGTGCACGTGCACGTGCACGTGCACGTGCACGTGCACGTGCACGTGCACGTGCACGTGCACGTGCACGTGCACGTGCACGTGCACGTGCACGTGCACGTGCACGTGCACGTGCACGTGCACGTGCACGTGCACGTGCACGTGCACGTGCACGTGCACGTGCACGTGCACGTGCACGTGCACGTGCACGTGCACGTGCACGTGCACGTGCACGTGCACGTGCACGTGCACGTGCACGTGCACGTGCACGTGCACGTGCACGTGCACGTGCACGTGCACGTGCACGTGCACGTGCACGTGCACGTGCACGTGCACGTGCACGTGCACGTGCACGTGCACGTGCACGTGCACGTGCACGTGCACGTGCACGTGCACGTGCACGTGCACGTGCACGTGCACGTGCACGTGCACGTGCACGTGCACGTGCACGTGCACGTGCACGTGCACGTGCACGTGCACGTGCACGTGCACGTGCACGTGCACGTGCACGTGCACGTGCACGTGCACGTGCACGTGCACGTGCACGTGCACGTGCACGTGCACGTGCACGTGCACGTGCACGTGCACGTGCACGTGCACGTGCACGTGCACGTGCACGTGCACGTGCACGTGCACGTGCACGTGCACGTGCACGTGCACGTGCACGTGCACGTGCACGTGCACGTGCACGTGCACGTGCACGTGCACGTGCACGTGCACGTGCACGTGCACGTGCACGTGCACGTGCACGTGCACGTGCACGTGCACGTGCACGTGCACGTGCACGTGCACGTGCACGTGCACGTGCACGTGCACGTGCACGTGCACGTGCACGTGCACGTGCACGTGCACGTGCACGTGCACGTGCACGTGCACGTGCACGTGCACGTGCACGTGCACGTGCACGTGCACGTGCACGTGCACGTGCACGTGCACGTGCACGTGCACGTGCACGTGCACGTGCACGTGCACGTGCACGTGCACGTGCACGTGCACGTGCACGTGCACGTGCACGTGCACGTGCACGTGCACGTGCACGTGCACGTGCACGTGCACGTGCACGTGCACGTGCACGTGCACGTGCACGTGCACGTGCACGTGCACGTGCACGTGCACGTGCACGTGCACGTGCACGTGCACGTGCACGTGCACGTGCACGTGCACGTGCACGTGCACGTGCACGTGCACGTGCACGTGCACGTGCACGTGCACGTGCACGTGCACGTGCACGTGCACGTGCACGTGCACGTGCACGTGCACGTGCACGTGCACGTGCACGTGCACGTGCACGTGCACGTGCACGTGCACGTGCACGTGCACGTGCACGTGCACGTGCACGTGCACGTGCACGTGCACGTGCACGTGCACGTGCACGTGCACGTGCACGTGCACGTGCACGTGCACGTGCACGTGCACGTGCACGTGCACGTGCACGTGCACGTGCACGTGCACGTGCACGTGCACGTGCACGTGCACGTGCACGTGCACGTGCACGTGCACGTGCACGTGCACGTGCACGTGCACGTGCACGTGCACGTGCACGTGCACGTGCACGTGCACGTGCACGTGCACGTGCACGTGCACGTGCACGTGCACGTGCACGTGCACGTGCACGTGCACGTGCACGTGCACGTGCACGTGCACGTGCACGTGCACGTGCACGTGCACGTGCACGTGCACGTGCACGTGCACGTGCACGTGCACGTGCACGTGCACGTGCACGTGCACGTGCACGTGCACGTGCACGTGCACGTGCACGTGCACGTGCACGTGCACGTGCACGTGCACGTGCACGTGCACGTGCACGTGCACGTGCACGTGCACGTGCACGTGCACGTGCACGTGCACGTGCACGTGCACGTGCACGTGCACGTGCACGTGCACGTGCACGTGCACGTGCACGTGCACGTGCACGTGCACGTGCACGTGCACGTGCACGTGCACGTGCACGTGCACGTGCACGTGCACGTGCACGTGCACGTGCACGTGCACGTGCACGTGCACGTGCACGTGCACGTGCACGTGCACGTGCACGTGCACGTGCACGTGCACGTGCACGTGCACGTGCACGTGCACGTGCACGTGCACGTGCACGTGCACGTGCACGTGCACGTGCACGTGCACGTGCACGTGCACGTGCACGTGCACGTGCACGTGCACGTGCACGTGCACGTGCACGTGCACGTGCACGTGCACGTGCACGTGCACGTGCACGTGCACGTGCACGTGCACGTGCACGTGCACGTGCACGTGCACGTGCACGTGCACGTGCACGTGCACGTGCACGTGCACGTGCACGTGCACGTGCACGTGCACGTGCACGTGCACGTGCACGTGCACGTGCACGTGCACGTGCACGTGCACGTGCACGTGCACGTGCACGTGCACGTGCACGTGCACGTGCACGTGCACGTGCACGTGCACGTGCACGTGCACGTGCACGTGCACGTGCACGTGCACGTGCACGTGCACGTGCACGTGCACGTGCACGTGCACGTGCACGTGCACGTGCACGTGCACGTGCACGTGCACGTGCACGTGCACGTGCACGTGCACGTGCACGTGCACGTGCACGTGCACGTGCACGTGCACGTGCACGTGCACGTGCACGTGCACGTGCACGTGCACGTGCACGTGCACGTGCACGTGCACGTGCACGTGCACGTGCACGTGCACGTGCACGTGCACGTGTAATGTTTACCATGTTAACCATCTTAGTTTAGTGCATTAGCATGCTAATATATCCAAATTAGCACCAGCTGAGGCTGGTGGGAATGTCACTTGTTTTACTGGTATTTAGTCATAGACCGAACTACTGGACCAAATTGACCAAAAGATGATCGCGCTAAATGAAAAGTCTGGGAATCAGCAGTTACTCATTCATCCTGAGGGGGCATGAAGGTCCGAACCAAATTTCATGGCAGTTGTTGCTGAGATATTTCACCAAAAACCACAAACATGAACCTCGTAGTGATGCAAGGGGAAAAGTCAACAAAGCACCAGAGTCATTAGAATTCATCTTCAGGGAGCAATGAGTATCGGTACAAAATTTCATGGAAATCCATCAGTGGAAATTTTTTTAAGATGTTTCAATATAGATCAAAGTGGTGGGCCAGCCAACTGACACCGCCATCCCTGAAGTCGCGGCATTAGCGGAAGGGTGAACAAATGTAGTCAACCATGTTCCAGGTCAACTACATCTGAGGTAAAAGTCAGAGAACTGGTCCTTGACACATTCTTTTCAGGTCTCAAGTGACCACAGAAGACTGCAAATCCCTTTTCAAGTCAAACTAAGAAGGAAGAAGTCAGGGCTCCCAACAACGATTGATATATACCGAGAAAATGTCATAAGAAACACTGTTTACCGATCTTTGCAATGACTGGACTGAGATTCAACAGCCAGCCCTTCTCGGTTTGTGCAAAATAACAGCTATTCACCATATGTTTGGTCAGTCAGAGTTTTTTGCTGACTGACAGAGTCAACAACTCCCTGACTGACACAGATATAAAAGTGCTGCAGGCAGTTTGAGTATATGAAGCTAAAGCTAAAAACACACCCTTCCCCACTGGTCTGAGTGGCTTACCGACTTTTCATGTCCCCCGCCCCCACTCTCCCTACACTGCAGCTGTATCCATGGGAGCACAAATCAGGTCAGAAAAACATATCAACATGGGGAGAATGATTTCATATCAACTCCAGACTGGGGAGAAAACGAGTAATTGTGATTTTATGGTGCATTCATAAAGCAAGTCATCATATTACACTTAAATTAAAGAGTTGGAACAGGATTCAGGCAAGTCAAGTGTTCCTCCATGTATCATATCTCAAGTCATGAAAATTTTGACTATAAATAGACCTCAGCGCAAGCATGCAGAGTAACTGCCTCCCCATTCAGAGTTAATCAAACCGCTTGATATTTCATTAGTACATTATACTTAATGTATTTCCATCTATTTAATCACAAAATGGAAGAGGAACCACTTTTGCAGGTGTTTTTCTCATCTGACATAACCCTAAACAAAACTGCCGATTGATCACTGTATCTATAAATCTACATATCGATATGCATGTTTGTATGTTTATATAAGTATATGTAAGGTTATGCTCACATGGTTATAGGCGCATGTGTGACCATTTTATATTGGGTGTCTCACGTCTTTCATGTGAGACATGTACAGCACATATGCAATCTGGGAAAACATCGTTCTCCCAAGAAAAATAAAGATTATCTATCTATCTATATTGATTATGATTATTAATTATGAATCTTAATTTCTAATTTAGATTTTTTTTTTCAAATTTCCAGATCTCTAGGTTTTGTAGAAAGTGTCAAAATACTATATTCCCTTGCGTAAAATATTTTGTAATCGTGTTAATCTTTCTTTTATTAACTTTATGTAAAAGCCTGTGCATGATTGAATCTGCCTGAATATTTAGCGGCATCTACAATAGTAAGACAGACCACAGCAAGTCTGAGGCTCAGCAGTCTATGATCTTTCTCTGTACACAAGTCTGGGGCTTCTTGTATGTTTATCACAGGGATAAGAGGCACTGGGAGAAGAGTGTGCTTACATTTCTCAAGGGGCATATTCCGCTAATCCTGATTACTGTCTTGGTACTATTAAAGTGGCTGCGAGCATCTACGCGTAGAGTTGAAAAGTGTTGATTAGCTCGGTCCCTACATGAATTTAAACATGCAGAAGTCTTTATGCGCCAGCCTTCATCAAAGCTGGAAAAAAAAAAATCGAATGTTGTTGCTTGTGTCCTTGTTTCATTGATTATAAAAGAAAATTTATTTTCATCCAAAAATAACTTGCTCTAGAAATGTTTGACAGGCCACACACTATTGACCTACTTTCAGTTTTTTGTAGCTTAGTCGGATAGTTTGCTCAGATTCTCCTGGCAGACGAGTTATCTTTTTCCAAGTTCTAATGATCTCCCCTTAACATTTTATCCTAGCTTGTATTAAGTTTTCACTGAAATATCTCCACAACTACAGGATGGATTGCCATGAAATTTTGTGCATGGTCTCCAAAGGAGGAATCCTAGCGACTTTAATAATTCCCTGACTTTTCCTCTAGCACCACCAGCAGATTGGCAGCTTTGGTTTCGAGCGAAATGGCTCAACACATGTCGGGTGGATTGACATGAAATTAGGTACAGATATTCAAGGTCCAAACATCTGCAGAGTACCTTCAAAATTAATTCCAATTTGCCTGTTCTGTATAGGAATTTAAAGTTAATTAGTGGATGTCTCCAGGCTAACAAGCTAAACTGGGATGGCAAAACATGATAAACTTTTACCTGCTAAACCTTTGCAAGTTATCATTTTAAAAGTAAGCAGTTCTAGCATGCTGATCACAGAAACGCTGATTTTAGCATCTGTTTCAAAGCACCCCGTCCTTAAGTACAGCCTCACACGGCTGCTTGCGTTGCTGTAAACTAAACAAAACTTTGTCTAAACAAAACTTTGTCTTGTTTAATCAAAGTCAAATGAAAGTGTTTAGACTGGAAAAAAGGATATAATTTCTTATACCATATTAAGTTTTAATGTGGGTAAAGGGGAAGATTTTCCATTTCTGAGAACGACGTTGATGCGCATTCTGACACAGCCAATATTCCTGCTGCAATTCTCTCCGATCCTAGCGTCAGAACAACCAGCAAAGAGATCAATAAAAGCCAGTGCTGTTTTTTTTCCTCTGAGTAATTCTGACAGACCATAAGAAGGGCTGAGTTATCTGAGCAGCTATAGTTGGAGATTAGCAGCTGGACTTCACTTCCCTGTTGGACCCTTCTTGACCCCTAATTTTCCTCCTCTTGTCCAACACTATTTGTTTTCCATTTTATATGCAGGAGAATGCACAAACTTGCAACCACTGCCCTCGCCGTACACACTGGCTTCCACTGCTGAAATCTGCTGTAAGATCTACTTGCATCTGGAGACTGCGAGCACAATTAATGACCAATCAACCTGACTGTGTACACACAAACACACAGATCAGTTTACATTTCTCAAGCCTGCATATTCTGGCCTCCATAAAGCATTTTTGAATAAAAACAGTGGAGTATCTTGCCCTCGCAAGCTTCATCTTGAATTACAAAGGTCTTACAGCAGTCCTTGCACGGTCAGTTTTTGTCTGTCTCCCCAGTGACAAGGTTACAATTCAGTCTTGAGGTATAAAGGCTCTGTCACTGTGCCATTGTCTGTCCTTGAATCAGACACTGCTCACCAGAGGGAACAGGCTGACAAGTACTCCCCCGTTTATGGCAGCTTTGTTGGCCCAGTGATGAGAGATAGATGCTTGTTCCCTTTGTTCATTATCATTGGTGACCAAGTCCTTTATCATGCTTTTAATCAACTTTTTTTTTACCTTGCCACTCAGCGGTGCTTCACTTGACAGTTACTACCTGCCAATTGGTTGTGTCAGTATAGGGTAAAATACAGCTGCAGGATAAGTTGTAGTTTTTTTTTTTAAGTGGCCAACATTGCAAATGAATTAAAAATATGTTATCAAGTAAAACAATTTCAAGGAAATGACTTGAATTGACTCGTATCTTTGTATTTATACATTATCGAAAATGGGTCATTTCTACTTTGGGTATGCATAGCTTAGCTTTTCATCTGGCATTTTTTGGCTACGTCTAACCTTTGGTGTGTTTGGGGCCTGACTTTATGTTGAACAATTTGCAAACGCCAACTTTTGTGAGCAATGGCAAACATGAGCTTTCTCAAGCAAATAAATTTTCTTTTGAAAGACTCCTCTGAGAACATCTGCACGGGAACATCTGGAAATGGCAGGAAATTCGGCATCTCTCAGCGTGACGTGCAACGAATGTTTTTCAAGTACTTCAGAGGGATGAGCAGACTATTGAGCCCTGCAACCTTCAAACCCTGTCAGAATTCATGGAGTCCAGCAGCAAGTGGTTCTCATTACCCATGTCATCGTCCAAACAAATTGCTGTATTGGGCTTAGAGCTGGGGTGCTTGGGTAATTTATGTCTCCTGGCATAATTACTGTTATATTGTGTTTTCACAATGTGTCCACAACATTGTTCCAGTTGTTGTTAACAATGCACTTGGTGTGATGTGACTTGAATGAAGGCTACAGAGGACAATTTTCATGTGATTAACACTCACTACAGTGAACATACTTGAATTATCCTCCCTATTATTTAGCAAAAAATCCTAAGAATTCTCGTCTTGAATAAAACCACTGACTGAGAAATGTTTGTTAATAACAGGAATCCCTCACCAGTGTGACCAGGCATTACAGTTCCTGTTTAAAAGCAATCCAGCTTTAATAGTCTTCAGATGGCGGGGTTGAGCTATGAGTTTTCCGCCAGGAATTATGGCATAAATTATGCCTGAGATTGGACAACTGAACAGACTGCACCTGGTTTGACACAGCTGTTTCACACACAGTTCTGCTGCATAGATCAAGAGGCCTGATTCCGTGTAGAGTCCTTGAAAATGTGTCAGAGGCAGAAAACAGAAAAGGACAATGGTCTCTTTGGATAGCTATTTTAAAACCAATAGGCTTAAAGTGTTTCATTTAGCATCTACAAGGTGGTAGAACAGAAAAGTCCTTTTTTTGTATCTTTTAAAACAATTTACACCTGATTAACTCTCATAATAACCTTGATCAATCTGAATGTTTTTGGCACCTTGCCACTGTCTTTAGAGGGACTATAGAATATGGGTATAAAGGGATTCAAATAGTTTAATGTCTCCCAACAAACTTTAACATGGTGGTTTTCTTTCTATTGTTCGCCTTATAATGGATTTAATATCATCTGCACTAAAGGTGTAACAGAGTGCCGAGAGCCTATACTGAGCCTCCTGTTTCTCTCTTGATGTGCTCCTTCAAGCCAAGCAGGTGCTCAGTTGAGTTGCATCCAGTGATTTAGAGAAGCATGGCCAAACCATTATCCCCTCATCATCCATGCCTGTCTCGGTGGATTCTTTCTCCCTGCTGTCGTTTTACATTGTCCTTTACAGCTAACAAGGACACAAAAGAGTCCATATTTATATGAAAGCGTAAGTGATCTGTGCAACACCACTTGAGATAAGATAAAGTTAGACTTTTTGATCTGTTTTCTAAATTGTGAAATTGATTTTTTTTGCATTTCTACTTAAATTTGTTTTGCAAAAGCACAAGAATTAAAAAAAAAAAAATCTAAATCTATATCCACGATTCTCAGCACCTGCAATGACTCCATAATGAAATGATCTTATAGTAACATGAAAACTGCTACCTGATACACAAAATTACTAAATAGACACTTGGAGTTTTCACATTTAGGAACATTAAATTACTATTAAATTACTATTAAATTACTCAATTTCAAATCAGAGCCAAGGGCCAGCCCCCCAAGTTGAATGAATGAATGAAAGGCAACACTGTAAAGGGAGCAGAAGGATAAGAGGATGAGGAAGAAGAGAAGGATGAAGAAAAGGATCCTTCCAGAGCTGACTCCTTCATGGTCATTCTCAGCCATGGATCAGCCAGGGAGGTTATTGCTTATTATGGTGCAGGACTTAGACCCAGTGGTCACACTTTGTACTTTGTAATAGTCGTAACAATGAAGAGAATAAGTCATGTATTTTTATTATTTTCTAAGGAGAACATCAACAATAGTCGTATGGACATGACACAAACATGTATAATTGGATTTCTAAATATGTATTTTTCCTGGTAGAGGACAGTCATATTTGCATTTTTTTAGAACCAGAATAAACTACTCATTACAGCCATAGTTTCAGTGATTTCTCAGTAATGTTCTCTAATGAAAGAGTTCAATTGAGAATGGGTAGTGTAGGTCATTGTTTGGAAAACCCAGTGGCAGATGCTAATGTCTTACCCGACTTTCCCTGTTGCTTTTTAAAATGAGTCTTTTTCTAAATGTATATATAGTACATACATCCTAAATCTACCCTCTAATATCACTGATGTGTAATACTGTCTGATGTTTCTGCAAGAGCATTCTATTCACAGACGTATGCTCAGTGGCCCCTTTATTAGGTACACCCTTGCACTCTAATACCAATCCAATATACTGTTGAGAGGTTTATTTTTTTTAATAATCTTCTTGCCTCATGTATGTAAAAGAACAGGGAAGAGAAACACCTCCCACTATCAAGTAGCCTAGCACAATACCCCTTTCAACTATTACCACGGTAATAAATATAGAATTGTATTTAAACATTTTTGACAACGTCAACACATCTGACCAATATAAACCTCTTAAAAGTAGAATTTATGGCAGAGCTGTTTTAGTTGATTACAACAGATTATATAGATGAACCTAAGAATGTGGCCACTGAGTATACAAACATCTTCAAACCAACTTTCATCAGTGAATTCATATAGAGCATCTTTTAATACTTTAATGATGTCCTGACTAGAGTAAATTAGCTTAAAATCGTTTTGAAATCTGGAATATTTAATGTTCGGAGTCTTTTTTAATATTACAATAAAGTTGAGCAATCATTGCTTAAGTTCATGACTGCACATCGTACAGATGTCACATCTAGTTAAATCTTCTTCTCATCAATAATTCAAAGATCTAATACTATTTTGTTTATGGTTAGTACACCTCAGGCAATGACAACATGCCCAAACAATCTGTAGTGGGAGCTACAGATACAACATTGCCACTTTGGGCATAACTACAGATTTCTGAGAGGTGTCACAAAGATTCAAGAGACAATAGTAATGAAGGGCTATAGAACTCATCTCTCCTCATATACTCTCTCTATGTAGTTTGGCTGGAGCCCTCCCTTGAGTGAAGACCCCTCCAACCTTGGTTGGAATGTAAAACAGGTGCTGCACAATTGATTCCTCCACAGCGGAGGCGAAAGAAAAACAGCCGCCCCTGCAGGAACATGACTGACAGAACATCACATTCTCCGGCCAGCTGTGTCTGCAGATGATCCCTCACTTTCACAGTTAGACTTAAGGGATAACATACAGCACACATACAACATATCGTTTATTTTAATTGAACTGCAAGATTCTCTACATTAATCAATAAAATAAAAAAATTGCATTCTAGCAGTTAGATATTCCTTGATAGTTTTCTGATTTCTCTGGTGGATTAGTTTTAATAGCACGGATTTATGTTTCTCATAAGACGAATATACGCTGATAAAAAAACATTAAACAATCCCAGCTCTTTCCTTGACGCTTTGTGTGTTCTACAAGTGGTGCTGTAACATCTGGCATGGATTTATACATCGAAATTCTGGCCAGGGATTCAAAGAATTTTTAATTGAATCCACTCTCAAGCCTGTGAGACTGAAAAGTCTGCTGGCAAGAGCCTCAAATACATACTCATGTTGCTTTGTCATGTGACCTCTTTCACAGATTGAAATAGTTTATTCATGTTTTTTGACTCCTGTGTCAAACTGATACTAGATTTTTCATGTTGATACATGAAAATTGAAAACTTCTTTTTGGGGAGAGAGAGTCTAGGTGAAATATAATAGTAGTAAAGTGAATAATCTAGCCTTGCCGTCGAAAAGGGTTAAAGTAACCACATACTATAGGTGCGAAAACCCCTTTATCAAAATCCTTATGGACATATACATTAGTTGTGGTATTGGTTTGTCCATGAATCTCTCACTTCCACCAGTCCAGCCCTGACCATAGCACATACGTAACACTAAACCTACTGCTGTGCAACAATACACACATTCACAGCCCACAGACAGCAAATTGCCTCTCTCATTCCCCACCACGCCCTGCCTTCGTTCTCAGCCACCTGCAAAACAAACTGTGCTGGAAATTTCACTACAAATTACCCTGTGTCTACCAAATCCCCGCGGGAGTGGAGGAAATCAAAACCCTAGATCTTCTGCCCCCACAGAAACAGACATTAGCCTCAATTACATAGAAAATATCCTTGGCTGTATTTTGGTTTATACTTATACTAGAAATCTTTTTTTTTTTTTTTTTTTAAACTTTGTGAAATTTATTAAATCTACTTTGTTAGATTTGTTTTACTGAATTTCAAGGGTTCAATTTCTACCTGTGAGTATTTACAGAGTTCATTTGGCATTAAAAGAAGAAGGTTATAAGAAATGACTGTTAACCTTTCTGCAAAACATTGATTTGGATTTTTTTTTTTTTTTAAATGTCCAGTGCTGAAGAATAGAAACCATATGAAACCTCCCTGTTTACTTTTGTCAACACCAATTTCATGAACAACACATACTCCTGTGGGCTTCAGGTCAACATGACATTGTGAAACTGAGCCTCCATTCCCACTAAGAAAGACTGAAAACTGAGACCTGTCTCGCTCCAGGGGAAAATCAAAGGAAAGCACATACCTTACCAGTGAATAATGATCAACAGCATAGACCAAATGGCATTTACATTGTAAGGGCCACAGTGCCTCCTGGTGACGCACCTGCAGAACTCCAAGCAGGCAGGAATGTCAGAGAGAGAGAGTGAGTCAGTGGCCGATGTGCCAGAGAGATGAGTGTTGAAAGCTCCTTGGAAAAAGGATTAGGGCTGTTTATGTTGGCCAAGTGGCCCGCTGCCAGCTGCTCAAGTGTGCAAACTTCTTAAAGCTGCAGAGCTTCGGTTTGGTCATGAATCTTTTCACTCTATTTACCCTCCACCCAGACTGTATGGACGGTTGTGCTTTGTTCAGGGGGAAAGCCCCCTCCACTTCAATCCCCACCTCCATAAAAGCACACTCTACTCCAAAAAATGTGCTAGATTCAAAACCACCTTTTTTGTGACACCACCCCTGAAAACACAGGGCGTGCATGAATATATTGTAGTTAGAAAAAAATATGTTCAATGTAAATCTACTATCACAATGTATTTTTTGCAGATTTTAGTCATTTTCAGTCTAATCTGACAATTATGTCAGTTAACTCCCTCTGATCATTGGCATTTACAATACTAATCAGGCACAGAGTATTGTTTGAGGGTAGCAAATCAGATTATATTAAGTAAATCTGTCCTCTACAGGAGCAGACTTGATATGGATTTCATCAAATAAAGAAAGTCAGGGAGTAGAAGCGTCCAGGTTGGAGGTAAAGGAAAAAAACGGGGTGGGGGAGGCCCATGTATCAACAGCAGGATAAGACTCAGCCTGGGAGATGGCAGCGTGCCAGAGCTCTGTGGCCTGGAGCTAGATCAGAGCAGGGTTCGTGAGCTGCAGTTATGAGACGAGGGTCTCAGGTCATGCAATAATAAAAGGCACAGAGCCTTTGCAGCAATAGAGCTAAACTACAACTTTTGGTATAGGGTTGTAAGAATTGCTAATGTATTTTTGTTTTTCCCTTCACTTGCAGGCTGTGTGTAATGGTTCTGCTGTCCAAAAGTACAGGACTTGCGCATATTCACAGGTTATAAGAAATTAATTTCTTAAATATTCATGAACTTCCTAATCTATTCAGTTAAAAATATCTCTTTAAGATGTGTCTTAGGAGTGTTTTTAAAAGTAGAATACAAACTGTTTGGACAGCGGTATTTAAGTTCACTGTCTTTAAACCAGAACATCCAAGTTCACACTCCATTATGGCGATCATCTATCGGCCACACACTGGATTTTCTATTGTTTTAGCAGAGCTGCTCCACTACTGACCTTGTGCTTGAAATTCTGCAGAGCGGAAAAGCAAAAAAAATTAATTTTGCCTTTGGCCCTGTAAAATCCTGCTGGTTGTGTTATGGAGTAAAATCATATTTAATTTCCACTGTTTTGTTGTATGCAGGTTTTATTTGTCATTGTGTACAGTGGCATGAGTTATGAGAGGGTTTCCCCTTTAATTCAGTCAGTACATGATGCGAAATCCAAAGTTGGACCTTCCACTTGCTTTAAAAAGAATGCATAAGTATAACATGGAGGCCTGGTATCAAACTACCATCTTTTTTTATGGTGTTTAGGTGACAAAATTCTCAAGTATATGTTTAAAAATCTCTTTCACATCAAAGCTGTTTCTCATAGACTTTTAATATTTTGAAATTTATTTGTAAATACAACTGTTAATATGTGCAAACTGACTACACAACTAAATTCTGTGGTTAGTTCTATAGGAAAGATTGCTTAATAAACTGTTGACTCAACGGACAGAAGTTCAGGTTCTCCATTTAGTGCTCTTTTTAGCTACTGAAATGTAAAGTTCACTAGACCTCCACCCATGGGAGTACTGATTAGACTTTAAGGCATTGCTGCCTGGCAATCCTTGCCATTACTTACTAAAAAAAGAAAAATCAATTAAATTAAAAACCATTTTGACAGTCATTTGTAATCAAAAACCAGCATTATCAATCATAAAATCATCCTACATGCAGTCAGGGCATAAGATTGACCACATCCCTCTAAAAACATAATACTACGGCAACACCGTTTGTGCCTACTGTCATCTTTTGGTAACTGTGGGTACTACAGTTGACAAAAAATTTACATAAGTTTGCATGTGTTTATATTTATTTGTATATTTGCTATAGTGAGTGGATTTATCCTAGTTTACGGTGCATCTGTGTGTGCCTATAATCTCATTGTTCATAAGCAAGTGTGCTAAAATCGTTGGCCAATAAATAAATAAATAAATACAGGACACATCATGTAAACCAATAGTTTAGAGATACACTATTATAGCACATAAACTCACTTATCAGTTTATTAGGAACGCCTAGCTAAAAAAAATGCAGTCTAACACAACAGTCCTGCAATAAATCCCTCCTTCATGTTTTATAAATGTTTGGTTTGTCTTGAAACCATGTTAAAGAGATGTTGATTTAACTGCAGGATCATTTTGGAGTGTGCAGCTTTGTGGTGCTGTTGCTGTAAACTGAGTAAGTTTGTATTAAATAGAAACATGCTGAATAAAAAGATAGGATGAGCTTTCACATCCATGTCAACTGTCCTATCTAAAATGGAACTTACGTGTTTTAGAAATGTGTCAATAAATCATTTTTTCCAGTTTTGTTAAATCAAAAATACTTCAGACTTTAAAAAGTGCATTGGACAAGCCATGCCAAATTCACCACCGGTTCAAAGTGGACTCAAGTGGACTCAACTACCCATTAAAAATGTAAGATGGGAGTGTGCTATACCATAGAAACCTGACAACAAGGGTTTAAGGCATTTTCCTAAATCTCACACTTAGGGGATCATGTAAATGAATAAATGTCATTTTAAAAATATAACACCTTATATTTTAAATATCGATAGGTATCAAATGAACACATAAAATCTAAAAAGTATATTGCACCATAATGTTACTGTAAACACAAGTCACACTTTTGGCACTGTCAGACCCAGAGAAAAGGCATGAAGTGCGTGGCAATAACTAAACAATGAAAACACAATGAAAAATAAGTTACATCAAAAAAGGCACACAAATAATACTCAAACCCATGGCAAATGTAGTGTAACCTCACATAGTTTTGTTAACTGGGGAAAATAACACTTCTCCCATTGTATCAGGTTCAAGGAAGAGTTTAAAATTATATGATTGTACCGCAACAAATATCAAATTTCAACCTGACATAACACTGATATGATCACACTCTATGTGTAGAAACTGACAACAGGCATTAGAGGAGAGGCAGACTGTGATAAGGCCTAACCAGATATACTGACAGTGTGGATTTTGTTCCCCTGCAGACATGTAAATTTTCAGTTAGCACTAATTGTTCAGCTTGTGTCATGTGAGGAGGTTCAAGACAACATTTAATACTTTAGATTTAGTAAAGAACCTGAGGATCTGTTATCTCAAAAAACATGGATTCCGAACACACGGCACCAAGAGTAATATCTGAGAAAAATGTATTCTATGAAAGCAGTCCGATCAAATGCTGGTGCCCTATATTGTCCCAAAAATGAGAACACAGTGCAGCAAATTCACTTCAATGCAAACCATTAAAGTAACTGCATCTATCATCACAGTTAAGGTTTAATAAAAGGTAAAATTCACTGGTAATAAAGTAGACACATGCTGGTATTGCACTGAGTTAAAACAGTAAGAGATTTGGCTTTATCTTGATTGTCGAATACTTCTGAGACCATCTAACCGAAGAGTCTTAAAATAATTAAGGTTTTCTGAGACTTAATGACTACACTACCCTGGTTCTTGAAAATATTCTGGTCTTCCGGTACTGAGGCCTGTCCCTGAGTTGTTTGAAGAGGTGACAGATGACTGTGAAGCACCAGTACTATCTGTTGGTGAAACTACTCCACTATCTTTTGTTTTGAAATAAATAACGTAAAATAATGGCAGGACGATGCCTATCAGGAGCATGGCAACTACAGCATTCCACCACTGAATCCCCCAATCTGCACCATGACTGGTCAGGCCCTTTCCTCTGAAACCAAACCTTTGCTCTTTTTCTGAGTTATCCAAGAAATCTGCATCTTGATCATTTGTAGTCTGAATCAGTTTCTCAATGTCATTATCCACCTCCATTAGAAAGTCTGTGACCTCCTGCAGATGTGGTTGGACTCTGGCTTTGTTCTGAGGCTTCAATGGTTTAGTCGATGAATGTGGCATCTCTTCTTGAGGGTCACGTAAGTCTGTGGAAGTCTCTGTCAAAAAGCTGTGAATCTGAACAGGTATTTTGATAGATGTCAGTGCAAATAAATCTTGCTCCTGCATGAGGTTGTTCACCCGCTTTATATCTGCCACCTGTTGGCAGAAATAGGAATGAAGGTACATAAATGTCAGTATAGTACAATTAGTAGACTACTGAGGAGATTATCAACACCAGAATTTTAATTTTTTTTTTTTTTTAAATCAAAAATTTCAGTGACTGTCAAAATTCTTTACCTTACAGCCATATTGAAGTGCAAGCTTGTTAAGACTGTCACCGTCTAATACCTTCCGCTCCAGCAGCTGAACGTTCCTCAATCTGTCCTGCTCCGGTTCTCGGAGAACCCGTGGCCTCATCTCCATGACACTGAGCTCCTCATCATCTGAGGATACAGACGACTCATTTGGCCTCCTCTTGAACACATACACCTGGCCGTCTGCACTGGCGTGGACATCCACTGGGGCCTGGAAAGCCCGTGGGACATGCTCCCCCCGCCGCATAATCAAACACAAGCCTGGAGGAAATATGCCAACCCCCATATTTAAAGTGTTATTTTTTTTTTAAATTGAACAACTAACAAAGAACTTATATATGTTTTTTTTTTTTTTTAAACAATGTTCCTGGGCCTCATAGAATACATATACTACATAGCAAACAAGTTTATACAAACTAAGGACATATCTTGTATAAATGTATAATTTTGTAAAATTATATACTATCTGTTTAAATATTTTTTGTAATGCATCAGTTATCATCAGTTACTCTTAATCAAGATAAAATTTTAGTTAGAATCCATTAAGGCCAGCAACTGACAATTATTTTCATTATATTAATATGCAAATTATTTGACTAATTGCTCAAAATTTCACAGAACCCAAGGTCATGTCTTCAGGTGTCTTACTTTGTCCGACCAGCATGGAAAAAGTAAGAAGTTAATTAGATTACAATTACATAGACCAGAGGAAAGCAGCAAACCCACACATTAGGTGAGCTAGAGTCAACGAATGTCTGGATTTTTTTACGGCTTAAATTATCATCCAATAAACAAAATAGTTGCTGATTAACTTTATCCCAGTCGACTGATGGATGCCGAGCATCTCAGCCACATGCACACAATCAAGGCCTCATAGAAGGGTATTGTTGTTTGTTTGTTTTTTAACACACTGCATTTTTATACAACAGACTCACAAGGCGCAGGATTCAATTATCATGCCAGTGCTGATTAACAGTGGACAGCACTGACGCATTCACAATACCCAGTAGAGGAAAAGACTGACACGAAGTCATGCTGCACATTACTTTGCCAGGTTTCTATTTTACACACCTTATATTTTCCTGCATATCAAGGAAAACTGTTTTACGTGTCTACCTTTGATCAAGTTTAAACTTATCAGTAGTTTATTGTTGGGATATCATTGTATAAACGCCACGGTGCTGTCGTTTGGTCCGAGTCGGTATGAGCACTTTCACCCGATCCACGTAACGTTATAAGCACTGAAGGTAGATATTTATTCGACTTAGGTTAAAAAAAAAATAAGTTATCTCTTCCTACGGCAGTTTATTGTTTCATCATAAAACTCTAATTCCGAAATGCAACATTTTAATTTTACTCAAACGGTTAATTAATCTTTAAGTGTTTACAAGCCAAGTCGTCGGGAGGACGGAGCTTAAGAGGAGCACCTGAAGGCACCGTTAAGGTTAGCTAACGGTAGCTAGCGACAACAGGTTAGCTTCGGCTCCTGCGCGTGTCGACCCGACTATCGGCACCGTGGCTAAAAAAAGCTAGTCGGCAAAACTGTACCGCTCCAGCTCCGGCTCCACTAAAATAATTTGTCCGAGACCACGTGGATAAACGCTACCGAAAGGAAGTACGATTTCACGTACTTTGTTTTTTTTTTTTTTCTTAAACGCGGGCTACGCCGTTTTCCTCCCTGTTACCTTTATCCCGACGCTTTAGCTGCGGTGAGGTGAGCCGCCGCCTCGCCGCGGCGCTCCGTCCCAGCTCGACTCGTTAGCTCAGCCGCTAGCCGCTCGTTAGCACGCCTCTTCTTCTCCGTCCCCCGCTTTAAAAAAAAAAAAACACGTTGGGATGAACGGGAGCGGCCGCTACCGCCCCCCACCGGTCTGGAGAGTGTTGACAGGACGTGGGGAAAATATCAATTGTGTTTTTATTTCTCAAGGTTGTTTTCTACCGGAGAAGTTCAAGCGATCGATAACGAGGAGGCCGGTTTGTTTGGGTCTGTTGTGATCATAGTGCAGTCTGCGATGTTGTAAGCTAAAAGCTGCCTGGTTATTTGGTACAGAAAGCTAAAACTGATACGGTCTGATGCATCCAACCTGAAATAAATCCCACCTTCACGAAGCTTGCGATGTTCACTTTTCATTAAAAAAAAATTATGCTGTTGATTCAACTGCACGATTATTTGGAGGATGTAGTTTTTTTTGGTGCTGGTGAATTGTTTTGCATTATACCAACCGGTGTGTGTATTATTTTATTATTTTGTCCTGCCTATTAAACCAATGAGGGTAAGCTGAACAGAAGCCCCTCTCACCCCTCTAATGCAAAAAGTTCTCCTCATGGTCGCTGTATATTTATTAAAATCCACAACTTGAAACTGATGGTGTATAATGTAAGAATAGCACATGAAAATTGCTTTTTTTGGGGGGTGTATTTTCTCATCAAAACTCTATATACTAATTAATATTAATAACTAAAAAGTAAATATCCTTCTGAAACCTGATTGTGGAGATTCATCATTACATTTCATCTCGGCCATTGATGCATAGGGGCCATACATTTTCGCTCCTCTCCTCTCTGTCCCTGTGTAGGTTTCCTGGTATGAGGCGGCCGGTGGTGAGGACAGTGACAGGACAGAGCCTTGGGCCTGGAGGATGCTGGAGGGTGAAAAGTGGTTCCCGTGTTCTCAGGGAAAGAACCAACGGGTTCTGGGGAGGTCGGGGATAGTGGCGGCGCCCTCTCCGATCACTAGATGGGGCTGATGATCTTTCGTAACTCCTGTCAGCCTGGACGCGGACTGTACGAGCGTCGTGTGCAGGAGAAGCTGGAAAGATAACCTGCAATCTGTCCCGCTTCATGCACGATGGGCACAGTCAGGAAGTAAGGTATAAGCCCCGCAGCCTATACCCAATCAATAAAAAATCATTTGATCAGCTCAATTACAGCACCGAACCCCAAGATGAGTTGTGACCATTGTCATCGTCGTGCTCTTCTCCACTGCTCTGTCCATGTGTCTGCATTTCTTTTTTTCCAAAGTCAGTATTTTTCTCCAGGAGTAAAAGTCCGGTGTCCTGCGCATTTTTAAAACGCGATATGAGGGATTGAAGGTCTTGGGACACACTAATCGAGAGATGACTGACAGATGACCACAGCGGCTTCTTGGAGAATTTCATCCATGTGCTTCGCAAGGACATTCCCAGATGGATTTATTTCAGTGTATCACACAAAAACAAACAAACAAACAAACAAACAATACATAACAAACCAGCCACACAGCAGCGCAGGTTATTCTGGTACACCAATGGTTATCCATCTTGCAGCTGGCATTCAGTAAGTTTTATCCTGTATAAGTAAGTGTCGGAGGACATTGGCCACTTTAATTTTGTCCGTAGACACAAAGACTGTTTGTGAGCGTCAGAGTTACTTATATACCATAAAGTGCCAGTGGACTTTTTTTCCTATGAAAAAAGAATTATCCAAAGAGTATGAACCAACTGACTAAAATCTTTTTTTAGAAGGAGTTAGAGTAACATTCAGAAAGTGAAGCTAATTTTATAATCAGCTCATTCCAAATCTAGGCTAAAAATAAGCACATAGGATCCTGAATGAAAGTTACAGTTATCAAGGCCATCGCCACTGATTTCCGACCGACACTGTGTTAAATGTGTACTATTAAGACTGAATAAAGTATAAAGGAACCACAAATCAATTACCTTTTAAAATGCCTCATCTGTAAATGTTGCTTTGAAACAATTATATATTTATCGAGTTATTGATAAGTATTGATGATGATTACGTAACTATTAAATCACGCTCCTAAATTTGTGCGTCCGTGATGCGGAGGCTGGAGCGTAACAAACGTGCCACGTGATTGGTCAATCGACAGCCCCGCGTTCATTTGAATGAATGTAGCCGTCAAGCACCTCCAGGAGATTTGAAACTACAGCAAAGGTCAATCTGGGCTGTTTATAGAAACGAGACCGACATGAAAATCGCCACCATGTTCAAATGTACGTGTTAAAAGACGTTTGAGCCAGTGCTCAACTTGGACTAGTCTCCCATTCTCCCCGAACACCTGTATGTATGATAAACCCATGCAAGCAAGGAGGCTGTGCAGGTCACAGGACGAAAACAAAAACAAACAAACAAGAAAAACTGGTAAGCTAATTATGATTTATGATCTTAAAATGTTCCCCAGCAAAGCAAATTGTAGCTATATTGAAATTGTTCAATTGGTCATGAAGCAGAAACCTAGCATTTGTTTATGACGTCATAGCTAAGGGAGCCACCGATGGAGGGAAGTCGGTCAAAGTTTGGTAGCATTGTGTTAAAACAAACAATAGCCTAACTTCAGCTAAAAGACAACGTCCGCTGCTGGCTAGCTACATATTATGTTGCATTAAAAAAAAACAACAAACAATCAAAGTGGGAATAATCTATTGTGGAAAAACAAATTAAGAAATACTTGATTTTGTTGTTAACCTGACAGGATTCACATGGGTATTCCTGTCTATATAACACTATAAAAGTGCCATTTAAACAATGCAAGGCCAACTTATTATAACATCTCAGATTGTATTTTTGTAACATTATTATAGCTTTTTTTGTGTATTCTAATTGACTTAAACACTTTCCCAGTGGATTCTTTTTCAGATGACTGTAACCCCATCCAAAATGCTGATAACATTTTTTTAGACTGTATTTTTATTATGCTTTTAAATAAAATCACAAACAAGTTAAATCAATAAAAAAAATTACATAGCACTAAACATCTAACTTAGAAATCTGATACATGACACACACGGCATGTTAAATTTGGGGATATGATTGCACAAAACAAATGGACATCACCATGGGTCCCGTGAAGCACTGTCCCATCAGTTTTGCAGCATTTGGCTGAATCCGAGGAGATAGTACAGCCCTATACACTTCATAATTCATACAGATACTTTTACCAGCACTCATATTATCAATAACACCAGTGACCCAGTTCCATTGGCAGCCATAAATGCCCATACCATTAAACTTGTTCCGATGAACAGCTACCAAATGCAAATTCAGCACCTGGAATCAACTCCAGATCGTTTATCTACTTAATTTGTCATGACATAATGGGGGAACAGGCTGTGCCAGGCCATAAAAAGGGACTGTCATTGAATTGTCCAATTACTTTTGGGCCTCTGAAAATGAGAATTTATGTAAAAAATGGGTGTAATCCTAAATTTCAAATATTTGTAAAATCTCTTGAATTAAAGCTGAAAGTCTAAATTTCATCAACATCTTAATGACTTTGTTTAAAAATCCATTGTTGTGGTGTACAGAGGTGAAATTTCAATGATTGGGTCAATGTCCAAATACTTATGCATCTAACTTTTTCCAGGCAATGAATGTAAGAATACTAAACAGCTTTTTTTGATGAGAGCCCTTAATCTGGACTTGGTAAACCGAGGAGCAAAGCCTGAGGTTCAGTTTCAAGGTGAACAATAAAAATCAAGTTAACCAAAGATTTTACTCCTAAATGTGGATACACAACCACACAAAGTGCCTATAACAGTGTCACATACAGTTCACATTTTGAGCATTTCTGTCAGACTTGGAGTCTTCCTGTCTCACAACCAGGAAGTAATATGTGAATGATGCCAAATGCCAAATAGGGATTTCCTTCTGTATTCCTGCCCATTTTTTTTCATCCATTGTGAAATCATTATTACAAAAGAGTTGCACATATTCTGAGGACATGGTACAAGCAAGGTGAAGTTCAGCATACCCCAGGCTTAGATGTGATTCCTTGAAAGTCAAAGTCGTAATTGCTTTGATTCTGAATAAAGCCACAAATTTGTAAATATGTGAAGCAGTGATTTCTGGGGAGGCCATATTTCTGTTGGATTTGTTTGAAAACCAGCATAACTCCTTTGTCAGATAAATGCCTCAGTGTCAAAATCCCCCCATCTCCCCAGATGTTAATCCTCCATCTGAACAGGCTGGAGCAAAACCAATGGTACCCTCTGTGGGAGCCAGGGAAGACAGTGTTTCTGAGCAGCCCGCTAGCTTACTGCTTGCCGGGCTTTCATTAACTTAACTTAACTTAATTTAACCCAGTTTGCACAATATGTCCATGTTTAAGGCTTTTTCTGAATCTAACTTGACCAATTTTTGCTGACGTGATAAATTCATTATGTTTAATAGCCTTCTCATACTGATACAAGAACTCCTACCAACAACACATCCTGTCTAATCAGTGTTGATAATGTAGTGGAGAACTTCTCGTGTGTTTTTCTAGAATCTTAGATAGTATTTTAAAGCCACATTTAATAGCCTATTGGGTGAATGATGGACATTCTTCAGCCAGCTTCCCTTTTTTTTTACGTATGAGGCTAATTCCAGCTATGGTGAGAGATCTAGGGAAGGAGTCTTTATCAGTGGATCCATTTAGCTGTATGCTATGTCCTTTTGTGTCTTTTAATAGATGAAATTATCAGGGAATCAGTCCTGTTTAAGAGTCTCACAAGATATTTACTTTTACTCTAAGCTTTGTTAGGCAAATCTAATAATCTACTCAGTCCTGTGAGTAAAAAAAATCTCCTCCTTAAAGCTTAACAGATACACCAAACCTTCTAATTATTTTGTGAACCTTGATTCTCTATAAGAGTGAGAACAGTGAATCCCATAATTTGCCTTGTTGGTAATTGGTAAGCATTGCATGAGAAAACCCTGATTACATTTCCCTAAATGAATACTATACCAAATATGAAATACCAGGATATTCATTTAGGGTTTTATAGATAAATCCTTGGCAAACTCAAGAGTCTCCCAGCAGAGAAAGGTGCTTTAAGGTGGAGCACTCGTCCTATGCCACATCATTCTAAAGAAGAAAGGTTTTACCAGCCTCAGTTGTACATTGTAGATCCTCTGCCAGAGAGAGTCAATAAATGAAGCCTCTTCTGAAGAGTGGAAGATTTTAATTATCCACATGATCCTAAGTGAAGTGAGGTAGTTGAGGCAGAGTGGGCTACATGATGTTTTAAGCTGTTTCCTTACTTGGTCATGCTCGTGTCGTCATTTCTATGTTGCAGCAGCAAAGTCTGGGAAAAAATGAACCCAATTTGTCAAGCCGGATGTCTTTGAGTTGTCTAACTGCACCCATGATCTTTTAACAATAACTGAAGTTGTGAAAACTAATAATCATGATGCAGGGAAACCTGGATGTCTCGGGACCCAGGAGCCTATGTGCCCTCTCCAGCTTGATGTGGCTGGCTTTGTTGTCTAGGTGTATAACCTGTCCAGGGCTTCATAGAGTCATCACCAAATTTTAATAATGAATATCTGTCAACATCAACTTAGACTGCACTTTTATTTTCATTAGATTTAGACTACAATAAGCCTACATTCATTTACTCCAATAGCTCCACTTTAACAAATAGCCCCACTTTAAAAAAATGTACTTGCTCGATCTGACCTCGATAGATTCTTGTAATATTATGTATGAAATCTGCGTTGTTTTATGGTTTGGTGTTGGCATGGTGGTTGAGATAGCATTTGAACTCACAACACTGTTTATTTTTTTTTCTCTGTGTTGTAATTGAGCAGTCATAGCTTGGTATTTTTCACAGCTGATGTACTGTGGTGAACAAAAGACTGGATCAGGGTATATATAACTAATACTGAACCATCAAAAGATTCAAGGTTTGGCCCTGATCCCAGTCTTACGAAGCCGATCAGTATACCATTGGTTCCCAACTAGCCTCAGTGTCCAAATATCGTTTTAGATAATAGGCTATGTCCCAAAACTTAAAAACGATTAAATTTTATTTGAATGCTACCTGAATTAGTAGTATTTGTCATTCAACAGACTGTCATTTAAAAACAAAGTCTAATTTCCTTGTCCTATTTCTATTAGGCTATGTTGTAGATTTAGCTAGTTTTCTCTCAGTCCATTTATAGAAGAAAATCTTTAAGCGCCAACCACTATAATTTGCAAGGCTATTCCCAAAGAAGGCAGAAGAGGCAACTATTTGTGAGATGCGTTCGTTAAACTCTTTGTACTGTAAAAGTGCTGGGCCTGAAACATGCTACAGTATAAAATGGATGTGCATGGCATTGATATTGATACTAACCTATGGCTTATACAGGTCTACTATCAGAAGAAAAGATAAAGAGGAGCCAAAACCAAGAGGAGCCAAAACCAAGCAAGGAGAGAAGATTGAACAGGTGAGAGTTGTTAAAATAGGCATCGGCGTTTCAGATGGAGAAGGAAAACGAGCACCTGCGACAGAAAGACAGAAGTGATGAAGTAAGCTTTACTGTTACCACACACACACCATGACACTGGTTTAGTTGTGGGTATTACTGTGGAACATTTTTCACATGGCTAATTTAATTGTGCTGTGACCAGTCTGCCAACATTCAAGCATTTTTCCAGTGGCACCTTTTCAAGCTAGTGAAGTTGTTGGTGCTAGAGACAGGGATGTGGAAAATGACACAGACTGGGAGTGAGACGATGGATACAGAGTGACGAGAAGTCCTGTTTGAATCTTAATTGTTCATATTGTAGGGCATTTTTTTTTCTGTTGTCAGGGATGTTTTTGTCCCAATTTAACGTTAATTTTGATTTAATGACCGTGAAATGATCTTTGTGGAATGTGACACTAAGGCAGACTCGAGGCCACATCATTTTCAGGAACAAGAGAGATGTCTGTTCTGAATGGAAAAGAATCTCCTCTATTGCTGTGTTTTTGTGTGTGTGTTTGTGTTTCTGGCCACGTGGCGATTTACAGGTACTGTGATTGGTCAGCATGGGGTATATTGGAGTATATGCTTTTTCAACATTTCTGATGCTGGTAGACATTATTGAGAGTAGAGACAACATGATGTAAGGCTCAGTAATCATCTTCTTTTGATTAACAGACATGCTGCTCGCTGTGATATTCGCTCTCTATCGCAGTGAATGGAAGAATGTAAACATGAGAGCTTTGCTCAAATAAAGCCAGTGCAGTTGTTGTGTATTCAAGGTAAACCATCCTCTTGTTGTTCCTATCAAAAAGTGAAAGAAAGCATGTAAACACAGCACAAAATGGCCTGATAGTGCACAATATAGCCATCTAGTGTTGCTGTGGTGCTGTCAACAGCTGAAAATCCAGGCAATTTCGTTCACTTAGTTGGTTTTTACAAAGGGTAGGGACAACATCAACGAAAAATTCAAACGAGTGTTTTATGGTCATTGCAGTGGGAAATTGTGTTACTGAAAACACACATTAGGTTGTGAGACCTTGTTTTGCTGCTGTGGAGCAATAACAGACTACGGTTCTCCATGGGATTGTTTTTCTTTAAATTATGCATCTGCCTGGGAATTTAAAACAGTACCAGGTATTATGTTTTACATTGTATTTTCTTTATCTGAATTCTGTGTTAAATGCAACATTTTTTTGCTTATCTTTTCATAAGTTGCAGTGCATGGTGCACTCATGTCATTTGAGTGATGTGACACTCTGTTATAGACCTCTTCACGGCTTATTATCATTTATTAGCAATTGAAACAACTGACCAATCAGAGCTTTGTAGTTGGGGTCAAAACTGGGGACATCTTGTTATATAGCTAGCTCTGTACAAAATGGTAATAGGCTTGGATGAGATCAAAGCAGCTGTCCAAGTTTTTGTAAGTCAACCCAAAACCTCTTAAATTGACATATTTCATATATATTCATTAAAAACTGTCAGGATAACTGCTCCTAGCAACTGCTACTGAAGCTTCTGTTTCAACTGAAAATGACATTGGGGGCATTGATACATCACATGGTACTAATTTGTTATCGTAATACAATACAATGGAAAATACCTGAACCTGGCTAGCATGAACGCAATCTCAGGTTGAATATCGAAGCCTGGTTATCAGGCTTTTTAAAGTGGTGGTAAATAAGACTGAAGTGAACAGAGAGAAATGTTAGTAGACAAAATCAGCATAAGGGAAACCTTCATATTGTTAATTTACTTTTGTTACAGCAGGAGTGTACAGCCAGGTTGTAGCAGTTCTCTAAAATTGGAACAAATGTTGTGCAAACCGCAATATGGTTAAAATATGTAGTGTCTTGTAAAATGAATCATTAATGAAGATATTAGCATAGTGTGCTGCTAAATGGAAAGACATTAGTAATGATTATTATCACTATTTGTTCCATCTTCCAATTCCTGTGAGCTGAAATTTTACAATGGAAGTAATAATGTCTGTGGCAAGAAAATTTTGTCTTGAGGTATTCAGGATTATAAAAACTGTGAGATTCTTGGTTTCTATTTTAGAACTATGCATTTTCTTCCATTAGAAAATTGTGTATTCAAATCTCTGTAGCTGACCTTTCGACAATATGCCATATTTTCCCCTACAGTAGGCAAATGCTTTGACTGAATGAATTTGTGTAAATAAGCTTTCATTTGGGTTGTGGCTTGAAAAATTAGTCAAAGATATGGCATATTTCTTATATTCAGTGGTTATAGACTTGCTTCTATGAAATACAGTATGTATGTATATGTATGCAGACAGATAGATGGATAGATAGATAGATAATTTTTAATGAAATTTGATGAAGGGCCAAACTACAAGCAAGACTGGTTAAACATGAAGTAATGCATGCATGCATATTCTAGTGTTGCTTTCCATGTATCCAAACCCACTCAGCCAGAAACTACAAATGACCTCCAGTTGACTCCTTTAATTAGAAAGCCTGGTCAGCTCAAAGCGACTGTTTAGGGATATTAACCAATCTCTTGATTAAAGTATCATAATAATTGATCTCATGTGCTTATACTGTTACCCTTTAAACCATTATTGCTCAGAAATTGTTTTCATTAGTATTTTTTTTAATCTACAAGCATAGCCACCCAGTTGAGTTAAAGTGAACCTTACTGTTGACTTCACTGTCTCATGAAGTCAACCTTTGCACTTGAAAAAGCTGAACGATAGGAAAGTTAATGCTGCCTTAGAGGGAATCATATCATTTACATTGCATTCAGATTCAGGGTGTAACGCTGAACGATGATCAACAGAGCGGCATAATGTGCCATATTTCAGGGCCACTGAGCAGCTTGTCCAACTGGCAGAAAAAGAGAGAGAGAGAGAGAAAGAGAGAGACAAAGAGACAAAGAGAGAGAGAGAGAGACAAAGAATTAGAAACAGAGAGGCAGAGAGAGGTGGGGGGGCTGGAGAAGGGGGGGGCTGTGTACACTGCATGCACATGTTGCCTTAAGAACAACAGAAAGGGCTTTGCTTTAAATGATTCAGGACAAAGATTAAATATTTATTGAGGTGAAAGATTCATGTATGCCACATCTATGAACTCATACTGCTGTATGGTTACATTACAGTATATCATGTTCCAGTGTCTTGTGTCAAATACAGTGGGTTTTTTTTTTAATCAATTTGAGACACATTGTCCCTTTACAAAGATTTCTAAAGCTAAAGAACTGAACTGTTTTTATAAAAAAAAAACCAACATGCTTATGAATCAGTGCTATCCATTAAGTGACAAATATAAATAAGATTGCTTCACTAAGGGAAATATCAAAATGTTGCGACTGATTCTTCCTAAAATTAGGCTCAAGACAATATCGGGAGCTCAGATTTATAAAGTTACAATCCTTACAAGGAATCTGGTGGTGGTGGTGTTTTTTTTTTTTTTTAAAGGGGTTATTGAAGGCAAGCTAATTCAAAATCTACATACACAACAAGGATAAATCTTTCATGTCAACATTAGTAACACTTTTCATTCTTACTGAAGTGTTGACACAGGCCTGATTACACCCTCTTGCCCTACACTGTAAGAAACATTTGATTATTTGTCTTGCAAAAAATAGAGCGTAAGATTTTTGTTTTCATCTGCTGGGTGGACGTTGAGATGAACCACAGGTGACTGGATGTTTGTCTCAGGAATCTGTGGGGGTCCTGCAGTAGTTGGTATGGGGAAACCAAATTGAATCTTTATACCTCAGTGTCATGGCAACAGTTCAGATATTTATTGAGTAAATGTCAACTGCCCAGGTGGATGTGATTCACAACCCAGAGAGGCCTAATTCAAAAGTCTATCACCAGTAGAGGAATACTGAGACACATTGTTACTGTAAGTTTAGATCTCATGTTGTAATATAACTAAAATATTGTATGATTGGTGACGGGTTTAGCTGGGTTGGCAGTAATGCTGCGTCTAAGTTAGTTGTTCTTGACGTCCTGCATAGACTTAAGGAGTTTAATTAATGTACAATATATTTTCTCAAAATTGGGTTTTGGTCAAAGGTGTTTTGAAATGAATTTCTTTGTATGATTCACAAGGACATTTTGTGGGATCAAATTGAAATTGCTTGGATTATGAAAACTGTGTTTTTGCCCATTTAGTTTTTAGAAGTCTTGATAAGCTCAGTGGTCATATATTAAAGCCACAATAATCAGTTGATTGTTACAGTTACAGCCGATTGACAACTGAAGTCCCATTCTCATTTGTAGTGAGAATGAAATTTGAGACTGTGATGTTATAAAGATATTCATTATTTAACTGAACATTAGACAACAAATTATGAAGTTAACAAAGCTTCTTTGAGGACAGCAGTTCAGGGCAAACATGGTGGATAAAAAGCAAACATCCAACATATTGTAATGGCATGTCAATGATAGTGTATTTTAGGCTGTTATGGGTGTAATTTCAGGCAAGAGAGGCCTTCAGCCAGTCGACTGGGGGAGCGATTTGCTGATATTTGCAGCACAAGTGTAATGCGGTATATTAATTTGCATCCCGAACCCTAAGGGTGACCCCTCACATGAGACAGAGCTCTGGCAGTCCTGGTCTTCATGCAGGCCATGAGCGTACAGTGACACATAACCTTGCCCTGTCACCACCCTCACCAGTGTGTCAGCTAAGATTACTGTGATTGACGTTGAGCCAGCACTCCAGCCCTATGAGATCTGAGGCTCTGTATAACCTCGCCCTAGCTGTGCACCAGGGCTAGGACATTTCGGGCGTGGTACTGGATCATGGTGCCATCTGTGTTTGTAGCCTGTACCTCTGTTAAACAAGGGCACAAGTCCTTGCAACCTTGTTTAAATTTGAGCTACTTTCACATTGTTATCTCAGCTGAAATCTGGCTGTATCACTCTGTTACAGGCAGATTCCTTAAGAATAAGGGCTTTCACTGAAAAGTATCATATTAACCTTGTTCTGTAACTGAACAAAGAAAGGGGAGCTGTGTTGTATTTAGATCATTCGTATCTGATTTTCAAAATACTATCTCCTTGATCTTTACTTTAAGCTACAGCCTAATCTAAATGACACAAACAATGCATGTAAACTTTTATAATAGGTATGAGTATGCAACTTACCAGAACAGAGATTCAACAGAAACTTCTGGTCAAATGGTATTATAACACATTGCAAAATACCGTAAAAACATTGGTGTTTCTTTTTTGTGTCTTGGGTGGGGGTATATAATGAGTTATTGTACATTGCTTATTGTTTATTTGTAGTCTGTCACTGTTGAAGAGTTGAAAGACATGTTAGGAGACGAAAAGATTTTCAAGAGCAGGTGAAATAAAAGTTACCACTCACAAAATGACCGGTAGATTTGCTTGAGTCAACCTGTTACCATATTTACCAGTTTGGCGGATTGCCAAAATGTCCACCTGCGTAACTAGCCCAGGAATTTTACTCATGAAGCAAGGCAGTTTTAAATATCTGGTGACTTGCTAAACTAGGCATTTGAGTTACAAGCCAAGGAATGCAGGCTTCTCAATTAGCTCTGCTGGTCTCACATTTACTACCCCTTGCTTATGAAAGATTACATCAATGTCTTTCATATACATATATAGCACCGCCAAGCTCCCATCAGTCCTATTTAAGTCTCTTTCACTGCTTAATATTTAGTAGCTAAATAAGGCAAAATACATATTGTTGCTGGGTAGTAGTAAATGAAAGGTCAATATATTTACTTTGGATTTATAATTTGAGCACGATATGGCTTGATAATATATCACACATCCACCCAGTGTTGTGGCTGTGCTCTAGCACCTTGATGCAGAAGCCTAACACCGGCTTAAGCGGCAGCAGTAAGTTACCTTCCTACCTAATCAAAAGATATCCAGCTGATGAATGCATTAGTGAAACTGCCCAACAAAGTCTCAACACAGTGGAGAAGAAAAGTTAATCAATTACACGATAAATAGGCTCAAAGAAATTGTTTTACAACTAATGTTAAAAAAAGGCATTGAAGGCATTAGGTCTAAAGCTTTTAACCTAAACTTAAGTAAGAAATTGTGTTTGTGGCCAAGTGAGAGTAATGTGCTGATTTTTAACTGGGCACATTGTTAAATGTAGAACGCTTAAATCACGCCTATCTATTATACTGCACCTCCAATACATATGGTCTTAAGAAACACTGAGTTGAAAAGCTTCATGTAATGGGCGATGTTGGGAAAATACCCCTCTTCTAAGTTTCGACTGTTTTGTAATGCTTGGTATCATCAGTGCAAGTTCAAACTGCAGTTTAGAGCATCCACTTCTTTGGTTATGTTGTTTCAGAGATTGCAGACCTCCTTCTGACTGAAAGATTTCAATAATTTATATCACTTGTGTTTGGGCACTGCACTATGGTCTTATGACTTAGTTGAACTACTACATGACCTCAACTCTCTTGCCATTAAGTCATTGCCGATGATGGAGAGAATGAGATGCGTTGAAATATTAATTATTGTATAGAAGCCTGTCTATGACTCTTTATGCACTGCTATGACAACTTTGTACACTAGATAGAACCTGTAAAACTGCCATCATGGGATGTGATGGATACTCCTGAAAGTAAGCACTTGCATTGAGACAAAAATGTATAAAAAATAAAACAAACAAAAAACTTTGCCTTTTGCCGGATGATTCGTTTGACTGACTAATAAATGTTGGTATACAGGGTATTTCTAATTTTCTTACTTTTTGCAAAAATCTATAAAGAAGTGTGTCAGCCTCATGCAAAAAACACAAAAGGAACAAAAATAAATTAAAAACCATCTTTTATAAATCAAGGGAAAATGCCTCTTGCTGATCAAGTTCAAAACAAATTGCTTTGTCTCAAAGGATGTCAGCCACAGCTGGGGTTGAGCAGTATAACTGTGGCAAAAGTCTGCTTGTTGACAATGAAGTGACAAAATTTTAATGGTTCAAACTGAACCATGCTAACATTTCAGTCTGCGTTGCACTCACCTGACTATGTATTTGATGCCAAATATGTGGCATTACGTTACAGAAACCTCTACTATGTAAACTGCTTTCTTCTTCCTGTTGGCATCCATTTCTTTTGGTTTATCATTGAGCTGGCAGTCTGCTGGTCATCAGTACAAGTAGCTTGATCAATAGTGACTACCCTCTAGCCTGACACACCACTACACCATAACTAATGCACATTCATTGTAAAAAATATTTGTCACAATTTTACATTGTTTTTTCCTGCTGTCACATAGTGTATATTTTAATAAGAGTCTTCAGATTGTTTAACCCTCCTAAATACAAGGTTTGGCAGCTTCAAATATCAAGATAATAAGTAACCGCATACTGTTTAGTACATTAATTGAAGGACCTTTAAATATAAATAGGGAGGAAGTAGACACTTATGATTGTCTATGTGATCGGGATGTAAAGATGAATGATAGAAAACTGCTCCAGCTGTCAGATATGGCTGCATTAATATGCAACCACAGATCCCTCCCAAAGTCGTCAAAAATTTATGTCTGTCCAAAAAAAATCTTTCCAACTAACTCTGTTTCTGTGTAGTCATGTCCCTAATGAGTATGCATGTGTCTGTTAGCTAGCTACATTCACCACCACATACCTACTTCAAACCTTCTACTGGGAGAGTGACACGTGACCACGTGAGAGGCTTACAAGTCACAACTAAGCTAGCAAGATGTTGAAAAAGTCAAGTGTCTCAATAACTTCGTAATTTGAGAATATGACGCCCAAGAAGTTAGAGTGCCACATATGCCAGATTAGATTGAGCAGATATATACTGAGATGCCAAGGCAGAGATACACAACTGATCATCTGTGTATGCAATTCTACAATTCATTTGTTAGACACTTTTATCCAAAGTTACATACATCTGAGAGCTGCATGTACATGCTTGTCTGTGTTTTGAGTAATTGCAACCACAATATGCAATATCACTGCAACTGCAGATATGGTATTTACTAAAAGGCTTACATTTTGATAATGAATATAATAAAAATTGGAAGCAATAAAGCTACAAGTTAATCTTTCTAATTTACAAAGTAATGGGAAGGTGCCTGCAGAGATGACCTGTGAGGCAGTTTTGGATCCTCCTGGTTATGCAGCATTACATTCAGATTGCATTCAGCTGTAATTTTGTAATTTTTTTTTAGACTCCAAAATATAACCACAGTGGAGTCAACTCAAATTGCTATTAATTTTAGTTATTAAGTATAATCCTGTAAACCAATATATTCCTCTTTTGTTATTTTAGTCTAGGAAACTGAACACCATAAGGGAACTTAAAGCATTTTTATTTCTCTTGAGAAACTGCAGTTCATGACTGACTTGGAAAGTACTGTTTAGATGATAAAGGGATGTGTAGATTTTCAGATTTGTTTTTACATGAGGACATCCTGCATAACACAAGCACTCACTGACCTCTGAATGAACCAAGATAGAAAAAGGGACGTGGGGGAGGGGTGCTATAGAGCTAAAAAGATGTGCATGATTATAATTGCTGTTATCCAGACAAACATAAGTGCACAAATAATATAGCTTAAGATAAAATAACATTTCCTGCAATAGTGATAAATCTGGACTCAAATATTGAAACAATAAAAAAAAAAAAAGATTCTCAACAAGAGGACTAAATGATGATCTTATAACTGATGATATTACTACATAGTGTTACACATATCTGCCAGTTGTATCAGGAACACAACATAGTGGCACTCATCTTTAGTTTCTTAAGGTATTTTATACAACACAATAAAGAGCAGTTCTGTATTAACCTTCTGTCGAGAATGCCCTGACCTACTGATGGGGTATATCTTCTCTTGATTTGCTGGTCATCCACAGGGAAAGGGAACAATTAGGACACAAAAGGAATCGGTCAACACCCAGGAAACAATGCTTCTGTTTCTGACTGTGCTCTCTCTTTGCCACTTATTCAAGAAGACAATAAAAGAAGACAGGCAAAACTGAGAGTCAAATCGAAGGTTAATTGCAGCCAGTAAAATGTCAACCAATTTTACCGATTGCCCATGAGGGATATGCAGCCCTTGGTGAAAAAGATGCTGGAATATCTGTGGAGTGTATTAGCTTCCTATCCATAATGGCCTCCCAAAGAGAGTGATGATGACATCTTTTCAGCACTCTGTTTCCCCTCAAAGCATTTGCGTATGCACAAAAGACAAAACAAGAGAGAGAGAGAGAGGGAGAGAGTGTGTGTCTGTATGTATGTGTGCGTGTGTGTATTCATCTATGTGTATATGTACGGATGTGTTATATGCTTTTTGTCAAAGTCTGTAGTGTTATTGGAGATGCAAGCTCCCTGGGAACCGACAGGTGTTGGCACCAGATCGCTGACACCTCTGTGGTCATGACATATCCATCCCCTTCAGTTAGTTTTACCGTAACACGTAGTGGTTTGACAACCTTTTTTGTTGAAGAATATAAAGGCCATCTTGGGCCTGATATGCCATGTATTATAAGTGTGGCAAATATAATATTGAAAATAAAACATATTTTGTTGTGCTTTTTCAAGACTTGAAAGCTGCTTTGAAAAGGTTTCATCATGGCAGTGAATTCAAAAACTGGTGTTTGTTATTTTGAATGATTGTTGAATGACCGAAATTGAAATCTCAAGAAAAAGATTGAGAGGAACTGTGAAAGCTGTGAGAGGGGGAGAAATAAAGAATGTGCTATTTTAGGGTTAATCTTGGACAAAATGTTGCATTTGTGCAGCAGTTTATAGATGAAATTGGCCTGGATTTAAGATGAAAAATGAAAAGAATTGTCAAATTGGATTCTTAAACACCTGGTTGCTATATTTGTAGTGGGTTCACATTTTCTGTGACTTGGAATGATGTACAGTATAATCTAGGACTGTAGTCCCCTAAAGATTTTTATCAAAGGCATATACCTTGCCTCCTGTTGGTGAATAATAACTCCCTTGTATGAAGCCACCTGTTGTTAAAATTAGTTGGGAATGAGTGCTGGAAAAAATCTTCCTGCTTTCTTGTAGTGCAGATGCTATTTTGCTTGCTCTCACCTCTGCTCACATTTGTTTAAATTTCTCACCTCCGCTTAAATATTTCCTCTGACATTCTTGACTTTCTGCGAAAATACGGCTCCTGGATACCGAAAAATACTTGGGACTATAATTTTTTTTGAAATAGAAGGCTTTTGCCGTATTTGTCAGCAACCTGACACTCAGAGAACAAGGATCTGAGTACTTCTTAAACTGACTTTTTAATCCAGTTTTATGCCATTTTTTTAAGATTCACTTTTTGGACCTTGGTTTTTAAATGTATCTTTTAACTGGATGAAGGACTTTAGTTGTCAGGCAACAGGATTTTAAGGCCTTAGTGAAATAAGTGCTACGTGGTTCACAAGCTCACAAGCCTCTCTCTTGCTGAAGATGCTTAAATATTCTTCAAACCCGAAAGAATCAGCAAGTTGCATGGAGTGCAAGTGAGCAAATAAAACGATAATACTGCAAAGAAGTTTGACCCTTATTTACACAGAAGAAATTAAGGGAAAGTGAACAATTCATTGACTCTGCAGCAGCCACTGTTAACTTGCAAGCTAACGGACAGATACAGACTTTCATAGGTAGGAATATTTCAAATGAAGAACATCCTGATGTGGATTTAACTGGCACAGTCCCCTGGAAATGTCCTGCTGACAGTGGATCAGCTGCTGAAGGTCCCAAGACCTTTGGCACTGTAGCTAGCCGACCTGGATAAGCCGCACTGGCTGCTAACCAGGCTGCTGCATTCACTTCTTACTGGCAGCGCAGGGGAGTGAAATCAAAGACTCTACAACCAAGAACATCAACACTGGCTAGAGTTCACTCTGATGTCAACCGCAACAGAGAAAAGGCCAGCAGGAGGATTAATAGGACAGCGCCAACACTTCCTCCACCACCTCAGATCATTTTGCGCAACAGGTACCAAGCCACTGATATCACACAGCAGAACATGCCACACTGTTCATATCAATGCAAAGGCAAAGCAAATCCCAGGAATTAGGCCCAAAGCTAGTACTCAATCCACAGACAGGAACAGAAAAAGGAGTCCAAAAACTGCTGTTTGGAATGCTAACCCCACACCTGAGCCAGATACTATTTTGGATGGGATGCTGTTACCAAACATGTAAAACTGGCTAAAACTTAAACTCTGTGCTTAGACAACACATCTGTCAAAGAACTGGCAGAAGTACTGTCAACTATTTTAACCACATGACCAAGCACAATGAAAACTGTCCTCCGGATAGAATCATTAGACATACTGTAAAGAAGACTGGCACTGAGGAACTGAAAAAAAAAACAAAAAACCTTCTCTCAGTGACTGAATACACTGAGCAAATTGTCAATTGCTGGATATACACATCAGTGGACCTATTGCATGGTTCGCAGAGGACAAGGAGCCTTGGATGAGTGACAGCTTCTTAAAGTTAAATGAAGATAAAACTGAAGTCCTTCGAGTTTGCCTGAAAACAAAAGAGAAATAATGGTTAATGATGAGAGGGAAATTAAACCCCTGTATTAAGTCCGAGGTCACCAGTCTTGGCGTTATTTTAGATTCAGATCTAAGCTTCAGGTCCCACATTACCAAGATGACCAAAACATAATTTCACACCTTAGAAACATCCCAAATGTATTATGTATGTATTCATGCAGTCATTTCATTTCCAAAGCATTTAAATAGCCCTGCATTTGTTTTATCCTTATTCTATCTGTTACATTCTCATGGTTTCTATAAAAAATTCTAATAGATTTCTTTCCTATTATTATTGTTTTTAATATGAACTTTTCACCTTAACTCAGGCATCTTATCCTTGTTCTTTCTTCTTTCTTCGTACTACTTTCTTTTCATTCATTTTTATCAACAATTACAATCTGTCCCTGTTTTTTGTATATTCAATTTATGTCTGTTCTTATTATTGTAATCTCTTTATTGCAAAGCACGTTGAACTGCATTTCCTGTATAAAGGTGCAACATAGATTAGGTTTATGGTTATAATTATCATTGCTATTATTAAAATAATTAATAAAATATTAAAGAAAACAACCCACTGCTCTGACATTAACAACTGCACTTGGAGCATCCCAGTGCTATCACTAATATTAAATCACGCTGTCACACCCTGTAGACTTTTTTGTGCCTTTGACAAAGGGCAGCTTAGTCTGTTTTTTCCTCACAGGACTATAGAGACTAATGATAATAAAAAGGATTACTCTTGGTATAGGAAAAGGTGCTGTAGTCCAGTCTTAATTGGGGAGTTCCCTTGCTAAGTTGATCTAGTCTTCAGGCTGCCAGTTAGTGAACTGGTCAATTAATCTTCCCTCTCTCATAATGAGGTGGGGGATTTCAGATGGTTGGTACTTCACACAAAGACAGACAATGTGCCCAAAGGATCTTTTGTCCCTGCACCAAGTGACCTGACAATTAAAAAATGTACCTCCCTACTTCCCCTTCCTCACCAGGTGGCAAATTGGTCTGACCCAACCTCATATCAAAAGGACTAACCATGACTTCAAATCAACTTCACAGGCACAGAAAGGGGGAAAGGGCAGTATCCTCCATGAAATAAGATTGTTGTATTAAGACTTTTGGCCCCATATCGTTCTGCCGTTCTCATTTTGAGTTAAATGAAAAGAGACTTGTCGGATCCTCCCCGTTGTGTGTCAGAAAGCTTTACTCTCTCTGAGGAAAAAAATGTGTTGTAGCTTGACATTAATTTGATGATGCAGATGTGACAGTGGAATAAGCTAAATGTTTAGGGTTAAATGTACTTGACCTTGGATTATAGCAGGCGTATTCTATTCTATCTCTTTAGCAAGATGAACGATAATAGAGAGGCTAAACACAATTGATTTAGATATTTTATCTGTTCTGAGAAAAAAGTACTCTTAAGCACTAAATAAGGGATTTAGCTGTGTTCATCAATTCCATATTGGCCTTTGTACACTGTTGCCTCCTGTAATGAATAATAAAGGGATGGATGAAAAACAATCGATTTACAAAAGAATTGCAGTTATCTTCTGTGATTCTTAATTGATTTAGAAATGCTAAAAATCGTTTTTTTTTTTGTAATGACGTAAATTGATGGGAAGAAAAAGACCAAACTCTGCACACAGTGCACCACCTGGATGGTGTAAAGTATGCACATAATGAAGTAATATTGGAGTTCATCTCAAAAAAATTCCAAGAATTTTGGTATTTTGGATTTAATGACTTAATTATTAGCTTTGTAAGACAGAAGTAAACTTTGTTTTCTTTTATACTTTGCATCCTGTCACTTACAGACAATTGTTACTGGAGCAACAAACTTCAGCTGGCCGGTTCCACTGCAGCACTTTTCAAAACTTCACCAACTCTGGTGCTGCAAAGTTAATAACTCAGTCCATAGTATGTTTCATTTTAAAAAGTCCTGCACCCGCACAATATTTCAGGCTCTGCAGTGAGATAATCTCTTCTCCACTCCTGGAGATAAAATATTAACAGCAGCAAGGTGGAGCTTTTACTCCAGAACACAAACCTGACCTATTCTTTCACAAAATATTTAAACAGTGATGTTTGTCCGAAAATTACACTTTATTTTTTTTCAGCAGGAAGACTGTAAAATGCTTTCAAAATAATGCAGTTAGCATAAAGTAAATAAATGAATATTGAACTTATAATCGATAATCAAAATAGATGTTGATTAATTTGTGGCAATCATCTAATCAGTTGGCTAATAAATTCAACTCTAAATCCAACACAGTGAATATTTTTTTGCCTTTCGTAGTGAAGTTACATTATCCTAATGTCCTGCAATTGCAAGAAGAAACCTATTTTACACTTTGGTGCTTGATGGTAAAAATCAAGGATGCCTTCAACTAGGATTTGGGGATTGCAATATATTTAATACAGTATATCCTTCATTAGGAAGTGTGGCACTTCAGTTTGCTGTAGGTAGAATACATTGCTTGGCAATTAATGTACATCACTGAGACAAATCTATTCCTAAGCAATCACAGGCCTGTTGTTTAGGCATGGACAGGTACATTCAAAATCGATTGAGAGCTCTCTTAGTGTATAGAATATCACTAGGCAGTAACTAAATCAAAGTTATTGATGTTTCCTGATGTTTTAAAATGTGTGGTTATACCAGTAACCTTTATAAACTTGGCAATAAAAAAGACCAATATTCTAAATATTTTGAAGAAAACCAGTTTTGCTCTGTGGAATTCTAAAGAGGTCGTTTTCTCCCTTAGGGCCAACTCATGTCTCTGCATCGAACCTAAGGCGTAGCCTACGCCGTAGACCGACGTGCACCTCCAGAGAAAAATCCTTCTTCAAACTGTGATTAGGAACTGTGATTAGTCAGTATGGTAGCATCGCATTTCCAGCTTCTCCTTCTATGCATCTGTCATACAGTCCATCTCCTCCGAAGCCTTCTTGTGTCTGCGACGCTGTAATTTCAGGAAAACCAACAGTTGTTTAAAATCTGTCACCTCCAGCTCCATCGAGATCAGCTTTGTTTCGAAGTGCGCTAATAAACTCGTGGGAAACAGTCGGGAAGACACTCAACTCAGTGGCAATAAATGTCATATCCCACTAGTGGTTTGGTGGTGTAATTGCAGAGTGACACCAACGCAGAGCAATAAATGCTCAGGCCACTTGCGGTGGCTTTGCCGTAGGTTCTACGCAGAAGCATAAATTAGCCTTCAGTGAGTAACAGTCTCTCTGTTACAGCTGACTGGCTAGCCATTAAGCTTGCTGATGAGACTGAATAAGTTCACTGCTTAGTGTCGGTTGCTACAATCCTCAGTGATCCGTGGCTTTACCAGGTGCTGCCATGCAGAACGGCGGTACCAACCAGGAATTTGACTACTCACTGCCTCAGCTGGGTTTTTTGACCCCTGACATTTTGACATTGTCCACTAGAATCTAGACACCAAAGAATCTGACAGAAATTTATGTTATTGGACAAAAGTCGTACAAATTAATCAAATATTAACGCTAAAATAAAATTGGCTATACACAAGTAAACAGACTACTAGGTTCATGTAGAACTGAGTGATGTTTTAGTAATATATTGTACTGTTTTAAGTTTTATATGGGTTTTGCTTACTGTTATGTTGTAATGAAATTTTGGGGTGCACAGGTAATTGATGCATTCTTCACATAGTTAAATATAATAAGTGACATGCACGTTTCCTTGTAATACTTGTCATTCCTTAGGATTCAGCAAGTGGCCTGTCATATCCATTTTCAGCCCTTAGGCTGCTTTCTGAAATGCTTGTCACCTGCTTGTACTGCATGGTGTTTCTTTTTTTAGTCTTTTTAATATGGGTTGTGGAGACATAACACATTTATTAGTTTTAGTAATGACTGTGTTCAAATCAGATTACTTCTAGAGATGGTCTATAAACAAGTTAACGTGAGTTTCTATCAATGTAGGTCCTGTATACCTTCACAAGATTTGTCTCTGACAGTGAAAGTTTTTTGATGAATCCTGTGCCACTCAAAGTAACACTGTAACATTTTTGTTTTCCAATTTTTTTATATTTTTGCATATTGCAGATAGAGTATATTGATATTGTTTTTAATGGCAACTGAAAAGTAACAAGAAATTTCAGTATAAAAATACCAAACCGGGTTTGAAGTATTTAAGAAATAGTTTGTCCAACCGAGAGCTGGTTGATTTTCACACTGTAAAATTTCCCGCTCAGTGTGCATCTTGGTCATAATAAAAAAAAAAAAAAAAAGGAAAAGAAAAAAACTAAGGGATCAGTATCAATAATGTTTGTTATGTGCTTGTGCTAAGAAAAGAAAAACTATAGGTCAAAAATCGTCATCAGATTTTCTGAACTACTGGTATTGGATCAAAATCCAGTAATGGTCAGGCTGTTAATTGTGTCTTATACTATTACAAGTACAAGACACATTTGAAAGTGAGGAGGGAGGCATGGCAGAGTCTGTTACTCAACCAGTAGGGGGTAGTCATATCACAGTGATCCTTTGTGATATGTATTTATTAAAAGGCTTTAAAAATGTATTTATAAGGGAATTTTCTTCCCTCAGTATTTCTGACCATGTGCAGCTTTAAGAAATTACAGACAATGTCAACCCCCTGTTGTATGTTACTGTTTGCTTTGTGGATTTACTAAAAATACAAATACATGTCTCGGTTTCTGTAATTAAACACAATAACTTTATAAATTGAAGAAATATTAAAGTATGAAAAGTTTTAATGCAAACTGAAGGTTATGCACTATGGCAATAGACAAGCATGTGGCCCGTACAACATTTCACCTATAGTTTAAACATGGCATTCAGTGGGAATACCTTTCAGAAAAAAAAACCCATATAGCTTTTGGAAAAATGTTGATTTTTTTTCCCTTTGGATCCAATAGCCATTAATATATATTTCAAACAGAATATGAATAAACTTGAATTTGACCCTAGTCATTTTCAGTTTACGGGGACTGAATTGTTCAAATATCGGAACCCCTTTGAGGAATGATTTAATATTGAGAGTACCCCAAGTATGGGTCAAGATCAGAGTCAAGTTTTTTTGGCTCTGTCTTGTGTTGAGTGCAGACTCCATGGAGAGTAATTATTTGTGGAGGCTTTAAGGCCCTAAGGGTGACGGAGTTGGCGGGAGGGGCAGAGGGTGCGCTGAAACGGAAAGTACGCCAGTCCCACTCACGGTTGATGCTCAGTGAATCTGAAAGGTCATGTCATGTTTTCTGGCAATTGACTCGATTGGTTTGGAATCTGCAACATAAGGCTGGGACAGTGGTGTTTGTGTGTGTGTCTGTGTATGTGTGTGTATGCATGTGTGTGTGTTTCTGCACATTTGCTGGGAAATGTGCCCCTGGGTTATTTTTGCATTGACCTTATTACCCTGCACAGTGACGAGCTTGCCACAGAAACTTGCTCCCTCTGACTCTTTAACACACAAACAGATCTAGATACAGATACTTTACTTGTTAATTTTTAACATCCATAAAAACCTTTTAGATATGTATTGACTATACCTTTTGTTATAATTCTAGGCTTCTGTAATACATGACCTAAAGTAAGAGAATTGTAAAATAATTGCTATGTTAGCTATGATAAGGACATTTTCATTGAAATAAATGTATTTTTATAGAGGTATGGATATAATCCCGGAAAATCTTAGTAAGAAAAGAAAAAAGGTAGATTTTGTGTGTGCTTGTTTCAGTCTCCAGCTCTCTAAATGAATTGAGGCAAAGACAATATTAACATATTTAATTAAGATTGATCACTATCCTCAAACACAGACCACTAACAACCACAAGCTAGCTTGGATATATTGTGAATTCATTTCTGTGGTCTGTAAGGATTATCCACTGTTATGCATTCTGCCTTGCAGCTATTCTGTGCAGGTAGTTTACCACAGCAATGTAATCTTAACCTCTTGCCTTTCCTCATAATCTAGGAGGCTCAACTGTCCAGCTCTAATAATAAATGTAAAAAAATGGGTTTCATCTTTTAGTGGTGCCCATAAATTTGCTTAACACATGATTTGGGAATTACTTATCGACACAAGCATGTAAATACTTTGTGTCTGGTTAGAATATGTCCTTTTTTTGGGAAAACGTAGTGAAACCCAAAGGAATGCGCCTGTCCTTTAGGCGATAGCACACTACATGCAGCTCTACCAGCAAAGCCTTTGCTAGCCTTCACTCTGCCATGCCTACGCGGTTGACTCCTGCTCTCCAGCGGATCGGTGGCAGAGGTCCAGAATCACTTAGATCATCTTACCCGGGGCACAAAGGGGGCAGAGAGGAGCCACTGACCCTGTGCTCGTCAGGCAGGGCTTTACGCCTCGCTGACTACCCTGGTGTGACATTTCTCCTGTATTTGCCCCCTCCCAACGCCTCCCTATGTAACCGCCACTGTGGTGCAGAAAAAGATCATTGTCTGTAGAGATATCAATCAAATGAACAGCATCTGGGGTCAATCTGCTGTCAGTGCTTCCTCTTTGTCGTCCTGGCTCTCATGTAAAGTGACAATAATGACAGAATGTCAGAAATGTTACCAAATGTTGTCAGTTAACGCAAGACGACACTTTTAATCCCAGTGTACTTAAACAGAGACATCGTACCTGTCTCCTGCCCATCACCCAACACCAGACCTCTCTTTCCTTGTCTCAACATGATGTGTGTGCTGATTCAGCCCCCCCACCTACCCACCCCCACCCACACACACACACACACGCATGCACGCACGCAGCGCACACACACACACACACACACACACACACACACACACACACACACACACACACACACACACACACACACACACACACACACACACACACACACACACACACACACACACACACACACACACATACACACATACACACATACACACACACACACACACACACACACACACACACACACACACACACACACACACACACACACACACACACACACACACACACACACACACACACACACCTCTTTAGAACAAACACACCCCCTGCTATGGGTCATACAATGGTCATGACATTATTAAAGGATCAATTGTGCCTTAAAACACTGCCTCTTCTCTATGGGGATATGTGGTAGAACAGATGGGGCTTATGGAGAGCGGCTTTAATATCTATTTAAAGTGCTGTAGAGACAATGATCTAATGAGACATTTACATTTTGTTCAGCTGGACCATTAAAGCTTAGACCAAATCAACTGTTTTTTTCTGATACTACCAGCATAACTATCCTTAAATTTAGCTGATACATGCACATGGTATGAGCTAAATTTTAGAGGAGGGTAATTTTTTCTGTTTTTTTTTTTTTTTTAACCAATTTTCAAAGGAAAACAGCCAAAACTAATTTTCATCTGGATTTTGTGTTACCACATGCCCAAAAGTTCTTGATTTCTTCAGTAAAAAAAAGATGCTGTTCACTGCACTATATAGTTTACAATGTGCTTAATAAATGTTTCTGGTAAAAGTAAAGAGAAAAATATGGAGTTTTGACGCAGCAGTAGTTGTTTTTTAAATACATTTTTCACCACAATTTTTGCATTTTTTTTAAAGATTTATTTAGTTTTTATTCTCTCTTTTAATATTCAGTCACACAAACTTAAGATCCCAGATTTTGATATAAAAAAAAATTCCTATACATCCGATATAGAAGTTATTATTATAATATGAAAAACAAACACCTAGCATTTCAATTTTAGAAATTGATTATAAGGATGCTTTTCATATAGTTTTTCCATAAATAGGAATTCTTGGCGCATATGATAATATGCTGCATATAGAAACTTGAAAGGCCTGGACATTCTCCCTATCCATAAGCCGCTTTCAAGGGAGTTGTGAAGATGGAATTGGGAAGGTAAAAGCAAAGACATGCTGTGCTGGGATCAACATGTGTCTGCAGAAGCTTGGAGGTTCCACAACAATCTGTTCCAGTTGGTTCACTCTTGTGCTGTGACCTCAATTTTTGACTGCCGTTGGAGCTTCGTCGCATTCTGGTTCGACACAAGAACAGTACAGGCAGCACTACACCTGCCCAGCCGAGCAGAGGGGGGCAGAGTGGAGAAGCTGCCTCGAATATCAAACATTGAAGCTGCGGAAGAACATTGAACTGCCGCTCGCGCATCCTGGGCTGCTAGAGCATCTCCAACTTGGCAATCCCGTGAAATGACACTTTCAATTGGGGTCAATTGGACCACTGCCTCTGGATTTCAGGCAGCTTCTCTGCCTAGGGGTAATCAAGGGCCGTAGATATAATTAGAGTAACAGGCTTTCGCGCTGTAGTTCAAGCAGTGCAGTGGAACATTTGAGGGACACTAGGGGTCAGTGGCAGTCCATGCAATCATGTAGTGAAAAGACCCCATGTATATCATCACTTTTAGCTTTGATCAGAGGACAGAATTTATAGTAGCTGACCAAAGGTGACAGTTGATACATGTATACGGCACTTGAGCAGCAATTGGGAAAAATTGTTGCAATTTTATTTGTGGTCCTATAATTATTTTTACCACAAAAGCGATTGCTGCAAAAAGGTTAAACATTAGAGCACCAATCAGAGCATCACTTACATTTTAATATCTCTGTTTAAGCTTTTTCTTTTTAAAATTGTCGTCTCTTTACCACTGTCTCCTTTGATGCCGAGAGTGAGATTGTGGCCTCCTAGTACTGTTTGTTACTTTCTTTGCTCCCTCTCAGTGGCCCAGTAAAACAACTCAGCAGTAGTGACATGGTGGTCTAGTAATTATCTAATTGTTCAAGCTATGTCTGTCTTTGATTTATGGTCTTGTATCAGTGGCTGACCTGATTTATAATGAGGTTCCCCCACTTGTGAAAATATGAACCTGAATTATGTGGCACTCGTCCAATTATTTCTTTGTTCGGCTGAGACTCCTGTCAACATTGACGGTGCGCATCACAAATAGCTGCCACTGAAGCTTTCACCTAATAACAATAATATGATCCATCATTTTAGATTGGCCCAATCGCACCTCCCACCACGTTACCTACTTCATCTATCATAGTGTAGATGCACCCTTATCCCCAAAGATTGTAATCAGACATTTTTCTCTAATGGATTATTGGTAGTTCATCAGATTGGATTTTTATCACAAAGTTTATCAGTTTCACACCTGCTAAATGCAGTATATGATGCGATGGACATTACTGTGCATGGAAAACCACAAGCGCAGCAGCTGGGAAACAACATGACTGGACCTTCTATTAATCCATTATCAAGTTCAGGCCACAAAGTCGAAAAACTGGGCACTAAGTGGAGCAAGTTGCTTGGCACAAGGACAAAGTTGACAGAAAACATAAAGCCCCCACACACTGTCTGGACAGCAGGAGGCTGTGAGTATATGGGTTGAAGAATAGACCCCATTGCAAACACATCCACTATACAGATGAGCTGCCCCCTTCAAATTAGCACTGCGCACGGAGACTGCTGCTGGTGTCTGATGAAAAGATGCACGGCTGCCACTATTTGTGCCGCTAAGGCATTCATCAAATTAATTACTGGTGGATCCATGCACCTCTCTGATACCTCTTTATTTTGTGTCCAGTAAATGGGGACTCAGACTAGTGCTGACAGAGAGGCCTAATACTCCCAGTGTTTCGCTGCACATAATTAATTGAAATCTTTGCTATCTTGACAAATTGGAATGATGAATCTATCTTCTATGAATAGCTTAAGAAAAAAATGCATAATCAGTCAACACCCAACAGTAGAAGCAACATCTTGCTCCCTCTGTCTTACTCATTCAGTCTCTGTCTCTCTGTCTCTCTTTCTTTTGCTCTTCTGCCGCATAGTATGATCCATTAAGCTGAGGGGGCATGGCTTGTTGAGAAGACTTGCCTCCCTTTCTCCAGCAATTGATAACTTTGGCTTCTTTCTTTAATAGAGTGGTCAAGGTGGAGAGCTCCTTTGTGTAGTTCAATAGAATAGAGGGAACATAAATCAAACTACCGTACTTTGCCACAGGAAATAGATGTACAGTAGTCTCTAATCTCTCAAATCATGAAATAGTACTCATGTCTAGTATCCCATCTAGCAATACTTTTATACTGACAATACATTAAATGACTGTGTAATGTGAAAGAAAATGCTGATGAACCCACAGAGAATTATCACCCAACTCTGCAGTTGCCCTCAGTTCAGTGGGGCTTTATAGCATATTTTCAGCTTTTTGTTTTACAGCTTCAATTTTGCTGTTTTAGTTCAATCAACGCTTTTATAGCGTAGTTATTTTGGCTGCAGCAGGCAGCTGTTTTTTGCAATAAAACTAAAAAACAACTTGCATTACCTGCCCACCACCAAATGCTAGACAGACTTAATTAGTGACTAGCTAATGGTGAAATTAGTGGAACACAGAGTCCGAAATGACCACCTGCCCAGTGACAAATGCAGGGAGAATTGGCGAGCAAATCTCAGAGGACTATCCGCCACACTGTCAGGTAAATATTTGTACCAAAATAGTCATAAAACACTATCTTGAGAGTCTCTACCGCATTTTGTTTTAGGGCCTCTCAGCTTCTGTCCACACACACACGAACACACACACACACACACACACACACACACACACACACACACACACACACACACACACACACACACACACACAAGAATGAGAGAGAGAGAGAGAGAGAGAGAGAGAGGTGAGCACATATAATAACATTAGTGTAGTAGCCTATAATATAGATATAATTATCAGGAATCTTTCTGGTGCCTATCTGCCAAACATTGCTGCTAATACTGACTTTGAGCAGAGAGATTAGCTAAATAGATAAATAAGATTAACCTAGCTAGCTAGATACTGATAGACATGATACTGGTGAATGAGGCTGGCGGGTACAATGCAGAGGTGGTGGTAATGAGCTGTTCTGTGTGCCGCCAGTTATGCCAGAGACAAATACAGAAACAAATAAAATAATGAAATTGGAGAATATTTGTGACCATGAACAAAGCAAGCGTCACATCGCATGCATGTCTGTGTCCCAGGCTCATTCAGATCCTCTCCTCTCAACACATTCTGTGACGGTGCTAAAAGCAATGTCAGAGCAGACCAGCACTAAGATGAAAATACTCTTTGGGACTGTACATGCCATGCATACTTGCCAAAAAGGCAAAAAAATGTATTATTTTGCCTGGTCAAAAATATGCTTTCATCTGTAGGCCACCTTAACTGGTGAGTCAAAAAGTTAATTTTAAAAAGTTAAAGGTGGAACATTGAATTTCCCTTCTTAATTGGCGGAGACCAAATTCAGAGCTAAAATAAGAGTCCTTCAATTCACCAGGGTGACAGAAACAAGACTCCAAATGAATTCTAATGTTGCTCTGTATTTGGTGGATGTGTAAATAGGCTAAGTGATAATATCTTAGTGTTCTTATTCCAACTTTTTTCCGCTACCCCCAGTGGAAAAAAAAATGTTATTGCAGGTTTAAGGTTAGGTGAACATCAGGGCTACAGCAAATAACTGTAGCTTGTTTAGGGTTAGGAAGCCGAACCACTTGGTTAAGGTGTCAAAAAAGCAGTCAACGCAGGTTTCAGTTTCAAAGCTAAAATCAGAATGGATTAAAATAATTTGGCTGCTGATGTACACATTATAAGACTCAGGACTCCCTTCACAAAGTGCTATATTTGTCAAGTGCTATTCTTTTTTTACACTGTGTTAGGTAATCACCTGGTGAATGGTGAACCTGTTTTTGGCACAAAATGACTCATTGATTCCAGCTCCTCTAACCAACTTTTTTTGCAAATGCAGACATATACAACTTTTTTGTAACTTCAGTTAGTAGTAGTATTATAAAAAAAGGCTGTCATCAAAATCAGAAATGACCAAAGTCAGAATCAGAAATGTGCTGGATCCCACAGCACAGTATATGCCGTCACTACCAGCTATAGAAGATTATCAATTTGAGTCCATGTATAAAATAATATAGAGTAAAAGTAATCATTTGTCTGCATGTATTATTAATTTGGCAGCATAAATAAAGGAGTTTTAGAGCATAATTAGTAAGTAATATGCACAAATTAGTAACTGGAGAGAACTGGTACTGTAATCTTAAATTGTGCTCCCCTCGTTTTTCTGTTCCACATTTCCTCTGATACCACCAACAACAAAAAGAAACAACAGCAAAATCTAAGCCCAATATTATTTTGGCCGCTGTAACTTTACATTTACAGTTTCCATACTGAATTAGCAAAAACATGGTCCTGTACTACATTCTCAATGTTATGAAAAAATACTAGTCTAGGGACAGTATGTAATTTTAACGATTTCAAGGGTATGGTAGGGGTGTTTTTGTTTTTTTTTTTTTTTTTAGGCAGGAGAAAATGTCGCATAATATGACAGTAGATGAAATATAACAAAAAATATGCACAGCAATTTGTGTGTGTGTGTGTGTGTGTGTGTGTGTGCGTGTGTGCGTGCGTGCGTGCGTGTGTGTGTGTGTGTATTGTGCACATGTGCACGTGTACATCTATGTTTCTGAGTGCAGACTGAAAATACACTGAATGTGAAGGTTGCTGCTGTGAAGGACATATCTTGTCTATGGTAAGAAGTCATCCTTAATAGGTTTGGTTTGGATATGAAATATCGGTGTGCCGAGTCAGTCTGTGACATTAGTGTTGTCTCTAGGGAAAACTGCAGACTGATCTCAGTTCAGCATGTACCGAGACAGGATAGGGGGCTAAATAAAAGACTCAGATAGATGAAACCATGCCCAAAACCTTAAGACCACAGGACAAACATTCCCTTCATCTTGTGGAAAATACTCCCTTTGAATGACCATGTATGTTTTTCTCGGTTTAATGTGGAATAGTTTGTAGTCTCCATGCAAATTTCAAAGCAATTTATTACCAGCACCCAGATGATGCTTTTCTGTAATTCTCAAGAACATGGATGTTTGTTGCTGTGATTAACTTTGTATTTATTGGTATTGTCATTGATAACTGAAGACACAGGGATGTAAAATTGAATGTTAAAGAGAGAGGGATAATCTTTGTCAGTCTGCCTCTAACCCCATAAATACTGCAATTTACTTATCAGAGCTAGTAAAACTACTGTTAATTATATTACTTTGGTAATGCATTAACATTATACCACTTTATTGTAATTATTACTGCAAAAATAATTTCATTTTAAGAAAAAAAAAATCTACACTCTAATATGTTCGTGAGGAATCCAGTAACCTGAAGGGAGCAGAAAATCTTGCATAGGTTCTCTATAAAAAATTTAAAAGCCGTTTTACTTGTGCATGTGCAGAACATTTTTTTTTATTATTAAAAATAGGTTCCTCTTAATCCTGCAGCCAATTAGAAAGAAGCCCATTTTCAAACGTGACACGGATGCTTTCTGGAAAAAAAAGGCTGCAGGAAGCAAAGGGTTTTACTTGTTTTAAAAAATCTTGGCTCTCTGAATGAAGTGCTTCTTTGATTGAAATCCTTGCCAAGGAGCATGACATGAGCATTTCCTCTCTGTTCTCCTATTATCAGCTGAGCCTTTGGTGCACAACCTAATCCTTCTTCATCAAAGCAGTGTGGGCAGCAGTCAGTGGGATGTGACCATCAATTAATCACGAACTATCCCCCTGACCAAGCTCAGTCCCCGCACAGATGTGAGGCCTCATTGGTTTTAAACACTCTCACTGGGAGATCTGCTGCAGACGTAAGACTGCCACAAACTGGCTTTATCAAAGGGCTTGTGTGAACAGTGAAGCTGTCCCCACCATGAGAGTCAGGCTGCTCTGAGGGGAGATCAGTTTGAGGGAGCACCATCAGATTAACCTTTGAGCTGAGCCTTAACTACTTCCCTCTTATAGTCCTGCTTTAGTATCTTAACTTCATTTTTAATTGAAAGGAATGCTCTATATTTTCTGTTTCCTGGTCAATATGCCTTCTCTGAAAGTTAAGACGAGCTTGTGAGCTCCTTCACTCAGTTACACTCTCAGGGTCTCACTGTTATCCAGCTAAGCAGCTTTCTGAGAGGTCCATTGTCTTATTGGAAATCTTCTGAATATTGGATAAACCAATTCCCCAAAAGCCCTTATCCCTAACCCAGCCTTCCAAGCTCCAGCCGCCCAATTCCCAGCACACAAGGCAGATAAGGCACCAGCTTTGCTCACCTTACTTTTCATTAAAACGCAGGTAAATGTCATTTCAAAGTGCATTTTCATTCAGCCATATGTACTTTAAACTCCAAATGCACTACACTTTTTTGCCACCTAGCCATATAATATTCCATGTAAATTTAAGCATCTCAAGACCAGTAGCTTAGAGCACTGCAGAATAGAAGGGTTGCAGAGTTCATAAATGAGTAAGAATCTCCAAATGAGTTTGGTGACCTCTTAAACTCCTTGAAATTAATATAAGCAGACATCCTGCACGCTGCAGGCTACTGCAGAGCTGGGAAAGATCACTTAAGCTCTCTGAGTTCCATAAAACTTTTATAAGTTGACTTTCAAGACACATTGTAGCTGCTTATTGGTGACGACAGGGAGCAATATGGGAGCAAACAAACCTTTACTACCTTCACTTAACCCTTCATACAAATACAGGGGAAATACTGGCATCAAACCATGTAACATCACCCCTGGGCTTTGCACGGGAAAACCCATCCCAAAAGATTTCTAATTAAATTTATACAGGCACGAGCCTGTGACCATTGAACACAGGTTACAGGAGGTAGTTTACAAAATTAATTATTTTTTTTCCTTTGATAATACGTAACTGATTTTAGATTTTAGAATTTAATGCTACAGCTTTTGTTTGTGTGAGCATATATCCTCTCTGTTCCAACTCAATAACCAACAGCTGTAGACACATCTTAATTGGCTATAGGGTCTTTCACACCTAAAATCCCCTGAAATTCTATATCATATGTTATCTCTCATTACTCTTGCTCCCCATAGACAACAAGAATGGCAGATCATGTTAAAGTTAGTTGCTTGTGAGATTATTAATCTTCGCAGTTAACTCCAAAACAAGAAATAACTAGTGTGATATCAATGACACAGTTGTGTGTAATATTTCTTTAAATACTGCTTTCATTTGCATAATTTATAGGCATTTGATTTGATAACCAAATTAAGGCAATGCTTTCTGAGAAAGAGAGAGAGAAAGTTCTCCCACCTGCATTAAAATTTCAGACTAAGAGCAACTCACTTGTGCAGAGCTATGTGACGTATCAGTCTTTTAAAATAGTCTTGACATATAGTTCCTCGTAACACCTCAACACCAATATCACTGGCTGCATAGCGAAAGCAGAAAAAACCCAAAGAATCCAGGAAAATCCAATCCAAGAAATGATTCCCCACCACATTACACCTCTACCACAAGCCTGGGGTGTTAACAGGAGGCAGGTTGAGTCCATTAATTCATGCTTGCAGCCAAATTCTGTGTATTTTCACTGTTCAACTGTCCAGTTTTGGTGAGCCTTTGCCCACTGCAGCCTCATATTTCCATTCTAGCCGGACAGAAGTGGAACCGGCTGTGGTCCTCTGCTGTTGTGGCCCACCTATCTCAAGGTTCGACATATTTTTGCATCCAGAGATGCTTCTCTGCTCAGCATAGTTGTAAAGGGTGATTATTGGAGTTACTGTAGCCCTCTGTCATCTCCAACCAGTTCGGCCACTTTGTGACCTCTCTAATCAACGTGGCCTTTCTGTCTGCAGAACCGCTGCTAACTGGATGTTTTTTTTTTTTTTTCGCACCACTCTGAGTAAACTCTAGAGACTGTGTTGTATGAAAAACCCATGAGATCAGCAGATTCAGAAATAACCAAACCAGCCTGTCTAACACCAACAATCACACCGCAGTCAAAGTAAATGAGGTCCCATTTAAACCCCATTCTGATGTTTGATGTGAACATGAACTGAAACTCCTGACCTGTATTTTAAATACAGACCTGCCCGATTTTATGCATTGCACCTCTGCCACATGATTGGCTGTCTGGATAATTCCATGAATAAGAAGCTGTACAGGTGTTTCTAAAAAAGTTCTCCGTGAGTGTACATTCAAATGTACAAAGTAATATATTTTCAGAAGAATTGCTGCGATTTTGATTTGTCATACATTCAACAGCACCCTGTTGAAGAAATTCTCAACTTGTGAAGGAATGAGGGAACCTCTTAAAACCTTGATATTTTTCACTGGAGCTAAAAAGAGCTGACTTACAAGTATACGATTGTCAGACACATGATTCCAAATACAAGCTAATTTTGCTCTGCTAGATGTGTAATTCATCTCAAATTATCTTTAAGAACTTCATTAGCAATGGTATAGATGTGGCTATGTATTTGCCAGTTTGTTATAAAGTTTTTGTGCCCCCTAGTACTATAATGTGAAATATTAAACACTCAACTTTCTGTGACCTTTTCTTTGAGCAACACCCCTCAAAATCACACATACCTTTTTACCTGAAGATTCATAGGAAGTTCTTCTAATTACTTTCTTTAGCCTTGAAGGGGGTATGTTAACACAGCCTATATTAAAATAATGCAGCCTGCTCCAACCTCATGAATCTTAATGCTGTTTTTATAAAAGGTCCTGTATTAAATCTCTAGTATCCCAGAGTGTGACTCTTTAAGCAGCTGATAGGATACTAATCTGAACATGCCTCTGGAAATTAAGAGAACTGGCTATTTAAATATGATCATAACAGTGATGCTATGGGTAAATGCTGGAGGTTATCTCATGTTCAGAAGCTGGTCTAGGTTAGGCAGCATGTTTTTAAGGAAAAATTGGCCAGCAAGATAAATTGGGACACTGAAATGTATTTAATGAGGATTAAACTGACTTCTCCCATAAGGATGTACTCATGCTTAATGAGTTTTACCCCCAGCCCTAAGAGGAGATTTACAGGAATAATCTTGCCAAGTTGTGAATTTGTAAGAAAAGAACTGTCAGATGTTTGTTTATCGTGTAATGATTGTGGGAGTGTAAGAGAAGTCAGTAGTTCATAGTTTGGCTGATGCAGGAAAAGGTTGTAAGAACAGGTGAAAGGATACTAAATAAATTTTTTATAAACAAAAACATCAAATCAATTAAAAATCTAGTTAATGTTGAAATTTTTGACTTGGAAAAGTTTTCAAGATCAACTTTAAAAATCAGAAATTTTTTTTGTTTACAAAGCATCAGCTTCACAGCTGATGGCCACTATTTATTGCTTATTGCTTCTTAATGCGATGTTTTAAAACCTTTTCAGAACTTAACTGTTATCAAGCAGTACAAGAAAAACTGCATGGTGATCAAGAAAAGACAGTTAATGATTTACTTCTGTTTAAAGAACTATTACTGTCAAAATGGCATTCTAACAAAGATTTAGCTGGTAGTCATTTCCCAGTGGATATGCAGTTAGATGCCATTCTAACCCTACCAATAATGCATTTAATAAAATAAAAAAAAAAATATATAAAATATATCATTGGTATAAGTCCCATGTTCCTGTTATATGGGGGTAGTATTTTATGTTTTAAAAATACTCTTCATGACTAAATAAGAGACCATTCCATTTTTGTGTCCCTACTTTTTTAATCTCTTGTCGGTTTTGAAATAGAGTTCCTGGCTGTTTTGTTGCACAAAGCTTCAGGCTCAGGTCAGATTTGATTGTGGTTATTTCCAAATTTGATATGTTACGACGTGTTTCTCTGTCCCTCCCTCTCTCATTGTGTCAACTGTTTCTGAATATAGCAAAGGGTGGCCAGTAACTGATAAGTTTCACTTCTCATATTTGGCTACCGGCTGCATTCACTCAGGACGAGTCTTTAAAAGAGTATTTCACTGATTTAGCTTTGTAAAACAATAACACTGTTGGACTCATGATGGACATTTTAATGAATAGTATCAAAATTGATGCAGCAGAACCAGAGAGGTTGCCTTTTTTATTCCATACATTCTACTTTCATGTCAAAACCTGGTGCCTACATTACCTATGATGCAACTTGATCGTCCACAGTTTAGTTTAATTCTAATTTTTAGTTGCACAGATGAGGAATGGTCTAAACAGTTCTGGTAAGCTCACTTCTTTCTACACCCACAACCCCCAATTTTTTTTTTTTTTAACTTTTAGTCTTCAAACCAGTGGTGTTTTACATGAGATCACTTGAGGCGATTTGTCTGACTTTGCACAGCTCCCTCAGGAGCCACAAAGGGCTTTATACAACTCATTTCGCATGTGTAATAGTACACCACAAGACCTGTAGACTTTGATGTCTAAAATCTGTTCCCCTTTAATAAGCCGGTATGCGCAGATTTTAGGTCTCAGCTTTAAGCCTGTGCATAACGATAGTATGTAACATCCAACTTAAAATCTTGAACTCTACTAAATTAGTACAGTGACAACATCTACAACTGACACATATCAAATGGTGCAGTAGTATAGTCCCAATCTACAGACTATCTTTATAAACTAAGTTTTGCATGAGGGTTGAAGAGGAACAGCATCTATAGCAGGTTTATGCCGGATATCAGATTCTGACCCTGTATTGCACAGGTCTCTTACACGAGGTAGGAAAGAATCTGTGAACTAGAATCACTATAAACCTGTTCCTTAAGGTACACTGACTCCGTTATGTTAACAACCTGTGTCTCATCTCGTGACTCGCACCTGATGTTATCTGCATAGTGACAGCAGATAAGAATCTGCCATCAGTAGAGTTAACTGGGAGGTGACTAAATCAGACGTGCAGTGGTCCATAAATAAGACTGTCACACTCTGATGAACTCCATGTGACTAAAATGTGCTAATAGTGTCATGCTTTTAACACAATGTCTGAAACAGAGAACTGAGAAAAAGTGATGACATTATATAATAGTGATGTTCATATGTATCAAGGAAAACAGCCGAATTGTGATTTATACAGTCTGGCCTGTATTCTAAAAATAACATGGTCCTTCCCTTTGCACATTGGATAAAAGATAACACTGTTAAAACAACACTGTGTCACACAGTTGGCTCATAACAGCAGTGTTAATGCACAGTGAGGCCTTAAGTTTTTCATCTAAAAATTTAATGTGGCAATACAAAGCTATTGGGTACGTGGGAGCTAAAATGGTTTTGCAATGCAGTATTTCCCAAGTGTTGACCTGCAGGACATTGGGTTTCCTACTGTTGAAAACATGTGTCTTCATCAGTCATAGTGTCTCAGATATTAACAACCAATAACCCTCAAGTTGAAGAAAATGCACAGCTGGTGTGAGAGAGAAAAAAAAAGCGTGCAAAGAGAATTATGTGCTGTTATAAAGTTTTGAAGACATTTTAATTTGGTTTCCAGTTTATGTAACTTACCTCACTAATGCTAGCAGCCTCCCCACAAAGACCTAACACAATATTTTAATATCTAAAATAAATTTAAAGGACCATTGGGTAGAATTTAGTGGCATTTAGAAATGAGGTTGCAGATAGCATCAAGCTCAATACCCCTCCCCTCATTCCTCCCTTTCAATCTTGTAGGAGAACCCATGTTGGCTTTTTGGTAATGTAAAAAAAGCAAAAGGCCCTCTCTAGAGCCAGTGTTTGGTTTGTCCCTTCTGGGATACTGTAGAAACATGGTGGTGCAACAGAAGAGGACCCCTGCTCTATGTAGATATGAACCTAATGAAACCACAATAATTCTTGTTTTTAGGTGATTATAGTCTAATGAAAATATAATTATGAATATTGTTTCATATAGATGCCCCAAAACCTACAGACTGGTCCTTTAACACAAATACCATAAGTTATATCCTGAGGAAGTCCTAAAAAACAAATTCCTAAAAAAGTGCAAAATCAAATACTGTTAAGAAGACCAGTATTCTGTGATGTTATAATGTATTTAATGTGGATAATGTAAAATAGAGTGGATGTTGAAGGAAATGAGACAAAAGCTCAAGAAAACAGCTAAAGCCCATTGTAGTATGTGCTGCATTTAGAAAACCTGTTGTGTTGTTCTTACTTTTCACCTCTACAAAAGATGGACAAAAGACATGTTGGCATCAGTGGTAGGTAGTAACTACATTTACTCAAGTTTACTTGAGTGATATTTTGACATTTTTTATACTTGAGTATTTCTATTTATATGATCTGTATATTTCAAATCTACTACAATTTAAAGAGGAAATAAAATACTTTTTACTCCACTATATTTATGACAGATGTCATTTGCTTACAGTTCAAGATTTTAAGTGCTAAACATTGGATTAGCCCTAAAAATAATGTTGCATTGCTATTCATCCAAGTCGCTGTAACATTACAGTATGATGCAACGTACACATAATGCATCCATAATAATCCAAAAAAAGCATATATAATAATTTAACACCCAAAGGGTGCCATTTTACATTTAGTTAAAAAAAAAAATACTGTGCATATTGGTTGTCAGTTTGATTTCATAATATATTCCAATTTCCTCTAGTCCAGTAACATTTGCAATGACTAATACTTTGCCATTAGCTTTGAAGAGCTGGGCATCCTCCGCACACTATAGTGCTCATCATGTACACAGCATCAGGTATATGTCACACAGCATCATCCTGATTTCCATAAGATCCATAAGATTCTATAATTAAAGCAGTATTCACAAAATCAATAATTAGAAAATTAATCTACTCTTTTCCGTTTTGCTAAGCTTTAGTTCCTTGCTTGGTAAAACTCTGTATTTAAAGCGATATAGTGCGTGGTATGATGAGATTATTTGGTGTGAGTGAAAAGGCGAGGTCAGAACCAGGGCACTGGGTGCAATAATCTCAGTTACATGCACCATCAGTATGGAAAATATGTGGGTTAGAAGCTCACCTAGTATGTGTGATTATGTGTGTGTGCGTGCTTGCAAGTCTGTGCACATGTATATATTTGCGAGCAAAAGGGTGAGTGGGGGAGGGAGGGAGGGAGGGAGAGAGAGCGAGAGAGAAAGGGAGAGAGAGGCACACAGACTGCTGGATGCTGCAATCTCCCCTGTGGGCTAATAGATTTGAGATGACATGCTCTCCGCTTCCGTGCTGAATGTTCACTGAACTTTCTGGCAAAAGAGGCTGCCACTAAAGAGGGTTCAACCAGAGGTTAATATAAACAAACAGCAGAAAATGGAGGACTAGGGATTATTAAATACAGGGATGACTGACAAATCCCTCATTGCTATTAGCCCCTGGCCTCCACCTATGCCCCTTGCCAAAAATACCGTGTCTTCCTATTGTTGCTTCAATGGCCCTTTGTCAGCTTTCTAGGTAAAATATTCCTTATATTCTGTTGTGAAATGACATAAATCATACTTCATCCAATAAACATCAACTTAATAGTAGCTAAGATTCGATATATTGTAGAGTGTTGTCTCACTTCATCAGTGTGAGAGTGCCCATGACATTAATTTCCCAGAGAGACAGAATGACTGGCTGAAATGTGTTTTTATGACACCACTTTTTATTTTCTTTCTTGGAAAATAACACAAACTTTTCCCTTAATCCCTCCTTCCCATTCTTTCTATAATATCATTGTGTGTAAAATGCACAAATTCATGGTGTTTAAATTGTATGCTGCCCTCCAGTGGTTGTTTTCATACATCGCTCATATTTTTAGACTGCATGGCTGAGTATGATGAGGCAGACACAACCTAGGATAAACTCCTCACTATTTGTTTCAGATGAAAACATCTTGAGACTTTCCATATGCAGTCTCATGTCACCGTTAAGTCATTTTCAGTTGTTCAGCACAGCAATAAAATTGCGTGAACACATATGTGGAAAAATATGTAGCCACGACTGTTGGTATTTTTAGATTCCCCATGTGTCATCCTTTATTATGAAGTTATAAAACGAGACTATCTTGTAAAGATCATGTTAAGTGAGGGATGTGAGTTGTCCCTGCTGGGATAATGAAATTTATCATTGCCGATACTAATGTGTGAATTCTGTGATGTTAGCCATGCACCGTTAACAGTGATTGTCATCTAATTAAATCGTGGTTTGTCACAAGAGATACTTTTAATGGGGAGAAAAGCGCAGGGATCCACTGAAGCATTCCCAAGATCAATAAAGATACTTGAGACTGGAGTATGAGTTGTCCTATGGTTACACAGGGCAGTTGAATTAGTTAATATTGCATTCTAACATTCCCCGCTCAAACTTTCTGACCAAGCAGCATTTGATTGGTCACTGGATACATGTAGCCTCTGCATCTAATTTTATTTGCTGTCTGTAGCTTCATTAAAGAAATGAATCTGCTACGGTTTTGTTTCTACCCATAAATACACAAAGATACTGCTTAAAAATAATCTGTGCGGATATTTTAAGGGTTTCCCTACTGTATTCTGGGTGGTATTTATGTCCTCATGTCCATTATGGCCCAGTTGTTGTTTTTTTTTTTTTTTTTTTCAAGCACCAGCTTTATAAATCATGTCCCTCAGCCACTTCTCGGAAAAGCTTTTCTGTCACTGCAGGGGGGCCCATGCACTGACAGACTGCTGTCTGCCCTATTTGTAATACTGTGATTTCAATCAACAGACCCTCAGAAGGGAAAACAGAATTGTTTTTTTATTTTTATTTTTTTTTTATTTTTGTTGGCCGAAAGAAAATTTCTGGGGCCATACAAAAGTACTGTGTTCTTACTCACTAGCAGCATGCTTAATACATGGTCGGAGAGAAGGCTCACCAGGTTGGACGTACTCCTTTTTCCTAAAGTGAGTCTACGAAGACCAGGAAAACAATATTTCTCTGTTGAAGAAGAAATAATTGAAGACAGTTGAAGAAATAAACAAAAAATATGATACAGTATGTTAAACTTTAAACTAAACATTAGATACATGTAACAAAGCATACCTGTCTTTGCTCAGTGAGAGTGACCCATTGATTTCCTTAAAAAAATATGACACCTCTCCTGACTATGGCTCCTACCATTACATAAATACTAGAAAATGATTATTAGAAAATAGAAAAATAGAAAAAAATATACAAAATAGAATCAGAGTTTCTGTTTTGGATTCATGTTTTCTGCTACATATACTGTATTACCTTTTTTTAAAAAGTGAGCAAAAATGTGGAATACTATGAAAAAATTTTTGATTTGGTTGCATTTAGTAAAGTGAAAATTCTTATATCTAAATCTTGGACAGAACCATGGAGAATAAAGTTTGTGAAAACATACATAAAAATTATGCATTAGTTAATCTAAGACCGAGAGAGAGAACGGGAGAAACTGAGGGGTGGTGCTGTCAGGACTGGTACGCTACAGCAATGGCCTGCTGAAGACTTGTGACTGTGTGAACCCTGGGGTTCCTTACTGACTGTGTCTTGTGTCAGGGGAGCCAGCCAGGGGCTCAACTCAAAGGCTCAGCTCAGGCCACCTAACTGGGAGTCAAATCAGAGGCGCTCAGTTGGCACCTCATGCCTGACTGGCCCATGACCCTGAGGGGCGAGACCCATGTCTGGGTCATGTACAGTCCTGTGACCCACTTACCAACTGATGGGAGTGTGACAGTTATGTTCTTATGAAGCAGCATTAACTTCACCTTCAGAAAACAGTTTTACTGTTTGTGATGTTAACTTCTAGTCTCATCAGATGAGGTGAATTTTTATGACATGTTTGACACAGATGTCATTTAAGTTGCCCACTTTTTTTGTTGTGTTAAAAATGGAAAATGAAAAATATAGCTCTGCTCATCCTGAGGTAAATTATTGTTGCATTTTTGCATGCATTTTTTTTTTCAGTTATACTGAGATGTCCAAATGGACAGCTTGCCCCACATTGTCACAAGTACTCCTCTCCCCAGGCTCAACAAAAATATCCAGTTTTTACTCCTACTGTGTCCTCTGGTGAGACCAAAGAGACACTTCACATCCCTTTCCTTTAGGCAGAGTTGAATTTAAGGAGTTGCAGTTAACCTAAAAAATGAGTACTTTCAAAAGTGAAGTAGGATAAAAGTTTTTGACCTCAGTGTCTGAGTTTTAATTTCAAAATATCAGCTTGAGGATTATATAGTATATACATTCTAGTTTAGGCCAATAGTCTGTCTTAATTTGAGACATCATTGTCATTATTGCATATGTACCATTCAGGTTTGTTGGCACGTCAAACTAAAATGGTGGAGTTGGATATTTAGCATCTGCTGATCCATCTGAAAAAAAAAAGTAATTCAGTATCTAGTTCTTTCTCATAATGACTCCATTAATTTCTAAAATAATAATAAACAGGCTATAAAAGTATTTCACTGAATCTTAAATTTCTACATCTTAAGAAAATCTACAACATGCAATGTATAAAAATATCACATTTCTGTAACTGTGTGGATTATATTTTTCATTTCTGCTGTTAAAATTGATATGGACCTAATTTCAAACTGGAATTACATCTACATTGTGATCTGAGTCATAATCATCAGATCTGACATCTGATCTCTTGCGGGTATAAATAAACACACTGGCGGCTGCAAAATGGTGGAGGGCCACTTGGAGCACATCACCTGCTTCCCTTGTCGTCATCCTCCTCCTTGCAGCTCTGAGGCACCACAGGGCCCGGTCACTGCTCCATGAGCCAACCCTAATGCACACCATCCCCCTCTTTGCACTCTTAATGGCCCTTACACTTCAATGTCACTCCTCGGCTTGCCTGCAACACTGGGATACACTGACTTGCTTCCTTAGGTCAATGAATTGTTCAATGTCATGTTCACACGTCCCTGTTTTTTGAGCATAATGCGGCAATGCTTTAGTATTAGTCTGACAGCATTTTCATGAGATGAAAATAGTGAATAGAATAGATGAAACTCACAGTTCTTGGTGATAGAATTTAGTGTTTCATTTTAATGTAGATAATCATGCATGGATGCCGAGCTGTAGCAGCTTTGAAGAATCTATTGGTAGTAAAGGGGAATATTGTTGCTTATGGTTGAAAAAAAGCAGTGCTCCACTTTAGCTTAATTTGATAAGACAGAATGAAACTGTGGTCTCTCCTTGTGCGATGAAGTCTATTAGCTCACCGACATGCTACACAGTATGTCATTTGAGTCTGTTACAGTGGCAAACTGCCTCGTTACCCCTGTGCCTTGTTGTGCAGCCTGACCAATTACTTCTGATCTTAAGAGGACATGACATTTGTAGGTTTTGCACTCTGAAATGACTGCACATGTTAAAAGATGCATCATGCCTTTTCCCTTGCAAATAATTTATAGCATTCACCCCCCAGGGTTTACTCTTTGAACTTAAAGGTACAAGCTTTAAATATAGTTGTTATAACCTTGCTTTTAAAAATGTCACATTTGGAATTTGTTGCAACAAATTGGCAAATCTGTATATGCTTCGCAGAGGAACTCCACCACATTTAAATTAAAAAATATTTTTAGATGGTAGAAGATATTCAAACAGACAACTTTTCATTTACCTGTGGTGCATCCAGTTACAATACACAAAAATAAACTAGTATTGTCCTGAATCTTGAGTCTTAAAATATTGCTGTTTTGAAATATCTTACACTGTCAGAACTACCGCTAGTAGGAATGAGTAGAAAATACTAGATGGTAATACAAATACCTTTTCTTTTCTGTCAACAGCCTGCATATTTTCATCTTTTTTTATACAGCTAACTGGTAATGGATGATATGATGTATTACATGTCATTTTTGTGTTATTAAGTTTACTGAAAGCCTCAAGTTTAGACATATTCTGTGTGTATTCAGCCATATAAATTGTTGCCTTTCATGTCCAAATTTGCTATGATAGATTGGTGAAAATACAAAGACTACATGCTTCTCTGAATATGCTAAGATTTATTTATTTATTTATTTATTTTGCTAAAGATTAAAGTAAATATAGATCACTGCATTCAATATGAATTCTTCAGAACTAGCTTTTTATGTAGTCCTCTTACATAAATATATAAATAAATCACAATATTATCCTGTATTCTTTTATATGTAGGCAAAAAATCACAACACTTGATTAAACTTTCATTACAACATCAGTGAACTTTTCCCCCTTATTTTTACGTCTGAGGTAGGACTCTGTTGTCGTTTCAACCACGGTTTCATTTTGCCAACATTTAGCAGTGAGCAAAAAGATTTTTCAAAAGTTTGAGGATTACAAATTTTCAGAAAAGCATTTTTTTCCCTCTTGAGAATCGCTATTCATTTACATTGCAATTATTTTATTTATTATTATCAAAGAAAGTGATAGATAAAAAGTTGGCAGGCTGGCCTCCCTGCTGACTAATTAGTTATTACTAAGTTATGAACAAGGGATAATATTGTAAAAGAATCTCTTCCTTGTAGCTGCTGTCTTCCATGATATAGCAGATAATATACATAGAAAATCAGGGGTGGGTGAACTGGTGGGAGGCTGGTTGTAAACCCATTCCTATTCCCTAATTCCCTTGCAGAATACATGTGTTACCTCCATGGCAATTTGTCAAACACAACACTGCATGCTTGAGGAATCAAGTGCCCCCTGGTGGTGATGTAATGGACCAGAAAAATAGATTTTGATTGTTCAAATTGGTTGTACAACCAGCCAAGGGCAGTCTACGTCCATTTGAGCATTAATTTGTGCAGGGAGAAACAGCTTGTGAAGTCATTTATACAAGCCTCAAACAATGTTATGTTCCATATTGATATTTTATGTATCTGCTAGATGGAGAAAAGACAAATATTTAAAAATGCAAAATTGTTCTGGAATTTACTGAGAGATAAAGCACAAGGATTTGTAAAGGCAGTTGTGCTTTTTTACATTTTTTTCATTTTCAAAGCAATATCACAGCAATTCACCCCTCAGCTGTCTTAGATTCAAATTGTTGTGAAGTCTTAACATGGGTTACTGACCCACCGTATCTTACACACACACACACACACACACACACACACACACACACACACACACACACACACACATACTAACAAACACATGAGAGACATAAACAAATAAACATGAGGGAGGGTCTTGCCAGATGGTTTTTAGCCTTTGTGTTTCTGTGGGGAGGTCACTGAATGAAAGAGAGCCAGAGCAGGGTATTTAATCCCATCAGCAGAACTGCATTCCCATAATGAGAAATTAATAACATGAGCATGCTTTCAGATTAAACAGAGCAGTTAGGACCATTAGATCGTTTTCATTGCTGGCATTAGGGCAGCGGGTCAGTTTTTTTTTTCCCTGTATAATCCAACAAAGTAGGTCAGTGTCTATTGAGTATTAGTGCTGTGCCTGTGATCCTGTTGTTTCAGCTCCAGGACATGGAATTAACCCCATAGACAGCTAAACTGCATAGGGCAGAGGTTGTCGGGAGGGTAGGGTGGGGTGGGATGTCAGGCACCCCTGGACATGGTGTACTTCTAAACCTCTAACAGGTCCTGACACTCAGCTCCTGCTTATTCTCAGAGCCAGAACAAGTATGTCTGCTTCCCTCCAGCATCAACTAAGTAACTTGTTACTGTACTCACCACACACACTGACCCTTTCTCACTTCAGCTAAATCTGTTTTATAGTAAGCGCCTCACTACCCCAACAACACCGTCACTTTAAAGTGATACTAGATGCTCTATTTAGCTTATGGACTAAAACTCAAGGCAAATCAGAACTTTAAAACTTAAAAAACAAAACAAAATAACAAAAATTAATGTATTATTTCTTGGAAAAATAAATATTCATGCTGCCCAAACATTGGGTTGCAACACATATTGGGTGTAATTTTCAAACTATCTAGCACATTGTTTAGATAAGAAGCCTCCTATGGAAGTCTGCTACTGCAGATAGTTGTTTAGACTGAAAACAGTAGGTTTGCTAACTATAGCATATGCACAGATGGATTATGATTTTTGTTTTTTATTTTTTTATTTTTAAACTTGCATCCCTTGAATAGGGTCTAACGACTCAATGATCCCATTCACAGCTACCCAGAGAGTAATAATCAGTGAGCAAGCAGAAGGCCCGTTTAAGATCAGTGTCCTTAATAACCGCAACCAAGACCTCACACCCAGTGAGATGATGAGGGGGAACCACAGATCACACCAGATTAGTGCAACTTGTTTTGCTTTGGCAGTTGAAGCCCACATGCCCCCCCTCTCTTTTTCTCTTTCTTTCTCTCTCTCACTCTCACTCACTCACACGTGAACACACACACACACACACACACACACACACACACACACACACACACACACACACATCCAGTTTGTCACTGCTGCCTTCTTAATGTAGAGGCAAGAATATTTTGACAGATCAAGAATGAGTGACAGGAGAACACAGCAAAGCTCCTGTCATGTACTGTAGTGATGAGTGTTAGATATGGCAGCTGGACCATGGAGAAGAGGCCCTCTTTTTTTATTGAAGACAAAGCTGGCTCAGTCTAAAGAGGAAATATATATTTGTAGACTATGAGATCGAATTTGTGTCTTTTGAGGTATAGCTGAGGCTTGAGATGCTACAGTATTCATCCATGCTAAAAATATATGTACTCTATACTATATACATGAGATGTGACTTACTTGAAAGCTTACAGAAAATGCAGTGATGCAGTGAGGCTTTGGCTGCCCTGTCCAGCTCGTACAAACACAGAAGAACCTCAAGCCAGAAGTGGTGCTTTCTGAAGCAATCTTTGATGTCATTTAAGGCGACAGCAGCTGCTTTGTCAGTCCTTCTGCACAGTATCAGTAATTTTGTCTGCCACTTCTTAAAGAGCCAGGTCACTTTTACCTCTATTGACCCCAGTGCCCTTATACTGTACCCTTTTTAAGAGTGCTACAGGCAACATCATCACCTGGTTTTATGAATGTTTCTTGGTATCCTGAAGATTGATGGCAGCACAGCAAATCCACCGGATTATTTTTTCCCCTTGCATTTAGCACAATCGTTTTTATTGTGCAGTTTGCCTACTATATCCGCTGAGGATGCTGAGGATTCATGTAGAGGATGCCGTGAATGCTGAGGTACCATATTGCCATGAATGCAATCAAAGTTTGGCCAGTTTTGAATCCCAAGCGAGCGGTGCCGTGTTGTTAGTGTGACCTAAATAGGGCAGTTTTGCATATTTACCTCAGCTGCCCCATACGGAGGCTGGGGACAGAAAAGAAGAGAAGAAAGTGCAGAGGAGGCAAAAGGTTGAGACAGGAGTAGAGGCAGTGAAAGGGAGAGAGGGGACTCAATAGAGTGTGAGAGCACGCACACGCATACACAGATAGGCCGATTGCTGTGGGGAGGTACTTTGAGGATAGATTTCACAACATTGTTTTTTCAAAACATACATCACAAATGCGGAAGCATTTAGACATTATGTATTGTGTGTAAAGATGTGTGTCAGAGCTCAAAATGTCAGACTAAATTGTTCATTCAGATGCATGTCACATAATTATGACTCTTGACTCTGCAGCTGATGGGTCACGGACTGTTGTAAAAGGTCTAGCCATAATAACTCTTTTGATAAAAGAGGTACTGCTGTGTAAGTGCAAAGAGCAGATCAATAACATGGTAGAAGAAATCACATGTGTGTTGATTTCCTATATAGATCTGTTCTTGTACATAATTGCGCAAAAGTAATCAGTACTTTTAAATGTTGTTGGAGACATAATTTATACTGTAGATTGTAATGATTATTCAAATTGTGCGACCAGAGTAGGTCAATGATGCTGTTTCCTCAAAGGGCGGTTTGCACGTGCTATATAAAAGCAAGAATATGACCCAATATAAAGAATGCAAAATTCAAAAATAATTCCTTTTATTGCTATAAAAATTATACACTAATTCTTAAGCAATACTTTGAAGGACAGTTGGGAGAAAAATCAAGGAAGAAAACTATTTTGAGATTGAGGTTAACAGATCCCTTTATTCAAAGAATGACCTTAAAGAAGGAGGTGATAAACAAATGCCTGAAACATTGTTTTCTACAACAGATATAGTTGCATATGCATGAGAAATACACATATTAATATTAATGTCAATTGTCATACCGTTTATTGGTACTTTCGTCTATTAATATTTACATCTACTGGGCCCCTTGGAGTAGTAGTCTTTCTTTCTTGCTTTCTCCCTTTCATAATGCACCTCTTCCCATCAACAAAAACTACCTCAAAACAAACAAACAAACAAAACACAGACAATATATATAATCAAATATTTTCCAAATGTTGATTCAATAGCAACTACCTTAATTTTGAAAATTTGAGAATTTTTAAAAAAATCTTTTGTGTTTGAAATAGCTTTGAAAGTTTCACCATATTGTAGTCCCACCTGAGGGGAAACTTTCCTACACTACAATCTAGTGGAAATTACGGAGCTCCTCAGCTCCTTTATAATTTTATCAGAAACTGCCATAAATGTGAAGAAAACTTAGAAACTTAGGCTCATGTCCTGTGCAATATGATGAAGTTTACATATCATCAGGCTTTTTGATAACAAGGAAGACAAGTCGTGGTGTATCAACCTTGATGAATACCATATCCTGTCTCCTTTCCTGATTTACAAGTTTCAAGATATGATTATTCTGGTTCTTACAAATGTGCAGACAAACAAGGCCCTTAGGATAAGCAGGTCTGTACAGATTTTCCTGGACAACTGGCTGATTCATGTTTGTGTGTTAATTGCTCTGCTGGTTAAGCTCTCAGACACTTTAGCTCCAGATATTCTTATTCTGTGCTCTTTGAGAAGTGCAGCGGGTGATGGCATTACAGCAACTTCCCTAAATGAAACTGGTCCACCGAGACACAGGGCAACAATCATAACTTCTAAACCGGTAAGAGGATGTAAAAGTAAAGTAAAATAATTTATGATACATCCTTTTTACTGTGAAAATGTTATTTCATATCACCTTAATTAACTCTCTTGAATTAGATTATATCTACACTGACTACTTGGGAACCCTGTGTACAGAGTAAAGGAAAAGCTCTTGAGTACTGTAAGGTGAGGCTGTAAAAAAAACTTTTTTTGGGGGGGGGGGGGGCGCACAAGGACATACCATAGATCACAAGGTACTCTTCATCCTGTAGAGGGCAGTGAAGACACATGACACATGGGTTCCGTCCTTTCCTCTTAAAGCTCTACATGTAATGTTCCCCAAGCATAGCATCCCTAACAGAAACACAACACGTACAATAGTGACACGTAATAAATGAAACCTTTACAGAGCCACTGATCTGCAACATAAAATTGCCAGTGATAATCCTGCTAGCTTGCTGAAAAAAGCAGTAGTTATTTGTATCTGTTTTCCTCTCACGGAGGTAAAATTACAGTTGTACAATCTAGTAACCAAATATGCTTTGGTTACATACGTTATATTTGGAGTAAAGGTCCTGTACCCCCCATTATTCACTTTTTTTTCTACTCAGCAATCCTGCTCCTGAGTGAAAATTTAAAGATAAATTGCAAGTCCGGGCAGTTTTTTCTTGATAAGAAACCACATTTCTTGCTGTATTAATATACCTAGCCTTTAAAGGAGTACTCCAGTGATGGAGTATATCACTTCCATAAAGCAGGGAGACTTCTGAGAGATGAAAAAAGAAAAAAATATGGTCAAAATCAAAGCAGAATAGGCCAAAATATTCTGACATTGGGTCTCTTGTATGGGTCAGGCTCCAATAGCACTGACTCCTACACTTTATATAAGAAAGCGTCTTTTATTAGTCCATCTTTGTCTGGTAAACACCTATGCTTTAACTGTTTAAATTTAAATTTTCAAGATCAGGGTTACTTCAGCTTAAAACTTTTGAAAGCTTGTTACAAAGCTACAAAGCAAAGAGTACATTACACTGCTGTTTTCATAGGCTGAGTGCTACCTCCTGTTATTGATGAACTGATCTTTATGTGTGTATGTGTCTTTATGGTGTATCCCTTTAACAGTTAAAATAGATTCCGCATGTACATGTACATCTACAAAGTGCTTACGCCATGATAAAAACGGTTTAAAATGTAGTTGAAATTCAGTTTGGATTGTTTAGTTAGGGGCTCCTTCGCTGGTTACTAGTTATCCTGACTTCTGGCATTTGCCCTTTCTTAATAAATTTTTGTGTTTTGTATCACTATACATGTGTGTTTTGTATCACTAAAATACATCAGCCACTAAATAAACCTGAGGACAGATAATGACTGATTTTATTATTCATATTATTATTATTATTGTTGTTAATAGTAGTAGTAGTACTGACTCCCTGAGTTTTCTCAGTTTATTTGCTGTTACTATAAGATCTTGGGTGTCTGATTATATCTTTTAGATCTCTGCCCCACATACAAGTTTTGATAAACAAATCATAATTTAGGAAAGTGTATACAAGTCCTCACTGGTAGCTTTTAAAGTGGAGTTATATGTGCAGTGCCTCAGAGGGCACTGCACATATGAAGACAA
>CM029121.1:14556410-14658910 GCA_016859345.1 Istiophorus platypterus | reverse complement strand
ACCACAGTCAACTTGACATGTGCTCCTGTCAGCACTAAATCTTCTAGTGCTGTAGAGCTTCTGCAGAAAATAGAAGCAGCAGCAATACAAAACAACTCAGCATCATTATGGCTTTGTAGTTTACCTTCAGTTCTCTGCAGCACAGGCAAGTCATCCTTTCAGCATCTCTATCCTTTCCTATAAATTCAGCATCTAGCTCTTCTGTTTTTTAATCCTTTTTCTCACACAAACAAGTGCACAGAAACTAAGTGACGTAAGCTGCATTTCCTTATCAAGCTATAAATTTGCATCAGTTGATGCATGAATAGATATGAATAGATATCAGCATTGAAGCAACCAATAAACATATGAAGCTCTCTAAACACGTTCCCTCCCCAGGCTCTAAAGAATACCATCATTCATACGCAAAACAAAACCCGAAATAGAGGGGTCCAAGTAGATTCAAATGTGGTTGCTTTTAAGAGGAAGTGGATGCACAGGAACATTTAAAAACATAAAACCCACATGATATAGGAGAAATAAATGAAAGTGCTTCTACCTGGCAGATGACTGTCCCTTATCTCTGATATGTAAAAGTAATATAACTGCAATACTTGAGAAAATATTTTCCTGCTCTGAACATCTAGTGACTCTTCATAGTCCTGAAAAAGGAGGCAGATCCTAAGGGTAATTTGTCATCTGCTAATTAAAGGCATCACAAATCTGAGAGTGAAAGTTGTAGGTTTTTTGACATTTGCATGTTGTTCTGCAAAACATCACATCTTTACTTGTCACAAGAATGGCACAAATAACTTTCCTTGCATGTAGACACATGCATTGACCCACCTTGGCTTTATTTTTCTCTCACTAAGCACTCTTTTCCCACCAGGTATTCTTCTTTCTTCTTTAGACGGAAAGAGATTTATGTCATCCAGTAAGTTGGGCTTTTTACCCGTGTGTGCCACATTTTGCTGTGTATAGTTTGATATGCATGACACACTCTCATTTTCATTCATCACTGTGTGTGTGTGTCATCATCATGTTGCTTTAAATAGTCCAAATGTGTTGTTTAATAAACCTTTGGTGGAGGATGACAGTTCAACAAATCAGTGATATTAGAGTTTTGCCTACAGCCTGCTCCTTTTCCTCTCCATAACTGGCAGGGACTGCAGTGCTGAGCTGAGCTGAGCTGACACTTCCCTGTTTTAGACCATTTTAATTTGTTTACCCACTCACCATCTAGAAATTACTTGGAAGGCTCAGCAGTCTTAGAGGGCACAAATGGTAAACTTTATCGATATCTGAGTCTCTGTGTAGCTACAAGTCTTCATTAGTGCAAAGAAAAGCCAGGCCAAGGGGAATAACCATGTTTCATTAAGGTTCACTGATGTTCACGTATTCCTTAAGAAGGAAACTTCGGTGAGCACTGAATCAATGTTGATTTGATTTTTTTTAAAAATAATTAAACCTCGTTGCCTAAACATACCACATCAGCTGTCATGGGCAGAAATACTTTAGTGTTGGCTCTGATTATAGACGTAATTTTGGTTTATTTTTGCTTTTAATTTTTGTCCAGGCTTCTCAGCTACAGGAAGTCGCTCAAGTAAGTCATCCTGCATAAATGTGAATGTTCGCACGGTGGCTGTAGCATAGATCTGCATGTTCTGTACTGCTTAGTATTACATCTTGTAATCTAGAATAAGATCACAGAAAATAGCATATTGTCATAGAGTTTCTGTAGCTCTGTTCAGCACATTTCTCTCCTGCCTCTTGGTCAGGCCCGTCAACAAGAAGTCTTTTCTGCAGCATGTGGAGGATCTGTGTGCCAATGACAACGCCAAGTTCCAGGAAGAGTTTGCTGTAAGTGTTTGCCTACAATGTGGATCCATGTTTATCAAACCTCTAAGCATGTACACAGACACACAGCAAGGCTGATGCAGTGAGGTAGCTTTTAATATACCAAAAAGGGCTTACAGTCAGACAGGTGGACAAGATAGCGGGTCAGTACCCAGGTATAGACAATGGGGAAATAAACGCAAGTAGCAAGTACACTGAACACACCAATGAAATGAGTAGACAATCTGACAAAGGACTAGTGACAAAGGTAGGTATATTTATAACCTAAGTGATGAGAAAACTGGGATCAGACGTGTGAGTGGGCAGGGAAACACAGGTGGTTACAAATAGGCAACAGGTGAGCAAGTGGAACAAGGCAAAAATCCAGGGACATCTTGTGGTTGAAAGGAGAATGGCAGGGCTGAAGGGGAGAACAAGGTGATGGAGGAAATTAAGCAAGGGCTGTAGACAGGGCCCAAGGGGAACTAGGACGCAGACTGTGAAAACAACCAAAGCTGGAAGAAATGTCTGTTGTCGGTAGACAAGGTACATCACACAGAAAACAGAATTTAGGGGGAATTCAGGGGAATTTAGTGCAGATGGTGAAGATGCAAATTGATTGCAAACAAAATCAGTGCCAGTTTTTTGATATATTAGATCATCTTATCTCCTCAGGAGCTCCCAAAGCTGCTGCAGGACCTGGCCACCACAGACGCTGACATGCCCTGGAACAAATCCAAAAACCGCTTTCCCAACATCAAACCTTGTAAGTGTCAAGCTGAAAAAGAGCCGACTCAGTTTGCACAGTTGCGCTTCTCACATTTCAGCCACGTTCTTCTCACTACTCTTATTGTCTTATTGTCTAGACAATAACAATCGAGTGAAACTGCTGTCAGAACCGGGCACTGCAGGCTCTGACTACATCAACGCCAGCTTCGTTTCAGTGAGTACCAGCTATCAGCAGCTAAAAGCCCGTGGTTAACCTGTCGGGTCACTTCCACTTCACAGTAGCTATTCAGGTGTGAGACACTTTTGTTGCAAATAGAGAAGTTTTTATAGATTTTTCTCTGCCATTTTTGGATTCTGAGATAGATAGAGATAGAGAGATAAATGAACAGATAAAAGCCTGTGGATGTTTTCTGTGTCCCTAGGGCTACCTGTGTCCCAATGAGTTCATAGCTACGCAGGGTCCTCTGCCTGGAACAGTGGCTGACTTTTGGAGGATGATCTGGGAAACAGGAACCCGCACCATAGCCATGCTGACGCAGTGTTACGAAAAAGGCCGAGTGCGTCAAGAGAGACTTAACACTGTTGTGAAACAACACTAGTATCAACATTCAAAAGACAAGCTGGGCTCCATTAGAATTTTATCACCAGGAGAGTTATATCTGCTACAAAGATCTGGTGTGTGTGTGTGTGTGTGTGTGTGTGTGTGTGTGTGTGTGTGTGTGTGTGTGTGCGTGTGCGTGTGCGTGCGCGCACGTGTGATCTTTCAGATCCGGTGTCACAAATACTGGCCTGAGGACAACAAGCCAATGTCCGTGTTTAGCGACATTCTCATATCAAAAGTGTCAGAGGAAGTCCTTCCTGACTGGACTGTCAGAACCCTGAAGGTAGAAAAGGTACTGAGCTAATAACCTCTCACAAATACACACAGTATACCGACACTTTTGCATGCTGTAAAGTTTGGACCGGCAGAAAAGTAATGTACTTCTTATCGTCAACACAACTCGTGAAAAGACTAGAGACCAACAGTTATCTACTAGTCGAACCTGACTGGACTCAGAGAACCCTGAAGGTAAAAAAGGTACTGAACATAACCTCTCCAAATACACACACACACAGCCGACTTTTTTGTTGCATTAAAATTAAAGTTTGGACAAAAAAAAAAGTAATTACCTTCTTGACGACTCCCACAACTACGAGAAAGAAGTTATCAAATCCCTCTCCCACTTCCCTGGCCCTGCCCACTGTCCCTAATTCCATCAAATCCTACTGAAGACATAAATTCAGCTACAGCTCCTTTGTTCTTCCTAATGAAGGAACACTTTTCAAAATAAGCTTCTAACTGTCTTTCTGAGTGGGTTATAAAATCAGGATTTTAGCAGTAACCGAACGGCGGCTTTGAAATGGCTTGGGAGTGACCGCAGGTTAACGTGTCATTTAATGGGTGACGTTTCAGTCACCGTTTCACACTTTCCCATTTTTCGACAACAGAAACAGAAAACATGTAAATGAGAAAAGTTTTATTGTGAGTTTGGGAGTATTAAATTACTGTATATGTTTGCGCAGAGAGTAGGAGAGGAGCAAACAGATTAAAGGCTAGTTTTGAACTAGTCTAGTTGAACAGCAGTGGAGCTCTGTTGCACAGATATATCGGGGTGTTGGCCACATAGAAAAATTTGGCAGACCAATCAATTCAGTATTTGTTTTTGTTTTCATGCGATTGCTTGGCAGTAATAATAAACATACAAAATATCACCACATTTATCCTTTAAGAACTGTTGTGCAGTAAGTTATTTGTCAACAAAAAGCCTTCCCACCTCTGGCAAACACAGTTACAGTAAGGGTTTGTATTAATGTAATGTCAAAGTAATGTGATTACAACATAGATACAGTTGTATTGTAACCACAATCTTAATTTAGTCATCTTAATGTAAACGCTGAAATTTATGAAATTTTAATTCGGTCCTTATTTTTTCTGTGCAGCACGGACACTACATTCTGGTTCGCCACTTCAACTACACATCGTGGCCCGAGCATGGGGTCCCAGAGTCCTGCAGCACTCTCATTAAGTTTGTCAAAGCTGTCCGAGCCCACAGGCACGACAGCGCCACAATAGCGGTTCACTGCAGGTACTGTGGCACCTCAGTGGTCACATATGCACTGATTATAAGAATGTCCTTAAAAAAAGAGTGCACTTATGACTTTATTCTGTCCTTGGCCACTGTAGCAACCCTCGTAATGTGCTTATCCCTCAAATATATAGTTCTCACTCTTTCCTCAGTGCTGGTGTGGGAAGAACAGGTGTGTTTATTGCCTTAGACCACCTCATTCAGCACGTCAGAGATCACGACTTTGTGGATATTTATGGCCTGGTGGCTGAACTGCGCAGCGAGAGGATGTGTATGGTGCAGAATCTGGTAAGTTCACATCAAATATAACTGTATGTTTTATTTCTATGCTTTTTTGCGTTTTTCTGCAGTGCTGAAAAAACCAAAAGCAACAAGTGAGGACATGATTCATTGAGACAGAAATTTTCACCGTGCCATTCAGCTAGCTATTAGCATAGTAGTTCAGTCATTTACACAGGACCAAAAGTTTAAGAGCCCATCATTCAGATCAGTTATTTTAGAGACTCCGGCGCACTGTGTCGTTACAGACAAATTTAAACAAGCACAAAAGTTAAGCATATTATATAAACTGATATAATACTGATGTATTAAAATATGTCTGAGAGCTCCACATCCCAGATTCACAGCGATAAACTAAGTGATGATTATTGGTAGAACTCTACTTGAATGCTCTATGGTCTTTTAATGAATGAGGTGCCATCTTGGTGCATATACATCCATGACCCAAGGCTGCAGCATTGGGCAGCATTTAGCAAACTAAATATGTTCTACTCGTCACAATTTAGTCCAAACTCTGGTCTCACAATATCTTTGCTCCTGGAGCAAGTGTAAAAAATTGGCTCTGATAAATTTGTGTCTTGAAAGACGAATTAGGTGACATCAATCTGAGATTCATGCGATTTTTTTCATTTTTCATTTGTAAAAAGAATATCACTGTTATTGTTGTTGCAATTACATGATCAGCATCAGCCGACAGGACAACCTGGAAAGGAATATTACTGGAAGACTTCATACTACACCACATTAATTCATGTGGACATTTGCTCGGTGTTGGATTGACATAAGATAAATAGGACTGTAGTCAATCAAAGAAAATCTTGGTCAACTGAAATCATACCTGCTCTTCAACCAATTGACTGGTGCAGGGGGAAAAAAATCTTATTATATTGGCCTAAATTAATTATAAATAAGCATAAAAATTTATTATTTGAATTATATTGAATTATTTCAACCTATCTATTTATAATGAAATGGTAAAAGACTCTGACCAACGAGCAACTGCCCATACTCATGTGATTTCTTAGAATAGAACTCTTCTGACTGTTGATCACAGCATTACTATTGAAGAATATAGACTCAAAGCGTCAAGTGTTAATTACAAAAGTAGGCTTCCTAATTTGGTCAAGTTATCTTACCGTTTTTAGATGATATGGTGTGTTGGTTGTTGAGCTGTGATATGCCAACTGCCTCTTTTCACAGTTCACACTCCTTTTTGCTCATCCATATTAACAGAGTGCAGCAACACCAACAACTTCTCTGACATGGTGTCAGTAAGTTTGGAGCTGACTTCAAACTTCAAAACATCAAATAAATTAAATCTAGCGGGCCCCATCAGAAATTGGCGAGTTCAGAGTTGTAAAAACAAGGGGTGTTGGGAAACCAACCAATCAACCAGGCAAGTCGGGAGACTAGAGCCCTAAAGATAACATCAAATGGTGAAATATCTGTCATTTTATGTACTGTCAGGCCCAGTACATCTTCCTGCACCAAAGTACGCTGGAACTTCTTAACAGCAAAGGGAACAGCCAGTCCATCTGGTTTGTCAGCTATTCTGCTCTGGAGAAGATGGACTCCCTGGAAGCCATGGAAGGTAAACAACATCTAAACACACATTCAAAGAGACACACTTCCCACAGCATAGTGTTCACCTTACACATTTGTCGTGGTCTATAGGTGATGTTGAGCTGGAATGGGAAGAGACTACTATGTAAAGACAAACTTAGGGATCCCTGCACCTGAGGGGAGAGTGAGTCCCTGGGACATGACCTGTGCACAGACCCTGGACAGGATCGCCTCCGCCCTGCAAAGGAAGAGAAAGTAGGAGGAGAATAACACTGTCTGAAATGACAGTGTGTCAGTCAACTTCAGACTTTGTTGCTCCACTTCAACCCACTCCTCAGCACAGCCTTCCTTTTATTGAACCTCTTGTCTACTTGTTTTCAAAGAGTGAGAAAAAACAAAAGGGAGGCAAGTACCAAGAATTTCAGATATAACAGGGATAAAGGAAAAACGGTGAGCTGATGTTTCAAGCTCTATCACAGCTGTAAGCCTATAGGTACTTTGCACAAATTGATTTTACTGTGTATTGTAATTACTGTAATATGTTGGTATCATCTATGTTTTTGTAAGATAATTTATTCAGCCAAAATGGTGGATTTTTTCCAATCTTTGTTATCCTGCCTTTGTCAAGGTGTTATTCATCCTTTTGCAAGTGTGATTTGCAAAAATAAACAAACTAATATTTTTTTCTGGCCTTGATACTTAATACTACAACTACGCAAGACTCTCCTGAATCAAGTGTACCTGTTTTGACCTTGCAATATGAAATTAGCAATTACTATCTTGCTGTTTTTGTTTAGATACCAGAATAACATTTCTGTGGAAAATTATGTATTCTAAATACACACACGTGTATGTGCAGTCTCACTATAACACACAGCTAGACACTCAACAAGTACCGCCAGATTCAATATTGCTCTGGGGCCAACCTCATCCTCTAATGAATGAGTTCAGACCTGGTGTGCTGGGAGGAGACAGCAACACTGATGTAGACTGATTTCCCATAAGCTCCTTCATTCCACTGTCTTCTTTGCACACCTGGTGCAGATTCATTCATTAGAGACCGAGACATAGACATTATATGGACGATATCAATGTCAGTAACAATGGAGGATCCTCATAGACAAGACAGTCTGAGACAGAGAGTAAAAACTACTTTATTCTTTCATTCTCTTCAAACAGAAAAAATTAGAAATATTCCATTAGTAAACATGTTGATCTTTAAGAAATCTCCTTTTTAGAAATATTGTGAGGGTGCAAAGATTAATGACAGCGCTCCACAGTGAGGATGCAGATCGGTGCATCTCCATGACTACCACAGAGAAAGCCAGGGGGATAAGGGGTCGGACAGAAAGGAGGGAGGAAGTAGGAAGGTGGAGAAAATGACATCAATCGACCCAACATGCCCTGACAATAATGATACAAACATATAATCAAACTCCTCCCTTGCAATGTAAATGAAAAAGCAAAACAAAAAAAATATCATGCTGTAAAGAACAAGTCAGTCAGAGTTCACAATAAACCAAGGGGGGATGCTGACTTGAGAAATCAAGCGGTTTCTAAGGGGAATCTCAGCTAGATTTGTCATTGCGTTGGCAGCTATGTGCGTGTTTATGTATGTCAGTGTGTGTGAGGCTGTGTGAGCAGGTGTGCACTTGTATAATCTACATATTGTGTATGTCTGTGGGTGTTTTTTGTTTGCATGACCTGTGGTTTACTGTATGTATTCACCAATACAGCATAGCCCTTTACACACCTCAACGGGTGGCACAACCATCTTCTCATAATCCTGCAATAATATGACATGGTAATTTTAATGATGAATGTTGATCTGTAATAATATCTCTGTGTTAACATGGTAACTTGAGTATATTCTATAAAAGCTGCCTGTTTCCCATCTCTTGTAGCAGTAGGATTTAGGACAACCCCCCGATATTAAATGTGAAGAAAATTAACTATAATAACTATATCCTTTTTTTCTTTTAAACTAGATCTTCTCTGTACAAATACATACGTAGATACACACACTGGGCAAACCAATCACTTTTTCAGAATAAATCTATATTATCTATTTACAATATATCTAATATATTCTGTGGTGCAAAAGGTACAAGACATGTTTGGTGTGTCTCAGTTGGATGATTTGTGATCTGCTGTACAAACTGGCTCAAGCTCGAAACCATGACCAGCAACACTTTGATGAAATCAGTAATTATTCCATGGACATCCTCAGTTTCCCCCGTGATTTAACATTCAGTAAAGGACTGCATCTCCGCTTATATAACATTTTCATTGTGCAAGGAAAAAATAAAATACGTGAGAGGGGGATGGTGTTTTTGTGAGGTGACCTTGGTCTACCCTGTGTGGAGCAATTTTTATTCATGTTTAAACTAAAGCTAAGAGTTTACTGGGCAGAGAGATATTGCCTAACTCCAAAGTTAACATCAATATTCACATTAGGTAACGCATTAGGAGTAAATATACAGAAGGAGGAAGGCTTTATCTGCCTGTTTTAGCCTTTTTTTTGGCTGAATTACTGCTGCCCATGAGTAAGCAGACTGAACACACAGCTGACACAAGCACTTAGCTCTCAGTACAACTCAGAGGTGCAGATATCACATGTTACAGTGCAGCAAATCCCTCCCTGAGCTCTGTGAGAACAAAATACCACAGAATCAGGGACGTCACACACTAAAGCTCACACGAGTTTATAAAACACAAGACAGAGAAGCACAAAAAAATATGATTGTCGCCCGGATGTGGTTTTAGGTTAGTTAGTGAGTAACAACATCCTTCCATACACTATACATGACATGGTAGAGATGTTGGAGCATTTGACCCTTTTCTTCACCTTCTACCTCACACACACAGATTATCTGTTAAGTATAAGAAACAAAGAAGCATGTACTCCTGTCTCTTCACATTATGCAGAGATTAGTGTAGAGAAGCTGTATTAGTTGTGCTGAAAATATTCCTCACTGAGTGTGGTATCTAATACTGAAAACCTAGACCAAACGAAGAAGTGTGAACGTCACATCAATATCTTTAGAGAAGACAAACCGTAACAGTTTTGTCCTTTATATTTAAAGTGATCCCATGTCCTTTCATGGCTGTCAGTTTGCTTTTCTGACATTGCCCCTCAGTTTCATGGTCATAGCTCAGAGATACGGTTTTTTTTGGACAGGTGACATTTAGAAATGCAGAGTCACAAGATCAGTTAAAGCGTGTGAAATCTAGAGCGATAACACCATCAGCTACCAGGTGATTTGTTGAAGACAAAGAAATGTCATCAAAACCCCCTCCATGTTCAAAAACCACACTGCTCAGTCGAGACTATGATTAGATCCTTGTTGGCTTCCTTTTTCTTTGTCCCTTCATTCAGCTCATACAGTATATTCTTTACTTTTTTTTGCACTACTTTATCTTACCATTCAAAGTGAGTCAACGAGTGCTCTAGCATATGCGTGTGTGTGTGTGTGTGTCTGTGTATGAGGGTCATGTCCTCCCTCCAGGGTTGGTAGAGTAGCCCGCAACTCAGACAATGCTGCGGGAGCCGCTGGAGTTGCGCCTGCGGATGAGAGGCATGGTGTGGTGGAGGGGCATGGGCGAATCAGGGGGACAAAACTGGTGGGGGTGGTTGTAAGGTGGAGGCGGAGGCGGAAGAGGAGGCTGAGGACCATCTCCCTCTCTGACGCGCACAGGTGTGGACATGGCCGACTGGATGAGCTGATGGGTGGCCGGGCCCTGGCTCAGGAAGGCCTCCATCCGCCCTCGCCCACTCTGGTCCACGACTATCACCTTGACGATCTGTTGGCATTGGATGAGTGTTTCTGGGCGGAGCTCCCCGGGCTGGACTGGACTGAGCAGGGCAGGTGGTGCGGCCAGGGCCAGAGGTGTGGACTCAATGCTTGGCTGGCTCAGTTGATAGGTCTGCAGCCTGTTGTGAATTGACACCTAGTTTAGGAACAGTCAGAGAACGCATGAGGAGTTACCAGCCTGAACGCAGCCTCCACGCAGCCCTCTGGTGTGTTACACACGTGGGCATGCAGGCATGCAGGTAGGTAGTATGCAGAGCGAGCGCATGCAAAATACACACACTCTCTTTCTTTTTCTCTCAATCATGTTCTTTTTTTTAACATGATTTACACTTTCTCTCAGTCACGTTTTTATACACACGGACCAGCCCAGAAAGAGAATAGGGGTTGTGGGGTAACACTGAATCGTGTGTGTGTGTGTGTGTACGTGTGTTTTTGCGTGCAAATATGATCAATGGGTTGGCAAATGAGAAGCTAAGAGATAAAGGGAGTTTAAGGAGAGGAGAGAGGTGACACCGAGGGCGTGGTGTCTCCCTAACACAATAGTTAACAACTCTAAGGGACTGACTGAGTGGCAGGAGAGAGAGAAGAGCAACGGGCAAAGGAATAAAATGGAGAGAAAACTGGGGAGGGGAAATCAGCTTCTGATCACTATGCTTAGTTATAGGAAGGGCTGGTTTCACAAACACACGCTCACGCACACCCAACAGACTGTTAACGGTATCAAGCTTATCTAGCTTTGTAGATGGTATTCTAGGAGCCAGCCAGGCTTATGGGGGGCTTGCAAGGGCTTATACAGTAATGCTGGCAAACAGCAGCTGATGAAAGAAGGGATGTTGTGTAGTGAGTGGAGTGGTTGCCGACCCACTCATGAGGCACAGAAAGAGTCTGTTTTGTAGCGCCACTACAACAGACTCCTCTCAGTGGCCTTTGTATCCTTGGCTGCATAGTAGGGATGTGCCTCAGGCAGAGCGCTTTTAAAGCAAAGCATAAAGCAGACTTTCTTTTCATGATGAGGCACAGTCCCTGTCTAACCGCACATGTGCTCACATACAAAAACACAACCACGGAGCTTGAGACGCAGATACTTACCTGAGGGAGACATGAGTAGCTTTGGCACTCACCTCTACTGTGTTGTTGTTGCCGGTTTTGTCATACACATCCTGTTGGCCTGTGGGGAGAGTCGTCTCTATTTGTAAGTCAGCAGGCAGATTTCAGTCTCATATGCAGAGAGTCAGAAATGTCAGATACAGGTCTTCAGAGTGGGGACTGCCAGTTGTTTAAAGGAGTAGTTCTGGAAAATTCTTACTTGCTCTCTTGTACAGAGTTAGATGAGAAAATCTTAATCTTCTCTTTTATTTTCTGTTTCAGTGTACACCTTTTCATGCACCACTCTTCCCTGAATTTGTCCTATTTTCTATAGTCCTTTGAGTGATATAAACATTGTAATGAGAAATATATGCTATGTTATGCATTTTATGCGGCATGAGCAAAACCAGTACCTGAGGGAGAGCCGTGCCCTGTGTGCGTGTCCACTTGCCCGCCGTTGGTGTGTATGCCGTGTGGCTGGATGCCTTGTTGCCTCTCCAATTCCCCTACAAATCCAGAAAGAGAGACTGCAACCAGCCATATACAGTACGGTACATTTGTGTTTGCATCTGAGGTGCTGAGGTGTGTTTTCTTCTTTCGCTTACACTGGATGTGTATCTGTTCCATCTCGTTGACCTCTGCGATGGCCTCCCGGAGCTCCTCTGCAAACTTCCTGAGCTCTTCTCCGCTGGGGGAGCAGAAGCTCACCAGCTGCTTCTTCTCTGAGGTAAATGGGCTCAGCACAGTGATGCCATGGGCGTAGTCTGATGAGAAACCCCGACAGAGAAAAGAAAGAGCTTTCACCGTGCCTTTGATTCTAAAAAAAGCATGCAGGGTTTTTCAAAAACGTATTTCAAAAAACTTCAGTGTTGCAGATTTTACTTCAGTTTCTGCTTCACAAAATGGTGCGAAGAACACTTCCAAAAATTCATACTTAATGACCAATCGTATTTCTGTTGACAACCGTGGCTTCTTGAAGGTCTGCAGAAATATTAGAAAGGTCATAAGTACTGAGGATCTGTAGTTTTCTAGTTTCCTTTTTATGAAAACATTTTTAGCTATGTTAATCCCAGGTCCCGACCAAGACTTGAGTGACAACAACGCTGTTGATGGCTCTGACAGTTCGCTCAGCATTTCTCCGGCACCAGGGTGACATTTCACTGAGAACTAAGTGCTGCAGAGTAAAATAACATCTTACATTCATTGCTGAAGAGGTGAAACTGCATTCCCAGAAGACCCATAGCTTTACAGAAGGTGTACGAGGCAGAGCTTTTCTTCTTGGGACACAGTTTGAGGATCTGCAGTTCCCACATGAAATACAACATAGCTGGATTAACATATACTCCATCTGAATATGTCTCATGTTACATTCATTATATTAGTATGGCTACAGGTGCATTTTTAGAGCATTGTAGCGAGTCACTGTAGAGGTGAAACCTTACCAGCAGGAGGTCATTGAAGAGGAAGACCTCTCTCTGGAGCTGGGAGAGTTTCTGTTTGTGAGGCTTGTTGGCGTCAGGCACCTCAAAAAGACGACAGCAGCACACCAGACGTCTGTGGGGCACAGCAAGTATCTACGGAGGTGAGGTCAAAGAGATGGAGATCACAGACAGAACAGAGGACAGGCTGCAGCAAAAATAATACATGACTCCAAAGGGAGGTGGCTGTACAAGCAGGTACAGACAGCTCCCCGAAATGAGAAAGAAAAGAAAGGGGTAAAGGGGAAAGGCTTGCACACAAACAGAGACATTACTCACAGTTTTCAGGCCTAGGATGGACTGCTCCACACGACTCACGTAGGTGACATGGTCCTCATTTGAGCGTAGCTCCCTCTGCTGAATCCTCTCATAGATGCCTGCCACCATCTCTCTGGGGATGTCTGCTCCATCATCCACACCTGAGGGGAAAGGGGCTCGTATGATACGATGGAGCACGAAGGTACGGAAACAGTCCTGGAGTCGGTCAGCCCTTAACGCCATGAATGTCACAACCGCCCGAGCCCCCCTGGCTACGCCTGTCAGCCCGTACCAAATTTATCAATGGGAATTCGTAGTATCTTTTCAAATTAGTCTTAGTCAGACTGATGTTTAAAAAAGGAGAAATTTTCATTTCTTGCCAACGATGGTCGATTTTGGCACCTTAAATGCAACTGCCAGATCGTATTAGCGGTGGCGAGCTAGCTAATTAGATTTACGTTGGCTCCATGTTGATTTGGTTAAAAACACTAGCTCTGGCTGACTTTTTAATTTTTTTCCAGCTGACTTGCTTAGAACCAAAATCTTTAGAAAAAAGGATTTTAAATATACACATGATAGCTACATAAGATGATAGCATGCTAGGAGACTCAGCTAAAGCTGCATTTCCTTGGCATGAAGTTAGCCCCATTCAAATGTGTTAGCATACATTGCTTGCTGGCTATCTTGGTTTTGATTCAGAAACAGAGACACAGCCTGGAAAATTAGTTAAAAAAAATAAATGAGAAATTATATTAGCATTTATTGGATAGAGTATTTTTTCCTCCATATGATTAAAAGAGTCTTTGGGGATTCTGAATAAAGGTACATGTTTTAAATGGTCTTCTAGGTTTTTCAAATTTTGGGGGTAAATTATCTTTTAGTGAAACCAGTGGTTACTTTTGTAGCTTGTGTGTATGCTAACTTACATGAGAGTGGTACAAAGTGGTGCTAGTTATTCCAAACAGGTAGTAAACTAGTTAGCAGGACATGCTTACTATTGCATCTTTCAGCCATCACACCTCTCTGGTGTTTTTGGTTTTGGAAAGACTAGAAAAAGAAACCACACTTCAAACTCTTTATTTACAAAGTCTTGCTTAAAAATTCATCAGAGGGGTTTAGCACCTAATCGATTCAGAAATGACAACATAATGGGCATAAAGTTAAAAATCTAAATCATGCCCATAATATCTCATGGAAAACAACCATAGTGTTTTAATTACGTGAAGAAAAATTGAACTGAAAGACAAAGATCTCTATTTACAGAGGTAGATTATCTACAGAAACATGTAGGGACCCCTTGAAGTGAAACAAATTTGTTATGTGATTTAGTTGAGTCTGTGTTTTCTTGCTAATTATATGTTGAATTAGTAAAATGTTCGATGAGTCCTCCCACTTGAGTTGTACTTTATCAACAGAACATTTTTTTTGGCTGTTTGTTTCCAAGAAATTCCACAGGACACCAAGTCTGGACACTTGGATGTGCATGAAACAGTAAATAATATACTGTAAATACCAGCTGAAGGGGGACATTGCTAAAAAGGAGAGATCAACAAATGGCCCAGGAGGAGCAGGACCTAATCTGCACTGTGCTCTTCCATTGATTTCAGCCATTATAGTCAATACTTGAAATACGGACAGCTCCTTAATCTGGAAATTAAATAATATGAAATTGAAAGTCATGACATTATTATTCGAAACATTACAGTTAGCCAATTGACATTTATCTTATGAATCTTTTTATTATTCACAGATGTAGATTGTGAATTAAATTTTTCCATTTTGTGGATCCCTGGGATGATACTTTATGAAACAGCCACAGTGGAAGCTACTGCGGACACTAAATATAAACCTTATAATCACTGAATGTGAGACTGACTGATTGTGTGGGCTCATATAATTTGTGTCTGTGATATTACAGCCAAACGAGTTGTATTTCATTGTAGGATTTGCAGTTTTGATTCAGAGAATGTGCTCTCATTGTGTCTTGCAGTTGTTGTATTATCACTTTCAAATTGCACAAAGACATCATCACTACATTCTGATACTGCGGAGAAACTTGTTCAGCTCACAAATTAAAACTGATTTTCCATATTATGTGAAAAAATATATATATAGAATTTTATTTCATGGTGGATTTTTCTGTTAACTGAATGTACAAATACAAGCCGGACTGCTCTGCTTTAAAGGTGCTACATGTCAGTTTTTGCTATAGCTACATTACCAATGTTAGCATTAAGCTGTTAGCTTCTTTCTTACCAGTCTTGCCAGAAGTGTTAACTGTTGTTTTGCTTATATTACTATCACTTCTTTTCTTCTGCTGAAGTTAGCATGCTAACCAACAAATCCCAGCCATATTGTAATAATACTTATACTAATACTGCGATAGTGAGTCACCGTAGCGTCCAGTCTACCAACATGAGTCCAAAATGAAAGGATGAAGAAGTAGTGCTGCCAAGAGGGTGTCTTCTTTCCTCTTGTCTCGTAAGCATAACAATGGCTGAAGCTCTTGGTAGGTCAACAGTTCTTGATGCTAACATTGGCTATGTAGCAGTAGTTAAAACTTACATATAGCACCTTTATGCCCTGTTTGCAGTAAATGTATGTATCTGTTCAACTGCTGGATGGAGACGGTGTTGAGGACCTTGAGGGGCTCAGTGCAGGTTGTTGAGATGCTTCTGAAATAACCTGAGGTCATAGTGTAAGTACTCTAAGTAAACCTCCGTTAAATGGGTCGACGCCAGGGTCTCTGAGGCAGAGCTCTGAGTCTAGGACATCCGGAATCTCCTCGTGCACGGCTGATGGTTTGCGTCATGGGAGCAGAGGGAAGCAACCGCCCCCCTCTTTGAGGAATTTACTTCGGTTCGAGAGGCTGTCACTCAAAGACTGATTGTGAGGTCGAAGTGAGGTTGATAAGAGAGTGCTTGTTGTAAAACTTCGACTTCTGTGCCCTCTGCTCACTTTTTCGTCTTCCTTATCATTCTTTCTGGCATATCTGTCCAATGGTTTTGCCTCATGAGGTTTAAGCTGTGCACGTGTGGTTACTAAATATATATATACCCGATGTTCAAACTCTCTGCTCATGAAACCACTTGCCATAAATTTTAAAACATATCTGCAAGTCATTTTTACCAGCTCTGTCCACAGGGACGACTCACACTCTCTGAAATGACACATGCTGTACATGCAGCTTCGAGGTAAATACAACTCTCTCTTAAATATGCACAGCTCTGTAGATGGACACACTAACCTCTTAGGTTGCGGATGAAGTCATCAAGGCCCATTTTGCGCTGGGGTTTGATGTTGGGTGAGTACATGTCAGTGTTGAGGAGGACCACGGCAAAGGCCAGGATGAAGATAGTGTCTGGGTTGTGAAACTGCTGCACCACATCAGGATTGCACATACAGTACCTCTGGCTGAGGAGGAAAAACAGGACAAAGTTATACAACATGTTATATATCCTAAGTTTGGTCCAACTTTTCTTAAACCAGCAATACTGGTTCTCCAGGTTCCTGTCATTGTGCCACGTTTATTATAGGCATAATAGAGCTGCACAAAGTAAGACATAACAAAGAGACATCTGCAACACCAAAATCTCAGTCATCATTCAAATAACATCCTGGAGATTATGATTTGCTTTTTTTGAATAACTGTATTGCTTTGTACTAAGAGGTGTTTCTAATATTTTTTTTCGCACATTTATAATCAATCTGGGTGGACTGAATATTAGAAACATCTCTTAAGATCTCTGTATCCTCAGGCTCACAGGGCCCACCAAAACTTAATAATGCACTCCCTAACTTTGGTATGTTGCCCAATCGCACCACCAAATCCCCGACTTTCCCCTCGGCTTTGAACTGTGTTTCAAAATATCAGCAGTGAGCTGGGAGAAAATTGTGGGATTTGTGAGGACGTTTCTTGGCACAGCAACAAAATCATGGAGCGCTTTATTAAGAGAGATCAGTACAAATTGTTGAAGTTAAAAAGAAAGTCTTTAAAAAGTTGAGTATTCAGAATGTGAGATAGGAAGAGTAAGACTGATTTTAAAGTGGATATCTTGCCATACGAGCTGTACTATTTTATAATCAAACTGACTGACTCAAAGACAAAACCATAGTAACTTTCACTCCATATGAGGAGCTGTCACTCTCTCGTAAGTTAGACTGATGTGAAACAGGAGACATTTGACAGCCCCAAATTTTTCCCGCCCCAGGTGAGGTAATGCTGCCCAGTCTACTTAGGAACCACAAATGCTGTACTCGGACTTGCTTCACTCTGTTGCTACCCACAGGCTTCCCAAACTCTCACTTCCAGCCCTCCTTCCCCCACAGCTCCCTCCCTATCTTTCTTACTGTCACTTATACTTACACAGTGGGGCGTTTCAGCAGTGGCAGGCTTTTATCTCTGCAGCCAGGCTGGATGCAGACATGGAGAGAGCTGCTCTGCTCCAGTAGACTATGTACTTGTCAGAGCGTATGCAAGCGAGAGGCTACATCTGAGACCTGCGCAACCTAAAAGCCTTTTCCCAGACCCCACACAAGATCTAAGGTCTGAGAACTCACTGGGTATCCATCAATTTGCAGCCCAGTTCAGAAGCAATGCCTTCATTTGAGGGAGAGTAGATCCTGCTCAGCACAAACTCCCCTATAGCTATAATATGCAAAGGCACATGCGCAGACACACACGAACACAGGGAGGCACAAAGGAGCCTCCCGATCTGCCAACTTGATGTAATTCTGCAGCAAGTTCATCAAAGACTGAACGCAAGGCGAGATCTACTGTACATGTATGTGTGAGTGAGTATGTATGAAGATGGACATGTGCATGGATGTGTGAATGCATATGTGTACACATTTATACAGAGTGAGCAAACAGCTGAGCGAATAAATAAAGCAGCGTGTGTGTCTGTGTGTGTGTGTGTGTGTGTGTGTTTGCGCGTGCACGCATGTCATTCACACATCTTCAAGTGTGGTTCTCAGTCTTATGTAACCTGTTTATTCAAATTCTAGCTCACGATCTCTTATCGTCATATCTGCATATGAAAGTTGCATGCCAGCTGGCATAAATACCACTTCGTATAAAAGAACTACTCACGACAGGAGTACAACACACTTCAAACAGATGACATAACAACTATTACGTAACAGACATGGCTTTGGATATCTGGCTGTGCCTATAAAGCCCACTCCTTTTCTGACCTATACTCACAGCTCTAGCTACGCTGTGGTCTCAGATCGCTGATGAATTTGTAATCTGCACCCAAGGCTTCAACGCATGTGACATATGACCAGGCGTGATGTGATTAACTGATGTTGGCAGCAGGTGTTCTGACTGGCGCTGCCGCAGTCAGAGGCAGAGAGGAACAGTGTACTGACCGCTCCTTTTCTCCTCCTCCCTCAACACACAGGTACACACAGGTAGTTTATATTTTTCGGAGTGTTTACCAATCCAATGAAAACACTATGAATTGAGCCCTCAAACAAGTATGCCCATGTATCCACAACCTTCTAGAGCTTTTATGCCGTTTAAAACACACCAATGAGCCGGACCTTTACCTTGAGATATATGTTCTTTTATTATGATGAACATAGACAATGAATTTATTGTAAGTCAGCCCCACATATGCAACTCAGGGGCCAAAATAACTCATTTAAGCACCAAGAGTATATCAATCCACCACTGAAAATAGTCCTCAATAAATCTACCATTTCCTTTTTTTGTAGTGTTTGTTAAAAACTACAGTGCCCAACGAAAGAATATATGTATATATATATGTTTGTGTGTGTGTGCCAGTAGTGACCTGGGCTCTAGGGATGGCCATGTCCTGCAGTCCGCCATTTTGTTCCAGACTGATATACTTCAATAAATACTGTATGAATATCCATGAAATTTGGTACAACCATTCATTTCTCCCTTAGGAGGAATTGTAATAACTTTGGCAATTCTCTGACTTTGCATCTAGAGTCATCATCAGGTCAAATTTTTGATTATTCGATACTTTTGTTTATGATCAAACATCTATTAAATCAAAGACATTCCCACCAGCTTCAGCTATCATTTTATTGTTTGTTTTTTGTGCTTATTAATCAAGTGTTAGTGTTTGCATTCAAAACTAAGATTGTGAAAATTGTTAACATTAACTACTAAATATCGGTATGTTAACAATGTCATTGTTAGCATGGTAGTATGCTCATATTAGCATTTGAGGGGGTGTTAGTCTTTTCATTGGATTTGTTGAAGAAAAATAAGGAATAACACCAACTGTATCCTTTAAGAAAAAAAGGATATCCAAAAGACAAGAGAAAGTAAGCAGCTCAGAGGTCACATATTGTGGATGCAGAAAGGTGCTGGCATAAAATTAAGATTCAGCACATTTGATATGACAAATACACACCCCCAACATTGAATTATATTAGCGATTTTGCATACTGGAAAAGGACATCTTGGGTAATGATTTTAAGGGAGCAGTAGCCCAAATCATGTCTTGCTGGTCACATTGTTGTTATTCCTGAGGGAAAGAGCAGCACTTCAGCAAGGGTAGATTAGATGTACACAGCAATGTAACCAATTACTCTGAAAAAGCAAACAATGGGCAATTCTATTGCATTTTTAGTCCTAGGGGTAATCTTTGGATATACCAGGACATTTCAAGGACAGTTTCAGCCTGAGGATAGGGTACCAATTGCAGATCTTATTTGTCAGGTCACTGCTGTTTGTTTTTGCCTTAAAGAATTTTCACTCAAAAGAAAAAATAGCATCATAAAAACCTGCTTGCGCCCAGGAGTTTGTTAGAGGCAAAGTTAGAACGTCTACTCAAGGGCGTAAAGGCAGCGTGCAATCTACAGTAGGTCTCTCCAGGTGCTCTTGGTATTTAAATGAGTCTACTTCAACAGATATTTTAGTGTCTGGAGAGCAAGGACAAAATATGCAGAAAACCAACTCAGGCTAAAACCTCGAGAGTAGCAAACATGCACTTATACATATTCATGTTTGATTTTGGATGGAAACGGACATGTTCCAGCACATAAAAAAACAGCTTATGAAGCCTTAAGATTTGGATAGATCCAGGGGGGAGAGTTGAGAAGTAGAGCAACCGTTTTCGTCCTGATTGAACGCACCCTGATTGTCTGCAACTCAGATATCCGTCCTGATTGGCTGACAATGAAACAACGCTGAGTTTAGTCAAAGGTTACAGGCAATCAGTGTAATTTGTTAATTACGCAGGTCTTTGGTCTCATCAAAGCCTGCCGCAGCGAGCTGGAAGAACTAGTTAAAAACTTTGTCTATACAGTCGGTGTTCCATACATACACATTAGTATGCCACCCTGAATATGTTTGTTAACCCAAGGCTGCGAGATGAGATCAGAATAAAAACTTCTCCTTTCTTGCTTCTGTTTTATTGCAAGATATGTGAGCTTGGCTATGTGTCATTGTTTTTCTGTTGTGCATAGGAGGCCACGGGCAAAAAGATCTATTAATTTTAAAAAATTTAGAGTGCCCTCACCAGCCCTGCTGAGTCATGCGCCGGACTATTGTTGCATTGAATTGTATTAAAAAGAAAACCCAGAGCCTGTTAGTCACAGAGGCCTGGTTCCGAATGAGTTGACAGTCTCACCTAAAGGCTTCGATGAGTCTCTCCACTTTCTGTGCTTCTCCCTGAACACGGACATGAGCCTGGAACTTTCTCAGGGCTTCATCGAGCTCCATGCCGGAGAAATCCATCTCATCCACCACACAACTATAAAGAGACAAACAGTCGGGAAGACAGAAAGCAGAGAGAGAAAAGAGTGTGATTAGATTTAGTTGCAGTGTTTCACTGTAATGAGAAGGTGAGTGTGCAAGTGTGGTTTTGTGAGAATGCATGTGCAACAAACTATGAGTGCCCAAGTGCTGATGGCAAATCTCCCTCTTACAGTCATACTTCCATTACTGAACCACTGACCTGGAAGACGCACATAGGGACAACACGTTTGCACATGCACACAAACACACATACGCCCACACCCACAAACACACACAAACACACACACAAACACAAACACAAACACAAACACACACACACACACACACACACACACACACACACACACACACACACATACACAAACACACATACACAAACACACACACATACACGCACACTGAAAATATCAATGGAGAGGAAAGGGTCTGATGACAGTGAGAGATAAGAGGGAAGGAGAGAGAGGGATGAGAGGGTAAAATAATGAAATGCTAAGAGCGAGGGGGAGAGAGAGAGTAACATGAAAGGCAGAGGACAGGCTGTGGCAATGGTAGAAGTACATACACAGGATTGTGTGAATCTACGTTTACTTGCATGTGCGTCTGTGTGAAAGAAAATGTAGGTTTGTGCTTGTGTGTGTGTGTGTGTGTGTGTGTGTGTGTGTGTGTGTGTGTGTGTGTGTGTGTTCATTGCAGTGACCTATTTCTACAGTCTCTGCAACAACCTCAGCAAAAAAGCCTCTGTATCCTGGATCTCCATCTACACTGGTTGGATGCATTAAGAGAGGGGAGTGTGAGAGCATTAGGTAAATGCTAGTTTGTGTGTGTGCGTGTGTGTGTATCTGTGTGTGTTGTGTACTATATTTGAGGTGGATGGGTTACAATAGCAATTTCTGTTTTAGATATTTTAATATACCTGAATTCATTAAAGTCAGACTCCAGCAAATCTATTATTGTATTTTTTCAGAATTAAAGAGCAACATAAAAAAAACATCCAGGGTGTTGAGTTTCACAGTTCATGTTTAATTTGGTACTTGATAGTCAAATTCTCCAGAACAGCTACTAAATGGAACTTGAGGTGAGATACTGTAGATTTGTTTACTTTGTTGACTCTAACGTCAGCATGGATTAGAAGACCTTGAGGTGCTAAGACTGATTGAAAAGCTAAACACCTTCAGTATAAGGTGGTAATTTTATATCTGCTGAAGGACCATGTAAACCCCTAAAGGGTTTGGTAAAAAAAAAAGAAAGTGTCATACTGGGGAAGGAATTTTCATAACCTTGAAACTAAAAGTTGCTCTTAATAAAGGAGCACTCTACTAATTTACCAATAAGTTCAGTTATCTTCCATAAGGCCTAAAACTCAGCCTGTCAAAATGTCTTGTATAATGTATTTTTGTTTGTTTTTGGTTCATGTAGGTTTGAGCATTTTTGGTACTTGACAACATAGTTGCTTGAGTACCCCATCAATGGCTTATAATCTTTGCTAAAAAGCTAAACCATCATCTTCATGAGAACTGAATTAAAGTTAGTCAACTCACATTGAGTTAAGATGATTTTGTAAAATCTCAATTAATTCAGTAAGAGATTCAAAGGGATTCAGATTGGAAGAGTGGATTCATTGCAGCACTTGTACTGAATAAAATAATAATAAAAAAACGAAAACCAAAACTTATATGCACATATTAGGGACTCACTCAAGAACGTCTCGGTTAAACTGCAGCTTGCTGTTCCCCAAGAACTCGCCAATCATCTGCCGGCTCAGGCCCTTCCTCTGCAGTAGAAAGTGAGCCACTCCGATGGCCGTGTCCGGGACGAAACCACGTGTGATCAGGAAGTGGATGCCTCTTTCTGGGTTCCTGCCCACAGACAGCCAATGGCAGAAATTCAGAGAGTGTTAGAGTTATAAAGAGTGTGTGTGATGTTTTTTTGTGCAGTCAGGTGGATAGGTGTGTGGACCCGAGTGAGAAAGTGTAACACTGTGTTTAAGACAAAGGCTGCTTTAATGTGTGTATAAGGGAAAGTAAGGTGTGTGTGTGTGTGTGTGTGTCTGTGTGTGTGTGTGTGTATGAAGGAGAACAGCACCAGTATAAAGAAGGAGAGGACAAATGCATTCATGCACAAAAGCTGTCAGCTCTGGACTTCTGGATCAGACCCGCTGTCACTGATGCATATGAGTTAATATATTCGAATTTGTATTAACTAATAATAAGTGCAGGCCAACCGTGGACTCTATTTATAGGTGCTGAGGGGCTCTCACATTGTTCATGACCTCCTTGACTGCCTCCCATTTTCAGGATTTAAAGGCATTTTCCCTCTTCTCTCTCTCTCTCCGTCTCTTCCACATTTCATCCCCCACCCCTCTCTCTAGCTGTTTTTTTCACGGACATCTCGAAATCACAAGATGGCACTGAAAAGGCAGCTCCTCCCAGCAATCACAAACACTAATGAGCAGCTGCTTAGAGTCGTTTGCTGGGCTGTTGGAGATTTGTTAGACACAAACAGTAATGTGTAATTTGAACCCAGAGCCAGGGGGTACAGAAATTTTTTGCAGTTTTTACACAGTGTGTGTGTGTGTGTGTGTGTTGCCAGCCCACTCACACATTGAAGAGATTGAGTCCTATACGGTAGAGGCGTTTGCGGTGTGTGTCTGTGGACAGAGTTGGCGAGCGGCAGGAGGCTGGATCCTGGCAGCGGTCCCTGGGCAGAGAGACGACCAGGGCCTGCAGGGCCTCAGGGCTTGGCCCCCCAGGGATCTGCTGTGGATGAGTGTAGTGGTACTGCTGGTACTGGGTGTAAATCTGAGCAGGCTGATGATTAGATTGTGTTGAGGTGGAGATGGAAGTGGAAGCAGAGGTAGAAGTGGTGGTGGACCCCAGTCTGTCTGAGCTGCTCTCCCCCTCCACCCCCCCTCCTCCCTGAGCCGGCACTGTGGAGCCCCTCCTGGATCCTGGATCAACCATTTCCAGCTCCTCACTGGGTGGAGGGGCAGGGAACTCTGGTTCGTCCCGTGACTGGCCCTCTCCGCCCCCGGCCATTCCACTCACAGATGTCTTCCTGCTGCCTGGCTCTCCTCCACCTGTGTTGCCCAGAGAGGTGGTGGTTGTGGTGGTGGCAGAAGAGATGGTGTAGGAGCTATTGCTGTCGATGTGAACAGTGACATCCCTGAAGGCCATAAGCAGCGAGCTGGCACTGCGAGGCAGACAAGCACTCTCGGCAGCTGCGCGAAGTGCCCCAGGGTCCATTAGTAGCCCCTTCCCTTCTCCGCCCTCTGATAAGCTCCAACCACGAAGGGCATCATCGATTGACTGGGCCAAGGAGTGCAGCTGAAAATAAGATACAGAATATACTTCAAAACAACTGATTTAATGAAAAAGTCAGGATGATTCATTAGTGGAAAAGTTTCTGATCCCAGTGGGGGTCACTAATTAGTGGCTATTTGTAATACTGGTGGAACTGGATGAACAGTGATGGTGGCTGGCTACTGAGCTGATGGAGGGGCCAGTCCATGCAGTGTAGCTAAGGCCAGGTCAAGCTGCTGAGTGTATACTCTTTCCAAATCTAAATTTTGACCTAAGACATATGGGAGATATAACATGAAATGACAACACTCACTTGTTCAGAGAAGCAGTCCTCTAGTTGTGTGAGTGTTGGACCAGGGGTTTGAGGTGGGGCTGTGGTCGGTCCAGGAGAGGGAGCAGCTGCTGGGGCAGATGCAGGAGAAGGGGGAAGAGAGGTGGATCGACACGGGGGAGGAGGGGGAGTTTTGGAGCGCAAAGGTATCTGTCCTCCTCCTGGATGCAGACTGTAACTGTGTCTCTGGGCTGCATTTCGGTTTCGGCCTGAAGGGCTGGGATGACGCAGGGAGATCCGACGAGGCAACTTGCTCTCCGACAGCGAGTTACGGATCTTCTGGAAGTTCTTGCTGAGCTGATACTGACGAAAAGCTGTCTGGATGCGACGAGCTGCCCGCCTCGCTATGAGATGGCCTCCATACTTCTGCTCCAACTCTTCTATCTAGGGAGAGGAAGAGAGTGAGGGAGAGTGAGTTTAAACATTAAACATGTTTACACGACTCTGAAACTTACTGACGACATTGCAAGAGTGATATTGCAAAGCACATAGCAGCCACTGAAAAATATTTATTCATTTACCAGATAGGAAACATTGAGTTGCCATTTTGCACCCATGTCTACAAAAGATAAAAAAGAATTTCTGCATTGCCTGAGTCATGACATTCACAATCACACCCTTCTTAGAGGTATCTTTTTTGTCTATCTGCTTCTTTGAAAAATACTGAGGGTTTATGGTATTAGAGCCAAAGTAAACATCATCTATCATCATTCAACCCCTAATTCTGGCTGAAGGGACATGTGAAGGAGGATGGATAGGCTGTGACAAAGGTGCTGTTGAGAAAATGAATAGAAAAGTGAGCACTTGCACAAGCCTATTTCCGTTCTATTTGTTGGCAGAGCAGCTCAGTCATAAAATCTCCGCATCCCCCAGATTTTTTGCTCTCCTATATTTTCAGCAAGAGGGAGGAAGATAGAGGGGGGAGTGGGAGGCAAGGAAAGGAGAGACAGAGAGGAGAAAAGGAGGACAGCTGCACATGTGTCTGGGTGTGTGTCTGCAAACACCAGCATGCTCGCAAAAAGTGCACGGGCAAATACATACACACTCATATACACAAACTGCAGCAGCCATAGCAGCAGCAAGAAGAGACCCCTCAGCAGTTTGCTATCAGAAATAAAGACATCTCCAGCAGCCAGAGGCAGTTATTAACTGTTACCATGACAACCTAGCGTCTTTCATGTACATGTCACTGTGGCAGTAGAGTTGCTGGTGCTCTTTTTCATGTCAACAGAGACAGAAATACACCTTAATGGGAGTCTTTGTTGTCGCGTAAGACACAATGTCAATTGATCATCCTTCACACACATCATTAAACTAAAACAGGTGTATGTGGGCCCAAACACACACTTGGAATAAGACAAACCTGCTTGTTTTTATTCTCCAGGGTGATCTCGTATTCGCTTGGTCCCTCCCTCTTGGTCCCCTCAACGTCCTGTCCACCACCAGAGGATGTTCCATCCTCCAGGCTCAGCATACGTCCTCTGCCACAGAAACAAGAACAGAAAGCTATCAGGCCTCTCTGCTGACCTTCACAAGTCTGCCATTATCATAGTGGCAGATCTTTAACTACGCAGAGAGTGAGAAGGTTTAGGAGGGAAGCAGCAGGTGGATAGTAATGCGTCACTGTGGTGGCTAGGGGCAAGGATACGTGTCCAGTCCTATTTTGCCAGATTTTTTGCTCCATTGCAGGTTGCAGGAGTGAAACTCTAGATATGTGGCCAGGGAGAAATTACTTAAATGCTAATATGAGAAGGGTGAAAAAACAGAATTTCTCAAAACTCAAAATGATGAATTAAATAACTTGTTCTGATCAATATATTCACTATCATCACAAGGATTGAAAATGCAGAGCAGCAGAAATTCAGAAAATTGGGGAAGCAGAAACAGTGAATATAACCGTGAAGCATTTTTACATTAATAAACGACGAAACAATTAATCAATTGTGGCCTTTAATACAAAGCACTGTACTTGTACTGGTGTTTCATGTCTGTAAGTTGTAAGCAGTTCAGTCAAGGACTGACTTTCTCATCGCTTAGTGGCCTGGCGAGGTAAAGAGTCTAAAAAATAAACATGGTTGTGTATAGCAGAATCGTGATTTTTACCTGGCTGATCAGTTTGTAACTGTTTTATTTATCTTGCAGCTGGACCTTTTGCTGAGTCCAAAACCCAAGGTTGGCAACCACTGAACTAATCTCTATAACGATAAATTATCTCAGCCCAACTTCATTGTGAGCAGCAATTTGAAGATTTCTGACGCTTATGAATTATCACCATTTTGTTCCTCACCAACGGGTGTAGTGTTTCATAACTGCAATTTAAACATACAGATGAATGAAAAATGAAAGGAAAGACCTGAAAAATGAATGGCAAAACAGGACGGAAGTGCTCACATACATAGGGCATTAGGGGTCACTAGATGGTTTGATGAGTATGAAAATGATGTGAGTATCCTATGGACTTCACAGTCACCAGATCTCAACCCAGTTGAGCACCTGTTTGAAATTTTGGACCCGTGTGTTAGACTGTGTTCTCCACCGCCATCATCAAGGCACCAAATGAGGAAATATCTTTGGGGAGAATGGTGTTCATCTCTCGAGTAGAGTTCCAGAGATCAGTACTAGGATCAGTTCCAAAGCAGACTGTTTTGGTGGCAAATGGTGGCCCAACATTTCAGTAAGACACTGGCTCTTTCTTTACTGTATAAACCCAAACACACTAATCATTCAAATGGTTGCAATCTGCACAATTAGGAAACAATCTGCTCCCAGTCTGAACCAATTAGAGCACTGGATAACACCATCTGACACTGTACAATTCAGACAATACATTGAAATGGTGGAATGTTTGTAGGAGACAATGCATTAGATAGGAAATAAAAAGCGATTTTGGACAAAACCTTGGAGTTGAACGAATGTTAATTCACATTTGGATCTGCACTCTTGTATGGTCACTTGGCACACAATGTGCCACCAGATGTTCTGCTATGGAAATCTTGGCTGTTTTTGTGCATGAACCTCCAAAAAGCAGATGTGTTTCCATGAATATATCATTTTTATGAACATTTCAGTGATAATTGTGATGAAAAAAAAACAAAAACAGTTTGAGTCTGCCTCATGGAAATGAAAAATCCATGATCACTTGCTTGGACGACAGTATAAGGAGGGGATAAATCTGTGATATAAAGAGTTCAAAAACACTGGGAGCAATGTAAGTCAATAACAGACAGACTATCATATCCTCAAAGTCAAACATTAATTGCGGATATAGTTGAGGAGTAGTCAAATCTGACTCCACAGATATTTAATGGACAATTATTTCAGTAATACAGAAGAACCTGGAAGCAGAAAAAAAGAAGAAAAAACCTGGCCTTAAATCTGACTCAGAACTCAACAAAGTGAACTATGGAGGCTGTCTCCCAGTGTTCACTGCCCCACCCTCCTCTTATAATCCTAGATCCTGTTCACAGATGGAACAATGTTATTCTACATGACGGTATTATCACAATTCTGTGAAAAACATGTAAGGCTTACTAGAGCAAATTACTGCCTTGAAAAAGTTGAAAGTGTCATTTGACTGTATATCCAAGTGTTCCAGTTATCCAAATTTTGGTAGCACTTGTGCTCCCTGCATTATTGTCAAATATGAAAAAACATAAAGTGTCCAACTTATCTTTATCTTTATCTTTATCTCACTGCAACTAAAAGGGAGAGAACACTGACATTCGGCAAAACTGATCTGATATAAGCAGGGAGGCATGATCATGCCCTAAGAGGTTTTATAATGGTATGCAATTTTGTATGTGTGTGTGTGTGTGTGTGTGTGTGTGTGTGTGTGTGTGTGTGTGTGTGTGTGTGTGTGTGTGTGTGTGTGTGTGTGTGTGTGTGTGTGTGTGTGTGTGTGTGTGTGTGTGTGTGTGTGTGTGTGTGTGTGTGTGTGTGTGTGTGTGTGTGTGTGTGTGTGTGTGTGTGTGTGTGTGTGTGTGTGTGTGTGTGTGTGTGTGTGTGTGTGTGTGTGTGTGTGTGTGTGTGTGTGTGTGTGTGTGTGTGTGTGTGTGTGTGTGTGTGTGTGTGTGTGTGTGTGTGTGTGTGTGTGTGTGTGTGTGTGTGTGTGTGTGTGTGTGTGTGTGTGTGTGTGTGTGTGTGTGTGTGTGTGTGTGTGTGTGTGTGTGTGTGTGTGTGTGTGTGTGTGTGTGTGTGTGTGTGTGTGTGTGTGTGTGTGTGTGTGTGTGTGTGTGTGTGTGTGTGTGTGCATGCTGGAGGCTGTCTCTATCAGAAACTCTATTAAAACACTGCCATGCCCCAGTGCTGCATCAGAATACATTAGAGTACATTAGAATACATTAGAGGATTTAAAGGCAAGAGTTGAGGTATTAATGCATCTGGATGGCAAAAGCCTCCATAGTGATATGGGTGCTATACACTCCCTCTCTCTCTCCCTCTCGCTGTCTTCCTAATGCACACCCTCACACACATGCTCAGATACCGAAGCACACCAGGCACACACCGCTGCATGTGTAATGTCACGGCGAAAAAGATGTGAATATCTGTCAGATTGCATCTCTAAAGGTCCCAAAGAGGCCCACAGTACTGTACAGACAGGGGAGAATCTCATGAAGTCTCCTGGGACGTTTGATTCGGTGGATGGCAGTTAGTGAGCAGAGGTGGGTGCGGGTCTGAAGCCACCAGGGCACACACAACTTCATATGATGATAATAATGAGCTAGAGTGTTACACAGCTCCTCTACATCTGATCATCTCAGCTGGCTGTCCACTGTCGCTGTGCCCATCCAATCAGGACTAGGTGGGCGTAGGAATTAAGTCATCAGATCAGAGAGATTCCAGACAGACAGATGGTGATAATAATAAAAAAAACGAATGAGAGAGAGAATTGATAGAGAGGGATAAGATAGAAATAACTGCAGAGATGATTAGAAAAGACAAAATCTTCCAACAGACAAATAAATAATGAGCAGAAACGCATTCAGAAATAAACAACACAAGGGGGGAAGGATATTACAGCAAATGAAGAGACAGAAAAAGTAGACAGGACTGAGAAAAACTAGATTTAGAAACAGGAGTTTGAAGGAAGTGAGGGGAAATGATAATCATTGGGAAACATGGCAAAAGCCTCCATAGTGATATGGGTGCTATACACTCCCTCTCTCTCTCTCTCTCTCTCTCTCTCTCTCTCTCTCTCTCTCTCTCTCTCTCTCTCTCTCTCTCTCTCTCTCTCTCTCTCTCTCTCTCTCTCTCTCTCTCTCTCTCTCTCTCTCTCTCTCTCTCTCTCTCTCTCTCTCTCTCTCTCTCTCTCTCTCTCTCTCTCTCTCTCTCTCTCTCTCTCTCTCTCTCTCTCTCTCTCTCTCTCTCTCTCTCTCTCTCTCTCTCTCTCTCTCTCTCTCTCTCTCTCTCTCTCTCTCTCTCTCTCTCTCTCTCTCTCTCTCTCTCTCTCTCTCTCTCTCTCTCTCTCTCTCTCTCTCTCTCTCTCTCTCTCTCTCTCTCTCTCTCTCTCTCTCTCTCTCTCTCTCTCTCTCTCTCTCTCTCTCTCTCTCTCTCTCTCTCTCTCTCTCTCTCTCTCTCTCTCTCTCTCTCTCTCTCTCTCTCTCTCTCTCTCTCTCTCTCTCTCTCTCTCTCTCTCTCTCTCTCTCTCTCTCTCTCTCTCTCTCTCTCTCTCTCTCTCTCTCTCTCTCTCTCTCTCTCTCTCTCTCTCTCTCTCTCTCTCTCTCTCTCTCTCTCTCTCTCTCTCTCTCTCTCTCTCTCTCTCTCTCTCTCTCTCTCTCTCTCTCTCTCTCTCTCTCTCTCTCTCTCTCTCTCTCTCTCTCTCTCTCTCTCTCTCTCTCTCTCTCTCTCTCTCTCTCTCTCTCTCTCTCTCTCTCTCTCTCTCTCTCTCTCTCTCTCTCTCTCTCTCTCTCTCTCTCTCTCTCTCTCTCTCTCTCTCTCTCTCTCTCTCTCTCTCTCTCTCTCTCTCTCTCTCTCTCTCTCTCTCTCTCTCTCTCTCTCTCTCTCTCTCTCTCTCTCTCTCTCTCTCTCTCTCTCTCTCTCTCTCTCTCTCTCTCTCTCTCTCTCTCTCTCTCTCTCTCTCTCTCTCTCTCTCTCTCTCTCTCTCTCTCTCTCTCTCTCTCTCTCTCTCTCTCTCTCTCTCTCTCTCTCTCTCTCTCTCTCTCTCTCTCTCTCTCTCTCTCTCTCTCTCTCTCTCTCTCTCTCTCTCTCTCTCTCTCTCTCTCTCTCTCTCTCTCTCTCTCTCTCTCTCTCTCTCTCTCTCTCTCTCTCTCTCTCTCTCTCTCTCTCTCTCTCTCTCTCTCTCTCTCTCTCTCTCTCTCTCTCTCTCTCTCTCTCTCTCTCTCTCTCTCTCTCTCTCTCTCTCTCTCTCTCTCTCTCTCTCTCTCTCTCTCTCTCTCTCTCTCTCTCTCTCTCTCTCTCTCTCTCTCTCTCTCTCTCTCTCTCTCTCTCTCTCTCTCTCTCTCTCTCTCTCTCTCTCTCTCTCTCTCTCTCTCTCTCTCTCTCTCTCTCTCTCTCTCTCTCTCTCTCTCTCTCTCTCTCTCTCTCTCTCTATATATATATATATATATATATATATATAGAGAGAGAGAGAGAGAGAGAGAGAGAGAGAGAGAGAGAGAGAGAGAGAGAGAGAGAGAGAGAGAGAGAGTATCTAGAGAAAGAATTCATTGTCCAAAGGAGCACACAAGATTTGTAGAAGCAAGAACTGTAGTGTTTATGTCTGAGTAGAGGTTGAGCCTTACCCGGATGAGCCAGTGGTGTCGGCCTCTGGATGCTCAGGGGCCGGGCAGCAAAACTGATGTAGCACGGTCTCACTCCTGTTGAAGGGAGGACAAGGGGGGAGGAGATGTAAGCAAAGGGGAGAGGAAAGAGGAGGCAGACAGAATTGGAATGACAGCACATCATTCTGTTATTATTGGATGTTGTTAGTTGTTTGCCTTGTTTCCATATCCCCCTTTATTCTCATTCTCAGTTCAACGTCCCAAAAGATCCTGAAGAGGATCTCATTTAGACTCTTTTGGATTATTTCCATAAAATTCTGTTTACAGTTTGGCGCTGATCCCAGGGTAAATACCGTATATAGGTCAATTCAAGGCTGAGAAAGCTTAGAATGAGTGTGAGTATTTACATGTTTGTGTGTCTGGGTGTGGGTTTATGCCTGCCTCCCTTCAGTTCACCAGATCAGTGGTGATTTAGCAGAATTCCCAAAACCCAATCTGGGCAGATGGTTACTCCATCTCTGTTTCCTGCTCCCTCTCTTCTTAAGTTCGCCTCTCTCATTTCTCTCTCATACATTTTACATTAACATTCCTATTCAAGGCATTTCTCTGGTGCTCCTATGTGGAGCAATTTAGAGTGAAGAGAACAAAAAAATAATCAAGACACATCAAGTGTAAACTGTTGCGCAGAACGACTTTTTTTTTGATGTTGGACACCCTCCATTACCGGGTACGTAGTATTAAGCAGGATTATTTGTGTCTCGCAGATAAAATTTTTAAAGACATTGGTGTGAGTTCAGGTTACATCAGGTCCTTCTGCAGTGAGCTCAAAACATTCAGTTGACAATGAATTTCCTAGCTACGCTACAGTAAGCCTTCGGACCAAGCCACAGCATATTGCTTTTGACACTGACCCCCGGTGACATGTATTTAGATATACTACAACACTCAGAGTGACAGCCCAAGCTATAAAAAGCTACTTTTCACAGCAACTTCCACCGATTTTAAGAGGGTCTGTTTTTTGTTCGAATTTATCTCCAATAAACACTTTTTACACTTGGTTTGTAAGAATAATACTCCTCAATCTGCAGTTACACTGACCTCACCACTGGCACCACACACACACTACAAAAAGACTGCGCATAGATGAATAATTGGTTCTTTGTTTAGCAATACCGGTGCTGTGGTTTACAACCTTGGTACTGGAACTTTGAGAGTACAGGCAGGGACCAAAGCATAGTACCTGCTGCCTTTATGGACTTGAATTGTCAATATATTTGGAATCTTTCATATATTTCTTTAGAAATCCTATTTTTGCAGTGGGTCCCTCAGTAGACAATCAACTGCCTCCTTCCAAAAGCTCCATGGGGCTTTGAAAAATCCCCAAAACAATCATGTTCAATTTCAATATTCATTTCCCAGCACAGTATTTTTTTCTGTTGTGCTTCTGTCCTCTGTATCACAAACACTAGGAAAGCCAGATAAAAAAAAAAGTTAAGTGCCCCACTTGTTATAGATCCAAATCTGATCCTCTTTATACATGCTTGTCAATGTATGTTAATTTTTTGGATTACCCATATTGATTTAATTTATAATAAACAAGGAGATGGTAATGGGTTTGTAAATTTTTTTCCCTCTAGGTTACTGGCAGGTTAATAAAATTCTACAAGTAATAACTCACCTTTTCAATTTAATTTTTTCAGTTCTTTGATCTGTTGTCTCCATAGCCATACACAAAGCTTCCTCAAGTATGAGATGACTCTATTTCTATTTCATTATTTAGATTATTTTTTAAAAAATAATTTATTATTCAAAATTGCATTTCCGAGATGATGCCTCTCTTTCACCTCATCTCTTCTTCAAGGTGGATTTCTCTGTGCGAGAAGTTCAATCCAATTGAAGACCTATAAATCTGTACAGTGCAAATGAGCAGTATTTATAGTTTTGTGTTGCAAAAGGCCAACTGACCCCCAGAGTGTTATCTAATAGCTACCTCCTTAATAGGTGAGCAGGCTAAATGAAACCAAGGCTGAATATCCACACACTAATAACTTCCAGTTTATCAAAACTGAGTTTATTAGAAATATAAGTGTAAAAGCACTGAACTACAAAAGCTGATCGCTGCTCACTGTCAGCATGAGAGCTGAATTATTTTTCTGGGCTCATATAAAACAGTAAAGCCCTTCTCAGTTTATTTTAGTCACTCAGTTTGTTTTAGTGAGGAAGAGGCCAGGTTGCTTGGGTCGCTTGGAACACCCATACACACACACACACACACACACTCAGCGGGTCCATCCATCTGTCCATACAAGACACACTCACAATGGCTATCCGCCTCCAACAACTCTTACAAAGAGAGCAGGTGAATATTTTAATAGTACATGCCTCCTGATGTTGGTCCTTGTTCTCTCTCTCTGTCCCTCTTCCTCCCGTACACCATCCCTCTCCTCTTTCCTGTTCTGTAAGAGTATTTTAAATGCAGTGCTTTTTATGAGGCCAGTTTCCAGTAGAGGATGTAAGGGAAGCCGGGAGGATATGGGCTGACATGAAACAAGATCCTCTCAAAAATGTTGCCGGTGCATTGTGTTCACTTTTAACTGCGCCACAGGACGCCAAAGCCCGTCCCTCCGCTGTCCAAGCTATCTATTTTTTTCTGCCAGCATGACAGACAAACTGAGGAGACGGCTACAACTAAATGCACCCTTTTATTCAACCTCCCTCCAGTCTGTTTTGATCTCTCCCTGTACCTGTCTCACTCTCTGTGTACTGAACCCAACCCCCATTCTCTCCTGGCCACTCTCCTTTTTTATTCCAAACTCTCTCATTCTGCCTCCTTCCCTTTCAGTGGTCCACTCCTGTTTCAGCCCCCAGCTCCTTCCTCTAGACACCTCCAAGGGGTCCATCAAAGACAACGACTGAGCTTGCATCTCTCTCTCTCTCTTTCTATCTCTCTGCCTTTTCCTCTCTCCTGAGAATGGCTGATTACTGTTCGCTCCATGGGCTAAGTGGGGCAGATAGAAGGCTCAGCTGGAGAGAGAGAGACGGAGAATGATTAGAGAAGAGAATCCTGCCCCCACCACCTACCTCGTCCCCCACCCCCCATCTACGTGCAATGGGAATGCTGACAACAATGCAAAGCACACAAACGCACTCACAGCCAACCCTGAGCAGAACACAAGCCCACATGCTATTTATCTGTGGGGCAAAAAAACCTGCGCTCTCTATAAAAGACAATAAACACTCAGATAAATGCAGAAAGAAAAAAAAAGACTTCTAACAAATGCAACTACACAGACATATGCACCAAGAAGACCACACACACATACAGTTTTTAACACAAAAAAACAGGCTGAACCACACAAGTTGCTGACAACAAGAATAGCTAAAGGCAGATCTGATCTCCAGACAAGGTTTCTCAAGCAATGACAGGAAGAGGAATCCTCTAAAAATGCAAGTGAAAGCCTCACCTCCCCTTCACCTGTGCTAGTTGCAGAACTATAAATTAGTTGTCAACCTACTGGTCTTATCGAGATGGACTTAAAATCAATGAGGAGGTAGGGATGTAAGGTTGCTTCCAAGGACTGGCAGGACCAGGAAGGCCATTCAATAAACCCAAAGCCTATTCCGCTGCCTGATCAACTGGTGGACCCCTCTGCTGTTTTCTGCCTCCAGCTCTTATACTAACAATTCATTCACTGTAATTTCTTCTTAGCCGGTAAAACTAATTTAAATTAGGAATCAGTGGTGTTACACTGATTCCCGTCAAAGAATTGCAAACAGTTGCCGCAGGGTAAGCTCTCTCCCGGGCACCACCACAACTCAGGTTCCAGCCGGAGCTATGGAGAAGAGCAATAGGCACTGTGCGCACACGCACGCACGCACGCACGCACAAACACACACACGCACACACGCACGCGTGAAGACACACACAACTCAAAAACAGGAAAGATAAGATGTGACAGGATTAATATGAACGACTCCGAACCACAGCTCCTCTCAACTCCTCCTCTGATCGGCGTTGCTCCCCTCACTGGGGGTGGAGTCCCAGAGAGACCAATCAGGGCTCCTGCTGGAATACAACTTATGAACAGAACACACACACTGTCGAACACACACACACTCACGCACAGGCACGCACAAACGCGGACGCACGCACGAACACACACCCACGAGAGCGAGAGAGACGGAGAGAGAGGACGAGAAAACGATGGGTTTCTCTCATTGGGTGATGTGATGATGTGAGACTCTGGCGCTGAGCACGGTGCGTGTGTGTGTGTGTGTGTGTGTGTGTGTGTGTGTGAGAGAGAGAGAGAGAGAGAGAGAGAGACTCTGCGTGCACGTGTTTCTCATCTAACACAGCAACATCAGAGGCCCCAGAGGTCCCGTGAGGATCGACCGATCCCGTGCAGTAAATAATAGGCTGGAGAAACCAGCAGCACCGCGGACAGCGACTGGCGATGTCTCATCACGGCAAGTGAAGCTGCTCCTGTGTCGGGCTGATATTGACCGCCGAGTTGTGTATTTCCACAACACACAACAGGAAACACACACACACATACCCCCCCCCCAACACACACACATGCACGCACGCACGCACGCACGTAGGCTTATAGGCCTACAGCTGTTTGTTATGTAATGATCCAGTGATCGTGATCCAGTCTCTCATTTAAATAATCCTCCTCTTCCTCTTCTGGCACAATCATTTCCAGACACGTACAGCTGAAAATTGGAAATTTGCAAGCGCCTTCCTTCGTTAATTGAACGTCTCTCAATCGGACGTGCACGCGCACGGCTGCGTGCGCGCACGCTCTGAATGATACAGTTTTAGACGAAAGCCACAAAAATACTTTGGATAAATCAAAACAGGCCACTGTGACCAAGGTTTGAGATATTTACGCTCTAGGTCGAAACTGTAGAAAATTCAGGACAATGGGAGGTGAAATGTATAAAAACCACAGAGACATTCTGACCAGCTCACCATATAGGCTATATCCTAACCTTGTACTATTTTAGGACACATAACATACAAACACAACCATGAAACCTCTACTCACTCGGATTTCTTAGCCAGGGCCAAGGATCGACAAAGGGTTGTGGGGGTCATCTGAACCAAAGAGCGGCAGCCGGCACAACTTCCGCCGTTTTCCGGGTCACTTTCAACGGGGGAAACCGTGGACGGATCGGCCGGGACCAGCTGCATGTCCCCTGGGTCCATAGACTGGGGAGACGGGGGATCGAGCCCCGGAGTCGCCTCGGGCTGTGCTGGTGCAACCGCGTGGTCCGGCCGAGACCCCGCACCGGTCTTGAGCTGGGGGTCCTGAGGGTGGAGGTGATGATGAAGGCAGCTGGGGTCGGGGTGATGGTGATGGTGATGGTGGTGATGGTAGGGGTGCTGCTGTTGTACCCTGACGTCCCGCAGGTGCCTGTTTTCCCCGATGAGCTCGTCCACCCGCCGGTCCAGCTCCTCTATCCGGGCGCGCTGGGTCTGGATGAGACTCTGCTGGTTCTGGACGATCGTGGTGAGCTCCCGCAGGTACAGAATCGCCTGCACCGGGTTTTCTAGCAGGCTGGAGCTCATCATACCCGAGTCGAGAGGAGGGAAGAGAAGGAGAAGAAAAGAAGAAGCCGGGGTGAAGAATGGAGGACAGAGGAGGGTGCAAAAATATCCGTGAGTGCGAATGAGGAGGGGAGATGTCCTTCCGCTCTCTTCTCCTTGACTCTCCTCGGCTGTGGATGAGGCTGCGCCGACCGAGCGAGCCTCCGCTTCCCCGACTCTCTCTCTCTCTCTCCCTCTTTCGGTCTGTCTGTCCGTCTCACTCCCTCTCTCTCTCCCCCCTCTCTCTCTCTCTCTACCACTGCGCTGAGTGGTGCTGATGAGAGGAGCCAGATCCAGATGTGACAGGAGGGAGGAGGGGAGGAGAGGTGCTGGAGCTGGAGGACAGATGCGTCATTACGCACGGGCACAAGAAAACTGTAGGGTAAGCACGCACCCTGTAGGCTGTAGAAAGAGATTCATCATCTTAGACTTTCCAGTGCTTGTTTTATCTAGACCTACTGTGCCTAAAGTCGTAAGATAAGTTTGAAAAATTTGCTAATTTACCATCATTGTTTTTTTTAATTGCATAAAAAGCGAATAGTTACTATTATACATTTTCGAGAAGAGTTATTAATTGCAACTGAACATGGAAACAACAGATGATAAAAAAGTGTCATGTAAAAGTCCATTTATTAGCTGTTATGGAGCTTTTGATTGTATCACATGATCTTCTTCAGGAAGATCAAATTCAATTTAATGGCGATCGGTCGACTCTGGTGGTGAGAATGCTATTATAGGCTAAAGTCAGCTGCTACTATCAAAACAACAAAAACTACTTTTACTTATACTTAGATAAAGTGTGTTTTACGAGATTTATACCTCTAACGTTGGCCGATACTTCAGTTCATTGATCGTTCAGGCGCGTTCAATTTAGAAATGTAGGAAATTCCGATATCACGTGAATGCAGCATGGTTTCTTGCGGCGTAGTCACGTGTCACGTGGTTGCGGAAGTAGGGAGTCGTTGTTTAGCTAAACGTGTAGCTAGTTCTGTAGCAACGATTCTTCTAATTATATCTATTCTGAAAACGTCGCCAAGTAAACGGTACTAATGGTCAGGTAAGATCGTTATTTTAGAGCGAGCTGGTGTCGCTTTATAACCTGTCATTGAGCGTGTATGTTTCCGTTTAGAGTGATTCTTACTGCAGCATTAACAGGTTTTCACTGGAGAGTCAGTTTATTGTTTACAGTAACTTTATACGGGTTATTCGTTCGTAATGTCTTTGCTAGTAAACTGTTTTAATGCAGGTTTATTAGCTGTGATGTGAAAATATTCGCAAACGCAGCAGAAGTGATGAACACGGTACAGTTTACACATTGAAACAGAAAAAAAATCATATGATATCACAGTGATATGAGGCGCGTCTGTATATTCCTGCACTGTCATGTAAGAGTGAGATTAGGTCGAGAAGAGTGTGTGTCTGTGTGTGTGTGTGTGTGTGTGTGTGTGTGTGTGTGTGTGTGTGTGTGTGTGTGTGTGTGTGTGTGTGTGTGTTGTTTGTGTGTGTGTGTGTGTGTGTGTGTGTGTGTGTGTTTGAGAGAGAGAGAGAGCAAGAGCAGCAAGGTTTTAGTTTAACCAAGATTGAGTTACTGCTTGGGCCCCGTGGACACGGGCCCAGGCAAAACTACTACAAAGAGACAACAAATGACTTGATAAAGATGCAAAAACTACTACAAGGAGACACTAAACAACCAAAGAGAAATGCAAAGCAACCATAGAGTGCTGCAAAACAACCACAAAGAGATGCCAGAAACTGCAATAAAATGCAAACAACTAGAAGGATACACTAAACAGCCCCAGAGAGACGCCAAGCAAAGCAAGACACAAAAACTGACCACAAAGAGATACAACGGGACTAAACAAATGCAAAATGACCACAAGTTGATGTAAAACTAACAAGAGATACAAAATGACTTTCAGTCTTTCAGTCAGGGGGTCTTGCACCTATGTGGAAGGGTTGAGGAGCCTTTTACATGTTTGCGCCCAGGGACCTTTTGTGCCATATTCTACCAGTGTATGTAATGAAGTCCGAACGGTGGTGTGGTGTTGGAGAAAGAATCACAACGCTGACTGAAAAAAAGGAAGCATGAAAAATGCTACAGTTTTTCAGGTTTCTCTCAGTACAGACCAATCAGAGTTTGGGTAATTGATTACGTTGAAATTCGCATTGTTTTGCAGGATGACCCAGAAACACAGCCTGGAGGGCCAGGTGTACTCAGTGCCTCTCATCCAACCAGACCTTAGGAGAGAGGAGGCTGTCCATCAGATAACAGATGCATTGCTCTACTTGGAGACCATCTCTACAGATATTTTCAAAAGGTGAACCCAGAATTGTGCACAAGTTTCCATATATAGCTTTTGCTACTAGAGCCTGTAGCATGTGTGTGTCATTGTTTTCCTGTGGTATTTAAATGCAGGACTGCATGATCAGCTCTTTTTCATTTTGACATGTATGATATTGCGTTCTTAACTTAAGACAAAGCATAGTTTATATGATGCGTAACTAATGCTAAAAGTGATGAGCTAATAAATCAATTGTTTGCTCAAAAGAAAATTAAACAAATTGTAATATTGTGATAAGTTGGGCTCTACATGAATTGCACATTCCTAAATGTACAAGTAGCTTATTTTACAGCATTTGTAGTGGACAAAAAGAAACTATTACATTTAATAGCCTGCATGTGGAATCCATATTTAAGCCACATTTTCTGCCATATCACCTGTTAAATCGTATGAGATTTCAATGATGAATGAACTGAGGTACTGGCCAAAGCTCCCAAAAGGGAGGAAGTGTCTCCTGAAACTACTTGAAAACAGTAACATTTATGATCAGAGTTGACAGGTAAATATAATCTTTTTTAAAAAAATTGATGTGTTAGTAATTAGGGGATTGATTGTGGCACCAACCAAACCACTCTGTAATATTTGTACATCATCTTCGTTGAAGAAAAATCTGCAATTACTGTATTTATTTATTCTTTGGATTCAGCACCCTGCAGGATGTAAATGAAGAAGGAATAGTGGAATAGGATTTGTCAAGTTACGCACTCCTCCATATTTGACATCTAAGACATATTTTCATCTGTTTGTCAATGTGTGTTTTTCCATATTCATGTTGGTGTGTATGTTTGTGTCACTTCCAGGGTGTCTGAAAGCGTAGAGAAGAACCGCCGCCAGCTGCAGAGCGTCACTGACCGGATCAGACTAGCTCAGGCCCGTGTTGACAAGATCAAAGGCAGTAAGAAGGCCACCAAGGTGAGACAGCACCTTCACTTTGGAGGGAAGCTTTACATAATTTATCCCCGATACACTATAGAGGAAAAAAAAGGTCTTTGTTTGTTCGTTATGTAAGCTTTTGTTCATGTGTACAGGTTTTCTCCAGTGCCAAGTACCCAGCCCCAGAACGACTTCAGGACTATTTATCTATCTTCACTGGGGCCATAGACCCCTCCTTACAAACCCGCCCCCGCCACAGGATACAGAACAAACTTCGACCCTTTGATGAGAAGGCCTTGCAGGTGAGTTAGATACATTAAAATGCTGATTAAACAGGGGTTTCGTTTGTTAACAGGAAATGCTTGAAATTATGCAACTGCAAAAACAAGTTGAGTTGTTAAGAGGTTTGATTTACCAAAATGTTCTATTGTTCTTGAAGTCCACAAGCCATAGTGCTATAACTAATATAAAACAGAACACAGTGTATTTGAGCCTGTTGGTGATTAACTTCCATTTACATGGCTTTTATCTTATGGCTGAGACCTCAAACAAAGCTCTCAATGTGGTCATGGTTGAGAGGCTGAGCAGTGTGATACCTTGATAATTAGAATATACTCTTCAGTTATTTTTTAAAGATGGGAACCACAATCCCCATCTGCCAATCCACAGGCGCTGTCCCTGACTTCGAATTTCATTGTAGCATCCACAGGGATGTAGCGGTCATACATCATTATCTGAGCCTGAAGGCACAGCACTTAGTCTATGTCCAAATCCTAACCTATGATCCTGAGCTCTGAGTTGGGATGGAAAGAATGAAATTGTCCATTGCCAGGGTGTCTGGGCTCACCCTCAGGGGGCAAGGGTGAAGGAAGAAAAAGGATCTAGAAGTGCAAGTGCTTCTCCTTTATGTTGGAAAGTTGCAAGTTGAGGTGATGGGAGCATCTGATGTTTCCTGGATGCCTCACCTTGGAGGTATTGCATATCCTGTCTGACCTGGAATCACCTCAAGATCCTTGGGGAAGAGCCAATAGCCTAACATGGACCTGGACCTGAATGAGTGGTGGAAAACAGATGGATGTCTCCTTGTTTTATCTCTTTCCATCACATTTTATCCTCCCTCTAGACAGAATTGATTAGTGTGGAAATAGACTAGGGTCAACAGTGTGTGAAGAGGCTTTTTGGTGTTTACAAGGCTCATTTTGCCCTGCTTCAAGAGCCAGGTGGGTGGATTTATGTCACATATCATGACCGTTATCATCAGGCCAGGCTCTTCTGATTTGTGTTGATATTAAAAGACATTGCTCTATGAATGTTAATTAAAACTTGCCTACCTCTAAACAGGTAAAATCTCTCCAAAAGCTGAAGAATTATAACTTCTGGATACTGGTCTGGATACAATACACCCCTTATAACATTAAACTTTTTTAGTGGGAAAATTAAATGAACCTCTTCTAAGATATGGTTCACATATTATCATTACTTTTTTACATAGAATATTAATCAGGGCATGACAGGTTGTTTTACAGCAGAGCAAGCCAGCTGGTTTTATATTTGCTTGCCAGTTTTTGCTCAAAATTTGATGCTTGATCAGGAGGTAAACACCAAGTGAAAGACAACATTTGCATTTAAACCCAGAATATACATTTCCCTTGACCTTCACAGTCACATTCAGGTCATTAGCTGCAGGATTGGCTACACATCATTAAAATTCACAGTTGAATTAGTCGCTTATTCTACACACATATAGGATGACAGATACTGTGTGTATGTATGATATAATTGAACAGGGAAAAAAGACTGCAAATGTGTGATATTGTGTTTTTTCCTAAGTTTATTTTTGTTTGTGTGTGCTCTGTTCAGCACTGGCTCCTGCATTATTTATAGTGAATACCACAGTTTTTCCTTCACCATCTTAGGAAACTTCACAAAAGGAAGCATAATTTCTGCTGCGTGTGCTTGGTCTTGCAAGTGTTTGTGTGCATGTGTGTGTATCTGTGTATTTTTCAGAAAAGCAGGAAAAACGAAAAAAGGGAAATTGCTGGCAAATTACTCGGGTGCAGAAATGCATTATTCAGTATTCCCCAGAAGCAGTGTCCCTGACCATATAATTCAGTGTTGCAATGTTCGTGCGCACATGCATCCATGCGCAGGAGCACTTTGGTGGCATTTATGATTTGTGTTATTCAAGGTTTAGCTGACATTTTACAGAATTTCTTCTCACTGTGTGTCTCTCTGCTTTCCTCTCAGGAAAAGTTAATGTATTTCCCAGTGTGTGTGGGCAATAAGAAGAAGTCTGAGGATGAGACAGAGGAGGGGCTGGGAAGTCTGCCACGCAACATCTCATCTGTCAGCTCCCTGTTACTCTTTAATACCACAGAGAATCTGTGAGTCCACAAAAACAAATAACTCAAATAATAACTGTAAACTCTGATTGGATTTAAACCTTTTTCCCATATCTCTGGATTTGTGTGTTTTCAAAGATATAAGAAGTATGTTTTCCTTGATCCTCTGGCTGGAGCAGTGACTAAAACACACACAACACTAGAGACAGAAAAAGAAGAGAAACCGTTTGACGCTCCATTGTCCATTACTAAGAGAGAACAACTAGAAAGACAGGTACCTCCAACTGCATTTTCCAACCAAAACAGACTGCACAGTTGTTTTTTTGTTTAATGTATGATTAATCTTGATGATCTTTTCTCTCTGTCAGACAGCAGAGAGTTATTTCTATGTGCCAGACCTGGGCGAGGTGCCCGAGATAGATGTGCCGTCCTACTTGCCAGACCTGCCTGGCATTGCAGATGACCTGTCCTACAGTGCAGACCTAGGGCCCGGCTTTGCCCCGTCAGGACCCACACACAATATCCCCGAGCTTCCCTCCTTCTCTGAGGAGAGCCATGTACCAGGTACTCATATACACCTTTAAAAGGCAGCTCTGATTAGATTTGCCTTTATTTTTTTGTTTGATCCATTTTATACATTACTTTTATTCTCTGTCTTTTTTTATATGCCTCCCCTGTGTCTTTTATTGTAAAGCCTTTTGTGACATCTGATTTAAAGGTGTTATATAAATAAACTTAACTTTACACGTGCAGTTTTCACTATGCCATTGTGTTTCTGGTTGACAGTGACTTTTTTGCTGATGTAGACTTGTCATCTCTGTTTCAGAATCCCAGCTCCAGCCTAATGCTCCACCTCCCCCACCACCACCCCCTCCACCTCCTCCTCCTCCTGAGCCTGCCCACACTTCTGTTACTCCTGCAGGAGCTCCACCTCCTCCACCTCCTCCACCCCCTCCTCCACTTGACAGCCCCACAGAAGTCTCCCGAGCGCCAAGTTCAGGTTTGTCACATACACCCAATTTAGGTAAATCTTGTACAGGCTCCACACCACAGACCTGGAGGAATATGATTCGACTAAGCAGCGTATTTAAAGTGGTGAAAACATGCTCCTCCAGTTGACGTTCATGGGCGTTAACCCAAATTACACTGGCCCCTTTATATGTCTCCTCTGACTGTAGGTCCTGTGTCTGGTGCTCCCAACGAGGTGGTCCAACCATCAGACAGCCGTGCCAGTCTGCTTGAGTCTATCCGCAATGCCGGAGGCATCGGCAAAGCAAAGTTACGCAACGTTAAAGAGCGCAAGATGGAGAAGAAGAAGCAGAAGGAGCAAGAGCAAGGTGTCAGATGGTTTTATCAACTGCTACACAATCCAGCTTTAACATTGTTGGGAAGTCATGCACAGCAGAGTGTGACCATTCCCTGATTAGCGTTCATCCATGAGTGTATAGTGTATCACACTGCATGTCATGATGTCAGCATTTCTGTACACATCTCACATGGTTATCATCACTGTCCAAGACTTTATGATCGTCATTTTATAAATGCCAACCTCCTAAAAAAAAAACAAATTGGCTAAAGTTGTATTTTAAATTGTCTGACCGAATATCAGTCAGCATAGCTTTGGCTTCATTTCTGGTTGGCTGGCTGGGTCATGACCTAATATTTCCTTTGTGATGAGAGTTGCTTATACTAACTAGATTTAAATAGAAAAAAAGAAGTCCTGTTGTAATGCTCCACTTTGAAGCTCAACACTGAGCAATGAGTAAAACGGTTCCCCTGCTTAAATTACTAATTTAAAAAAATATTGATTGCATGATTATTTAGGAAGTTCCTGTCTTTGTTTAACAGCAGTGGGAGCAGCATCGAGTGGTGGAGACTTTATGTCTGATCTCTTCAATAAACTTGCCATGCGAAGGAAAGGTGAGGATCCCTCTTATGTAAGATTGAGAATACTAATTTTACTTCTAGCGTTTGCTTTTATACAGTAAATAATGCGTCCTATCCTTTCTGTAGGCATATCTGGTAAAGGTCCAGCAGGTGGAGAGGTAGGTGATGGTCCCACTGGCACCGGCGGCGCATTTGCCAGGATGTCAGATGTCATACCACCACTTCCTGCTCCACAATCAACAACAGATGATGATGACTGGGAAGCATAACACGATGGACAATGAAGACAATGAGCACCAATATAAAATGATCAGTAATTTTCCTCATAATGCTATGGATGATAATAATAATAATAATAATAATATTAATGATAATCATAAAAACTGCACTGATTTGTGTAAGTAGCTGAGCAAGGCATGACTGAAACTCATTTTATAAAAGTTTATTGAATGCGTTCATTCTAATACACATTTCCATGAAATTAAACAAGCAGATATCATTAAAACACTTACTGATATCCAAGAACCATTTCATGTTCTTTTAAATAAGTCATTTCTGCATTATATAACAGTTAACATTGACTACTATAAATATTTAAAACCTCTTCAAGGGTAAATCAGTCAGATGGATGCCTACACCAGTGCTATGCCGAAAGTCTTTTGTAGTAGCTGCTTCAGTCATTAATTTCAACATTATGATTTTAGAAATTGTTGGGGAGACTGAAGTCAAACTGAGAAATGTACCTTTAGCTCAGGTCTGCAGTGTGCGTTCAAATACCTGGATTCATTATTCTCTAATTGATTGCATATGAATGTTACCAGTACAAAACAGAACAAGATACAGACAACATCTAAAAGGTGAAATGTAAAATTTACACGAGGTACATAAAACAGAAAAACTGCCTCTCTGCTTGAACTGTTGAACTCCAGCCAATGGCACTTAGGTCTGATGGGGGCAAAATGTTCAACGATGTAAACATAGAGCTGCAGGAATCTAGTTATAAGTATTTTATTACAGAGGCCATTTACCCCCCCCCCTTTTTTTTTAAAGTAAGAATTTAGAAGATCAGGGAGGGACCGCTGTTGCACTGGATTTGGCGGAAGTCCCTCCTCACCCAGCTTTTGTCCCAGTCTTTAAGTTGCACAGTTGAGAAAATGGGGAGATGTCAGTTGAGCCCTTCGGGACCAAAACTACACCTGCTTCTGCTTTTTTCCCTGGAAGAACTGAAACACATAATTTATACTGTGAATAAGAACATATGGACAGGTAAAAAGGTCTAGTCATAATGCGCTGATACAATGGTTTGGATTTGATCCTACCTTCCGCAAAGCAGCAAAAGCAGGGCCAAAAGTTGTGTACGTGCTGGTGCGATCTTTGATCCATTTGGGAAGCTTAGAGAGTGTAGCGGGTCTCGAGTAACGTCTGTCACATAGAAAAATGGAGGAATAGTCGCCACGGTGACGGATAGCTCTTCCTTTGGGCAGAGGAAGACACGCACTCATGAATACCAATCATATTATCGTGTAAATTCAGGAATAAACAAGAATCTTTCTTATAAATTTCAATCAAAGCTATCTGTTGTCATGGCAATTACATCATTACCTATGGACTGATTTACAGCCTTCATGCAGAGATTTTCTATCAGTGCTTGGCCAGGGCTCCTCCCTCCACTCTGAGGCTTAAAAAGAACAAAAAACAAACCCAAACAATGAGCTTCATCCCAGTACTCTTGTGACCTTGTTCCTGTTTTGCCAGGTTCGTGGATACAGTAAAGACTAATATGACAGAAAAGGGCCTCACCAAGTGTTTGTCAAGATAGGATATCTTTTCCTGTAGCTCTGGGGATTTGATGTTGGGATACGGCATTCCCACCATTACCACACACCTGTCAATCACATGAATAGATATGCATTCAATAGGCTTCCTACAGTATACAGAAGCTGGTTGTTCATGGGCTCATGATTTGCACCCACCTGCCCAAATCATCAGAAAAATTTATGCCCTCACTCATCTTTCCTCCAACCACAGAGAACAGTAACGCTCCTGTGAGTCCACCACTGTCCAGAGCACACCTCTGTGAAGAGACAGCTAAATTCTGTCAATGGCCAAGGCAATCACTCCCAGTGACAACATTATCAATGTGAAGCTATGAGGTCTGATGTGTGACCAGTGACAGTTTTACCTGGATACAACGGGAGAACTCGCCCAACACCTGCTCTACCTGGTTGGCCTTCTTTGGTTCATTGAAAATCTGAGGAGGTGTTTGTGATAGGTTAGAGACTGATGATAAAGTTCTCTGTTCCCTCTGAAGGGTTGTTTCCTTAACTCTACCATTGCATTAACACATGATTTAAAAAAAAGGCTGTCCTAGCTAAAAAGGGTAAAGGATCATGTAGATCATGTATCTGTTTTTAGCTCGATTGATAAAGAAATCATGTAGCTCGATAACCTTCTTCTTATTAGCCAGACGAGTCAGAGCACCGCTGGCCTCCCAGTGAGAAATGATCCGCCTCAAGTACTCATAGGAAGGGAAGAAACACACGACCCCTCCGGGCACCACGTTACAAATGTTGGAGAGAATGCGCCCTGTCTCTTCCATCTGTCAACAAGCAGAGTGCATCAATGCAGCCAAGGACGTTACAGTGAGGAGTTAGTGAAATAGTATGTGTACATGTGCACTTCTTACCATGCGTGGAGAGTCTCTATTTTGGAAAGTGAAATCTAGCTCCTGACCAGATGGGCCACTGGACAAGACGATGGGAAGAATGTTCTCAGGAGGAATTACATGACCTACAGACAGAAAAGCACAGATAAGCATAGATAAACACTATTCCATAGACAATACAGTTCTGTCAGCACATACTGAACTTAAAAGGTAAACAGCTCAACAGAGACTATTTTGTGTGCGTGTAAAAACAGTGAACCAAACTCAGTTGTGCTCAAATTTCACACATCTCTTGTGAGTCTGAGGACATAATAACATTATGTGGCTTTTGTTTTGTATGATTCTTAGTTGAACATTCAACCTTTATGATGATAGGCAGAAAATGTAATGGTCAAATGATCTTCAGTAGCGGGGTCTACTGTTTATTTGTGGAGCAGATGGACAATGAAATCATGGTTCATAATATGCAATGTGTTTTCTTCCCTCCTCTGCTTGAACCATCTGTTCTTGGTAGGTTCTGACATAACCTGTCACTTCCATTACTTGAAACAGGTCCGAGATCATGTCATGATTCTTATATCCAGTCATTCTGATTGTAAAACCCAAGGGAAAATTAGTCCTCATTCTAAAAATCTGTTATTATCAGAGGTTTGTAAAGAAGGCAATCATTTATTAAACATGCCTACAAACAGAAATATTGAAACTCTGCAGTGTTATAAAAATGGGCCACTCACCACAGGAAAACTCAGTGATCCGCTCCTCTCCCACTCCAGCAGAAAACAGTAGCTCTTGTTTGAAGTCTGAAACCTACATATAACATGTTTTAGACTTATAAAACTTACACGGAAAAGGCAAGTGAAAAGGCAAGTGTTTTTAAGTGTTTTTAAAGTCCCTCACAGGCTGCATGGTTCCTCCTGCAATGATGACTGCTCTGCACTCCTTCAGCACCTGGGCAAAGTGGACTGCTGGATTCAACAGCAGAAACTTGACACTGTCTCCTGACAGTGTACCTGTACATAAAAATGAATAATTTATACAAAAGCAGATTAAGTTTGTTAATGTCCTTTATTTGTTTTCGGTGAGGGAAAAAAGTTACCTTGTCTGTGCACAACCACCCTGCCATCAGTGTTGCTGTTGGTGAGGGCCATAAAGAAACCCTCCACCTGCATCATGGGTGAAGCACACAGAACTTTCTCTGCCTCTACAGACCCCTGCTGGTCTGCTGAAGGAACTGCACACAGGGTAGCACATAGAAAAGATCATTTGTAATGAACATGAAAAGAAAATCACTACAACCAGAGAGATGCCAGATTTTTCAATGTCAGGTTGAGATGTAAGAGGTGGAAATACACTGGTAAATATACAATAATGTCTGCACATGCAACTAAAGCGCAGGTTAACAAAGAACACTCATTGCAGCTGCATATCTAATAAATGCTTTCTTTTTAGCAACAATCTAGCTTTCCAGTCTGATAAAAACATATTCTGTATATTGTCTGCTATTGTACTTAGCTCTCAGGCATAGTGTCTATTCAAAGTTAGGTTCAACATATCTTCCAATGTACTTTTGCGATGTAACAGGTTTTACTCTGCTCCTGAATTTAGGTATCTTAGTATTTTCCTTTACCCAATATGATCCCATTTCTTTCCATAAAATAATTTTACCTATTTGCAACCATAATAGCACATGTTTGTAATGAGGACGTCCTATCAAAAACATTCTTTTTAAATATGTGGGTGGCAGGAACACGTGGCCTCTGACCTGGTGCAGTGCTAATGTTGGTCTGTAGTGTTTGAAGGTAGCGGTTTAAGCCCTCTGTGCGTCGGTTCTCTTTATTGGAGGTGCTCTGAGTGTGTAGACTCACACCTGAACCTGCATACTTCTCAACAAAGCCACCCAGCTGCAGAGAGGGGACACTTGTAGTGTAAATTTCATTTTACAATAGCTCTCTTACACATTATCTGTATGAGGCATAAATAAATTAAAATATAAGGATATATTAAACACTTACTTTTCTGCTGATCATGCTCTTCTCAAAATATTTCTGTAACTAAAGTGGGAATGACAGCAAAATTTGAAGAACCAGAGAGATTTAAGTTTCAATATGGTGTTTACAGGCTATGACTGTGATTTTTAACAGCAGTGTAACACTGTCAGTTACCTTAAACAAATTGATATTGTCAATCTGAGCCTTGAAGAGGAAGTTGTTAATGGTAAGCATCTCTGTTGCTAGAAGAAAGAAAAAGAAACATGAACCATGCGAATGCTTCATGAATTCCTTTTTATTAAGGTGTGTTTATGTCTGTGTATTATTTACTGACCTGTTTGTGTGGTCTGGCTCTGTGGATTCTGCCCCACCTTACCTGCAGAAATGACATTTACACCAAGACCAGAAATGTAATTCACCACCGTGCAATCTCCTTTCCTACTTATGTTGCAATAATCAACATTTAATAATCAAAAAGTAATTTTACCCCAAACACACTCACCTCCCAGCGCCCGGACAAGCCCTTCAATCACAAACAGAATCTGTTTGATGTACATCAGGTTCTTTGCCTTAAGCCTGCTCCTAATGTTGCAGACACATAAACATCAAGTGTAAGGAGGGTATGATAATATTTATTATCTTATTTGTTTGTGAATTAGTGCATTGTGTGAGTCTGTGTGTGTGTGTGTTTGTTTACTCACTTGTAGCGGTCAGCATACTGGGTGAGCTGGGAGTGAGCACGGCAAAGCTGCAAAAGGTTTAGACTTTAGCATATCCCAGGGACCATGCATAATTTAAGGCTAAACTTTGTACATAGTGAGTGTGAATGTTTTTACCTGTGCTCCAGTCAGCTCTGCACTGTGTATGCAAGAGAGCGTGTCACTAAGATTGTGAGCTTCATCTATGATCAACACCTGTAAAAAACAGAAAATGTTTCAAAAACATTTCTGGTGTCAGTACTATGCCAAATGAATACCACTTGAAACTGATAGAGTATGGCAGAATTCTCAGGTACCCAAGACGATCAAATACCTAACAATTACGTAGGTCATGTGATTATATTCTGCTCAGTAGTATTATTCCTGTGTGCCAGAGGTTAAACTACTTATCAAAAATAGTTTAACATTACTGGGATTTTTTATTGTTTCGCATTGTTTGATAATAATGTCAATTGCTGAGCAGAAAAACTGTAACACCATCAGAGATGATAAATAATTGAAAAAAAAAATCTAATCCTACCTGTCCCTTCAGCTGAATCCCCGCTGCCCTTCTTGTAGCTTCATGAAGCACCATCTGATAGGGCAACACCACTAACTATGCAGACATGAAAAAACAGACCATACAGCAACTCATGTTGAAAAACGGGTAAATGAACAATTTAAAATACTGCAAGCAATTGCCTTTTCCAGCCATTTTTGTTCAGGCTTTAGAAAACCTGCAGAGAGAAGTTAGCGGCACAGTGCGAACACAGATAACTCAAAATAATGAAACGTAGTTATGAATGAAGAGAGTACAAAGAGCATCAGTTTACCTGTGCAGGGGGAATAGCGAGGCGTGTGGCGTAGTAAGGACATGAATGTGTTTCCCTGCCCAGCTTCAGCAGATGCTCTATGTCGTGGATTGTCCCCAGAACTTCATCCCTCATCTGCTGCAGCGCTGAAGCTTTATTATAGGGACATACACTCTTTGCCAAGCCTCGCTTACGTTTCACACCCTCTTCATTATGCTGCTTCTCTACAAAATGAAGAGTAAGTACAGACGCAGTCATTGCAAATCTCTTTTGATACACACTTGAAGTTGCCTGGAAATGCTCTTCTGTAGGATCATTAGTTATAAAGCTAGTATCTGAGGCGCTCTCACCATGCTTGTTTTTCTGCATCTCCATGCAGCGGTCATTAATGCGCTGGATGCTCCCCAGGCGACGCACCTCCTCATTGACACAAAGATTCTGGAAAGTACAGTTTGATGTTACCTGACAAATAGTGTAGGATATCAAAAATATCTTGCAGCTGTTGGTAGCACTGTCTACATATTTTATCATATAAAGACTTTTACTGGCTGATCTTTCCAATTCAGCTGCCATTAGTTCATTGTTACTTAAGGAAAATGTTAACCTTTCCATCAAAATTTAACATTTTGCAAAACTCTTCTTCAGTATGTCACACTTTATTCCCCAAACACTTCTGGTTATCTTGTCTTCAACAAAGGAAAAATAGGTGGAAAAGGCTGGTTAGAAACTGTAAGAGTATACAGCTTGACAATCGATATGAAGGCCATTTCCACAAGACCACTAGACAAACATTTCTCATGTCATTTTTATGCCTCATTTACAACATGCTGTAAGTTTTTTACATATAAAATGGATTTACTATTACCCCACCTGAGATTTAATCCGAGTGTGTGTGTGCGTGAGTGAGTGAACACATACCTGCCGTGAGCCCAGTGTGACCAGACTGATGTCGTTGCTGAAGGGGCTCTTTTGAACCTCATGGACAAACTGGGCCAGCTGGGAGTGAGTGCGACTGCAATAGTAAATCTGTGAACATGCAAAATGATACTGTGTTACTCAGAGGGAACGCATGATAACCATTAATATAATTTTTTTTTTTACATCAGGAGGATATACTCTCTTACTGCTATGATTTAAAATTTCTCTGTCACAAATTCACCTTAGTGACATGTTCTTCGATGAGTTCCTCATCTTCTTCATCACAGAATCTGATCATGTAAACAAACGCACCCTGTTGTCATTGTCTGTTCATTTCAGATTCTCACTGGGATGTAACAGTTGATACAGTTGGTATCCAACAAAGCCCGTCTTTACCTGCTTTTACTCTTTGACTCATCATCACTCTCATATTCTGCGATGATAAGCTCCTCATCCTCTTGATCTCCTAGTGTCTCCGCTGGTTCTTTTTTACTGAGCTGGAGTAACTTGAATGCCTCATCATCCTCACAGCTCTACAGACACACAGACAAAATCATATACTGCAGAGTCTTGGCTTACGGTCACTGTATTTTGGGGTAAATTTCTCTTTACAATGCAGTACAAGATCACTAACCTTTCTTTTTGAAGCATATTTTAGTTGAACGTTGTTTCTGATCATTTCTAACCGTTCTTCCCTCTTTTTTCTTTTCAACTCTTCATCCTGACACACGAAAACATCCAACAATATTCAAAACCTATGCAGGAAAAAGAGACAAAATTCCCCAAAGATCCATGCCGAAGTCACATCTGAAGCACAAAGGCATTCTTACCTTCAACTTTGTCACCAGATCACGTTCGGCCTTTTTTTGAATAAAATCAGTGATCCAGTCGGGCTCTGCTGACGAGCTGGTAGCGGAGGACTGAGCAGCGGACATGGAAAGAGATGCTTCTCCTTCTTGCAGCAGAGCAGCTGTCTCCTGTCTCCTCCTCTGCTCATAGTCAGTGAGCCAGCTCAGGGCTCCGCAAATCAGACTCAGAGACTTTCCCTGGGGTTCAGGATAGGCAAGCATACATAGAGGGAGAGTTAGAAATGAAATCTAACAACTTCTGCACTGATCTCATAGATATGCACACATACACACCGTTCCAGTAGGACTTTCAAAGATGCCAACTTGGCCCTTGTCAAGCGCGCTGTACAACGCTTGCATGAACTGCTCCTGGATGTTATAGGGCTGGTAGGGGAACGGAAACTGGGCCCTGCCATTCTCCATTCTTGTGAAGCTCCCTGGAGGATGAAGCAATAAAAAACAAACCATCAGATCGATCATATAGTGCAGAGATGGCCATCATACAATGAGTCCTTACTCATACAACCGAGCAGCACACAGTGTGTTCAGACCGGCTTGTATTAACTACGAGCCTGAACTCCTGACAAGGATGTAACGTATATCTAATCTCCCGATACGGTTTGCCTCTTTGACCCCAATACCTCCATTAATCGAAGCAATCATCCATCTAACTGTGGAGATTTGTGTACATGCTATGTCAAACAGCTAAGGTTTCGTGTTGAGCTGTGCTGAAACCAGAACTTTAACGCTATAAACTAAACCGATTTCATTGCTAACTAGCTAGCTAAATCACAATGAACCGCCGTCGCCATATTGGCTCATGTATTTTATCTCCTGTTGCCAATAATCTCACCAAAGATCGCAGACATAAACTTACCCGAAGATTTTTCTTAATGTTGAGTATTCGGTCTGTTATTATTTTTAATTACCGGTTATTCAACAATCGCGCCAACAGACAGCGCAGGTCACGGAATCCGACCAATGGGGAGGGCGGTACGATGAGGTGCGCGTGTTTTACCGCACCGCCGTGCTCATGCGGACGAGGCTATGCGTATGTGCGCTCTATTTATGGCCTTTAACGCGGAGATGTTCGGTTATTATAGATTATCTATGATAAGAGAATGATACGTTATCAATACAAAAGCAAAGCGTATCTCTAAACTATGCGTGTGCCGTGATCTTCACCTCGCGCGCCGCCCACCCGGTAGACACGTTCGTGAATAAGCAAGGGCGCCGACGCAGGGTTCGCACCCCCTCGGTTCCTCCTAGATCGTCTGGAAAGTTCTCCGTCCTCCTTCCAGCGTCCGTCAAACCCCGGGACCGTCGGACAACGTGGACCCGGAGCCGCCTCGCCCGAACCCCGCGTCCGCCCTCGGACATCAGACCTGACCGGAGCACGACGCACGGCTCAGCCCGCGCACGGCCGACCTAAAGCCGCGACTCGTGTTTTATTCACAACGGCAGTGGGGGGAGAGTAGCCACGCGTGGCTAGCGGCGAGCTTCGAGCGGCGTTAGCCAGCCAGCTTAGCGTCGACGACGGTCGAGTTGTTGACTCGCTCCGCTCGGCGTGGTCGGAGAAGCGGTTAGCTTTAGCCTCCGCCGCCGCACACAGCGTCGGGTGAAGCTTCCGAGTCGAGGTGCGGATCGGAGGAAATCGGGAGGAAATCTGCCCCATGACGATGACCGCGGAGGAGCAGACGAGCGAGGGACAGCACGCAATCCCGATGGAGGGAGAGGACATCTCCCCCAAAAAAGACGGGGGCGTTTTAAAGGTAAAAGACGCCGTTTGTTAGCCTACGTTAGTCGGGCTAGCTCGGTGGCTAGCTGGCCGCTTGTTATTTACTCACCCGGCAGTGCAGACGTTAGCTGTTGTTAGCTAGGCTAGCGCGTTCAATGTCAATATAAGTAGCTAATGCAGGCTATCCTCGGTGTTGACAGCACCGGGACGCCTTTAATCGCGTTCCCTATCTTTGATTTCATACCTAACTTATCGCCGTTGTATCCACAGCACGGATAAAGAGGCACTTTAACCGCTTACACGTCTAGATGGTTATGAAGCTCCGTGGAAAAGGCCAAATACAAAAGCCATCGACGCTTATGGTGGCATTTTAATATTAAAGCGCGCACGCTCACACACGTTGGTCTTTTTATAGTTGTGGGGACACGCGTTGAAATAATGCACGTTCACACACACCCTGATCTTAAGTATGAGACGAACCCTGATTTTAACATGAACCTTAAAACTTAAATGTTAAACATCAAATAGCCCTTTTTGAAGTTAAGACCGACCAATATGTCCTCACAATAATGCCCCCCCCAACACACACACACACAGGCTGAGTCAGCCCACGTTCATTCCCGATGAAGAATTTTTTTTTAGCTTCACCTCTTATGATTCAAAGCACCAGTGTGCAGGATGCCCGTCTATTGCAGAACTGACTTTGACCTGAATTACCTTTTTTTTTATTTTCAGTAATGTTGTCATTCCGCTGTCTGTGTTTTTCCAGCTGGTGAAAAGGGAAGGCACTGCACCAGAGCTGCCTATGACCGGTGACAAAGTGTTTGTTCATTATGTCGGCACACTTCTGGATGGTACTCACTTTGACTCGAGCAGAGACAGAGGAGAGAAGTTTTCCTTCGAGCTAGGCAAAGGTAGGTTTCGTGACTATCGGACGCATGATCGTTTGCCTGCTTAGGTTTCAGGACAAGTGTTGGTAATCAGTCGTCTCTGTCTTTAGGTCAAGTAATAAAGGCATGGGACATTGGCGTAGCCACAATGAAAGTGGGGGAGCTGTGCCAGCTCATCTGTAAGCCAGAGTATGCCTATGGATCTGCAGGCAGCCCGCCCAAGATACCCCCCAATGCGACTCTTATTTTTGAGGTAAGCCACACTAATGTCACACTAGGCTGAACCTTGATCATATATTGATGTGAAACAATATTAAGATATTATTTTATGTGCCCGCACACTTGTAGGTGGAACTGTTTGAATTTCGAGGTGAGGACATAACCGATGATGAGGATGGAGGAATCATTCGTCGCATGATCACTAAAGGCCAGGGATATTCAAAGCCAAATGAAGGAGCTGCTGTTGAAGGTAACGCATCCAAACAGTTATTCTTTGCTAGTAATTCGACCCGTTTATAAGGAAATGTAGTTTTATAATTTAATGTCCCTTTTAAAGAGTAAATTTATAGCAAGGCCAAAATCATTATTATGAAATGGAATGATGATTAGTACATATCATTTAATATTTGATTTATGACCATTTTTTGAAAGTTGTGTCGGTGTTTGTAAATAGTTGAGAGCAGTTTTAGGCTTTGGTATCTTAATGGTAATTCACCATCGAGTCCCTGTGTAAGAGTGTATCAGTATTAATGATTTACATTGCTTTAACTGTCTCAATGGTAATCTACTCTCTTCATTAAGTTTCAACCAACTAATTACAGGAGAACTGATTTAATATTCAATTATTTGCATAGAGGTTTTTGTGTATTCACATCACTGACTGAATGTTTAAGCCATACAAAAATGAACATTGGTCTGATTAAAGATTAACACAGTAGACTTGGCCTAAGCAGGGCATGAATGAATATAGAAATATGTGCACATTTTAAACTATCTCATATTTGCTGCTCCAGTGATTCAACCAAATGTGTCTGTACCTATATTTTTATTTTTATTTCATCCCTCCTGGATGGAGACGGCTATCCTTGAGATTAGGTTTGGTTTGTTTTGGCTTGCTTGCTGATTGATTGATTGATTGATTGATTGATTGATTAATTGTTCTTGGGTCTGGTGGAACAATTTTGGCCAATAAACTGCTTGCAACTACACATTGTGCACACGTTGCCCTAACCATGATCCATGATTATGAAGGGCACAAGGTGCAAATGTTTTTCCTTCATACAAAAATTAATTTAAGAGAATTTACCCATGGGTAAAAAAACAACAATTTCAAGATTTCATTTTTTTCTGCCTCAGTATCCCCATGATGATTGAATTCCTGTTTCATATGAAATGGAAGAAATAAAGGATAAACATGTTTTGAGTATGTTCATTGGAATAGAGGGCATTTGAGATGGGGAACGGTGTCTCTGTTAAGGTCCTGGATGTTTAAAATAAGCAATAATACTTCTGATAAAAATGATGGTATAAGGAGGAATAAGTTGTATCCTAAATGGCTCTTTCTATTTAAATGCCATTCCACATAAAAGTTGGATGTGTTTATAAACCTGATTCCACTGTATGGACATGTTTGAACATGCAAATCATATAGCTTTCTAACATGCACACTGTAAAATTATCAGTATATGCCCTTACATGTTATCAAAAAAAAAACCCTGAAGCATGTACAGAGTTCAATCCTGCTGTTCAAGTTATATGGTTAAAGGATAATAGTTGTCATCACATTTACTTTCTAAAACATAATTCAGTACATTTAGTACACATCATTTAAAAAAAAAAAAAATAAATAAAAATTGAGCATATTCTTTTTTTTAAATATGGATTATAATTTTCACCCCTCCATTGAATATAGCATCTATCAGAGTTAACAGCTTTTTCTATGATGAGGCCCTGATAGTAAAGAATATAGTTCAAATTAATGACCTTTTAGTAAAAATGAGCACATAGAAAACCCATTTAATGAATCAACTCAATATTTCAGACGCACAGAAGTAGAGATAATAAGAGAAGACCCAGATTCTTCAGTGCGGATTTTTTTTCCCCTTTCAGATGAAACTGCCATTAACTATATGTACTTGGAACATGGAAGGACATTGGCATTTTTAACTTTCATAACCATACATTAAGCTATTTCCACATACATTTCCACATTTGTTGTAGCTACCCCACATTACATTTTGGTCCTATGAACATGACCGCAAAATGCCATCACATATTGTTTTATGCACAATATCATGTCCATTAGTGGTAGAAACCTCAAATATTGGTATAAAATTTATAAGAGTGTGTTTTGAAGAAGTAATAATTTTTGATTCCTTGACAAAAATCTGGTGACTGGGAAGGCCACTCCAGGATGTTCCAGGATCTTTTACTCAGCCAAGCTTTGGTTGACTTGGAGGGGTGCTTGGGATCATTGTCTTGCTGGAAAGTCCAGTGATCACCAAGGTTTAATTTGTCAACAGAAGGCATCACGTTCCTCTTTAAAATGGCCTGGTAATTCTGGTAATCCATGATGCCAGGTACTTGATCAAGGTTGCCAGTTCCTACCACAGAAAAACAGCCCCACATCATCAATGACCCACCTCCACGTTTGACCGTGGGGATGGTATTTTTCTGGTCATAAGCCTGGCCTTTCGCACGCCAGACATACTGCTGGTCCATATGTCCGAATAGTTCCAGTTTGGTTTCATCAGTCCATAGAACTGTCTCCCAAAACTCTGTAGTCTTATACAAATTCATCCTGGCATATTCTAGTCGACTTTTGATGTTCCTTGTGGTCAAGGGTGGAGTGCGTCTTGGAGTCCAGCCATGAAGTCCTTGTGTATTCAGTGCACGTCTTATAGTTGCCACTGAAGCACTTGTACCAGCCTTCATCAGGTCATCCTGTAGGTGTCTTGCAGTCACACGGCGGTTTCTCTTAGTTGTTCTGACTAAGTTGCTAAGGGCCCTTGATGAAATATTGGGCTTTCTTCCACGGCTAGGCAGGTTTGCAAGCCATTAAAAACTGTCAGGCAACTTTATAATTATATAGGGGTTGAATAATTGTGACATGGCTATCTCAACAATATATAGTGTTATACACAAATACTACATCATGCATTTTCTTTGTTGATTTTATGTATCACTCAACTCATAAGGATTCATCCAAATCAGAATCTTGCTCTTTAACTTTAATTGATAAATCCTTAAAATCTTTGGGGGGGTTGAATATTTTATATTATATGTTTTACAGGCCTTAGCTTTGTGACCCAAACATTATACAGACAAACTCTGACCAAATTTGAGACAATGCTGCAAAAACTTTCCTGGATTCTGTATTATTTGGCACAGAAGGAGCAAAGCTGCTATGCCACTTTCAAACTGGACTTCCTGATTCATGTTACACTTTCATCATCCATCTCTGTGGCATTTGTGGCAACATGCCGACACCAACACAGCTTCTTTTGTTTGAATGGGCAAAACTGATTTCCCACAAACTTGATAGTTATATGTGAGCATTGAGGCAAAGTCTTTTTCTTTGTAAAGGATATTTTTCTTGTCAGGCAAATCCCTGAGGCTCCAACTTAACTCTGCTGTTAATGGAGGAGATGAACAATTTCATTTAAAGGACTAGTTTGCTCAAAAAAACTGTAGTTTACACCACCTATAATTCCAGATGCTGGAATTACTCTACCATAATTTATTTACAGCACATACACCTTTTTATAATTTAACACTTCTGTGATTAATTTGCATTTCAAAAAAGCAGAGAATACAGACTTACAGTTTGAAAATTGTGTCATTTGTCTTCAGTTGCTACTTCCCCATGGTTAACTGTCTTCTTAATGTTAACGTGTTTGTGGCTGAATCAGGAGCGTTATATGTAGCGCAAGCTAACCCCAGCATTTCTCAACCCCTTTCAGTAACTGTGGAGGGCACCTATGAGGGCCGCGTATTCGACGAGAGAGAACTGAAATTTGAGATTGGTGATGGAGATAGTCTTGGCTTACCACCTGGAGTTGAGAAGGCTATCATGGCTATGGAACAGGGAGAGGAGGCATTCTTCAATATTAAGCCCAAGTATGATCACATCTACCAAGGCAAACACTGTTTCATTGTAATGATGTATTTAATAGTCTGGACTATATGTTAATGTTAGGATGTCTAGGTGTTTATCTACATCTCAGGCTAATTTTTATTTCCATACTTTAACGAAGCACTGCAGGTAAACATAAATACTTCTGTTGGGGAGTAAAATGTGTTGAATTTAGTGGGATACACAATCTTAATGTGTAGGCTAATGGAGGGCAATAATGAAATTTGTCCAACACTCATTTGTCAGGGTTCTAAGCTGTGACATGAAAAATACTCTAGAATACAGCACTCTACACTGCATAATTGATTTAAATTAAACTGCAACATATATAAACCACATTTTTGATAACTAATAAGTGTCTTTCATTTGTAGATATGGTTTTGGGAATGCAGGAAATGCAAAGTATAACATTCCTGGTGGAGCAACACTGCAATACAAAATCAAGCTAGCAGCTTTTGAGAAGGTAAACTTGTCTTGGTGCTTTGTTGCAAACACAACTTGACTTTAGTTGGGTGATTGTGTCAGTTGTGTGCAGCAATGTCTACCCCTCTGAGTAATTATGAATGTTTATTTTTCTTTAGGCCAAGGAATCGTGGGAGATGAATACGGTTGAGAAGCTGGAACAGAGCAGCATTGTCAAAGAGAAGGGAACACAGTATTTTAAGGTACAGTATTCAGGGGAGTATGGTATTTACAAAGCACATAGCTATGAGAAATTTAAAAACAGATTTAAACTTTTTCATGCTTCCTAATACTATGATTTTATATCCCTCAGGAGGGAAAATACAAGCAGGCATCCGTTCAGTACAAAAGGATTGTGTCATGGCTAGAACATGAAACTGGTTTGTCGGAGGAGGACGAGAAAAAGGCAAAGGTTCTGCGGCTGGCTTCTTTTGTTTGAATGGGCAAAACTGATTTCCCACAAACTTGATAGTTATATGTGAGCATTGAGGCAAAGTCTTTTTCTTTGTAAAGGATATTTTTCTTGTCAGGCAAATCCCTGAGGCTCCAACTTAACTCTGCTGTTAATGGAGGAGATGAACAATTTCATTTAAAGGACTAGTTTGCTCAAAAAAACTGTAGTTTACACCACCTATAATTCCAGATGCTGGAATTACTCTACCATAATTTATTTACAGCACATACACCTTTTTATAATTTAACACTTCTGTGATTAATTTGCATTTCAAAAAAGCAGAGAATACAGACTTACAGTTTGAAAATTGTGTCATTTGTCTTCAGTTGCTACTTCCCCATGGTTAACTGTCTTCTTAATGTTAACGTGTTTGTGGCTGAATCAGGAGCGTTATATGTAGCGCAAGCTAACCCCAGCATTTCTCAACCCCTTTCAGTAACTGTGGAGGGCACCTATGAGGGCCGCGTATTCGACGAGAGAGAACTGAAATTTGAGATTGGTGATGGAGATAGTCTTGGCTTACCACCTGGAGTTGAGAAGGCTATCATGGCTATGGAACAGGGAGAGGAGGCATTCTTCAATATTAAGCCCAAGTATGATCACATCTACCAAGGCAAACACTGTTTCATTGTAATGATGTATTTAATAGTCTGGACTATATGTTAATGTTAGGATGTCTAGGTGTTTATCTACATCTCAGGCTAATTTTTATTTCCATACTTTAACGAAGCACTGCAGGTAAACATAAATACTTCTGTTGGGAGTAAAATGTGTTGAATTTAGTGGGATACACAATCTTAATGTGTAGGCTAATGGAGGGCAATAATGAAATTTGTCCAACACTCATTTGTCAGGGTTCTAAGCTGTGACATGAAAAATACTCTAGAATACAGCACTCTACACTGCATAATTGATTTAAATTAAACTGCAACATATATAAACCACATTTTTGATAACTAATAAGTGTCTTTCATTTGTAGATATGGTTTTGGGAATGCAGGAAATGCAAAGTATAACATTCCTGGTGGAGCAACACTGCAATACAAAATCAAGCTAGCAGCTTTTGAGAAGGTAAACTTGTCTTGGTGCTTTGTTGCAAACACAACTTGACTTTAGTTGGGTGATTGTGTCAGTTGTGTGCAGCAATGTCTACCCCTCTGAGTAATTATGAATGTTTATTTTTCTTTAGGCCAAGGAATCGTGGGAGATGAATACGGTTGAGAAGCTGGAACAGAGCAGCATTGTCAAAGAGAAGGGAACACAGTATTTTAAGGTACAGTATTCAGGGGAGTATGGTATTTACAAAGCACATAGCTATGAGAAATTTAAAAACAGATTTAAACTTTTTCATGCTTCCTAATACTATGATTTTATATCCCTCAGGAGGGAAAATACAAGCAGGCATCCGTTCAGTACAAAAGGATTGTGTCATGGCTAGAACATGAAACTGGTTTGTCGGAGGAGGACGAGAAAAAGGCAAAGGTTCTGCGGCTGGCCGCACATTTGAACTTGGCCATGTGCTTCCTCAAGCTACAGGACCCAAGCCAAACCCTAGAAAATTGTGACAAGGTATCAAATAATTTGTCCACCAGTCATTCAGTATTTAGAGACCTGTTGGTGTTGGAGTGAGAAGGGTCTTTATTTTCTGTTATGCTGATGATGGTTTATACCAATGTCTGTCATATGGATAGACTCTTTTACTGTAAGTGCTGATTATTTTCATGGTAAAACATTTTATTTTATGCTCTGTTCATGATTTTAGGCTCTGGAGCTGGATCCATCTAATGAGAAGGCCTTATTCCGAAGGGGAGAGGCACTGTTCGCTATGAAGGAGTTTGACAGGGCAAGAGATGACTTCCAGCGAGTTGTGCAGCTGTATCCTGCCAACAAGGCTGCCAAGAGCCAGGTATAGAGCCACAAGTCTTACGGGATATTTCAGACAACTTTCAACCTGGCTCTTATTTTCTTAGGTTTTCCACTGTCATGGTTGAGTTGAATACAAACGACAAAAGGGGAGGGGTCATGGAGATAAATTAATTTTTATTTTTTTAATTATTTTTTTAAACATAGTGAAGACTCCTACTCCAAAATTAAACAAAAACATGTGTATAAATGTTTCCTTATTTGGCATAAGCTCATTTGGAAAATAACCTGTTGCATTCAATTATAATAAAGAAATTATTAATTAAAAAATGGGACAGGTGGGAACATTCATTCATTCATTCATTCATTCATTTATTTATTTTTTAATTTTTTATTTTTTTATTATTATTATTTTTTTATATACACCGATACATCCCAGGTTGAAAATAGCCCTAATTATTCTTTAGCTTACATTAAACTTGTTATGGATTAAAGATGTTTCTGGTTAAAATAAAGTAAAAATCTAAATGATTGTATCTTCTTGCTGTTGTCTGACTTCTTCTTCATTATGTCCTGCCAGGTGGTTCTTTGTCAGAAACAAATCAAGGAGCAGCATGAGAAGGACAAACGCATCTATGCCAACATGTTCCAGAAGTTTGCAGAGAGGGATTCAAAGGTGATGGATTGACTTTTCTACAACAGCCACAAGAGGGTGAGATAAGCGTTTTTATAGGTTGTTGAAGAGACTGACTGGTCTGTTTTGTTTCTGTGTCCTCATGAACAGAAAGAAGCAGCAAGGGTGAAGACTGAGAGCAAAGAAAACTGCGATGATGACATGGAGGTTGAGAATGGAGAAAAGGATGTTGCGTGTGAAACAAAAGCATAGAGGAAGATGCAGCTGCATTACGGTTCATCTGTACTTCAGACTTTTGTAACTTCAGCTGTTTGTGTTTCAGATGTGTGTGTTTCAGATATGTGTGTTTTTGAGAACGAGCGTGTCAAACGAGAACACTGACTTCGGGCCTGTCATCGCTGGCTTTCTTTGTGTCTGGGCTTTTTGCTGTGGCAGCTGGCCGAGCGGGTGGGGCTTTCCGAGCTGATGGCACTGAGGGATGTGGTTTTAATAAATTAAGTGCCACAACCCCAACCCAATTGCCCCCAACCCTTTCAATCCACAGCTTTGAGATGTGCATGTGTTGTCACAGCGTTTTGGGTAGGAGGGAAAAAAAAAAAGTGCATCCCGAGTGTGACATGCAGAAATTCACCCGTCAAGGGCTAGACCATTCACCTTACACCACCTTCCGTCCTTTACCCTTTCTCACATTTTTTCTACCCATCCAACTCTCCTCTCATGGGCCTACTGATCAATTCCTAGAGTTGTGATGGATGTGTGCATAAATATGATGTGTCTGAATGTTAGTGCCTGTGTCCCAAAGTACGTATGTAGCAGCACTGCGGATAGGTGAAATAAGATGTTTTCCTGGAATGTCTGTTGGAGGTCAGGCTTCTCACTCAGTCTAAAGATGGAGCTCCCCTATAGACCTGAGGCTACGGGACTGTTCACCTTGGCTTTGACTTTCTACTTTTTTTTCCCCCTCAGTGTTGTGCTTGTGATTTCTGTATTGTTCTCAAAAATGATGAATACAACCAATTACTTAACTGGAATATGTGCGTTTTAAAGCAGCTTCAGTAGAAAGGACATGAATAGCTTCTCCCGGACACACTCAAGTAATAAACAGTTAAGTCTTAGTCTTAATTTACTGTAAAAAGTACATATATGAATCAGATTCAGGCTGTTTAAAGACTGTATGCCAGGGGAAGACGTGAGCCCTGTTCATTTTAGCCAGAACCACCTGTAGAGAGGAGCAGAAACTGAACTAAGAGGCTAATATAGAACAGGGCTATGGGTGCTGTGGTCAGTTTAACTGTTTGTTCAAGGAGTCACTGTTTTATCTGCCCTTACAGAAGGATATAATAAAGGATATAAAAATAACTTGTATGTGTGATATTCTTGACTGGTTAACCTTATCCTCACAGTTTCCAGTTACCACGCACTTGTTTTTTCTGATGACCTGTCTTCTGCTTGCGTATGAACTGTGAGGACCTGTCATATGTGGGTTGACACAAGTTACTATAGAGACATTTATTTCATAGGAGTGAATGATTCAGCTGAACTTTTGCTTCACGGTGTGAAACTTTTTCATACATGTTATCTTACAGCACTTTATTTGATTGACAATCAAAATAATGAAGCGATTAAGTTGCTTTTTTTCCACATAGGTGTATTTTCAAAATCGGTTGAAACCCAGGTTTAGCTTTAATTCTAGGTAGGTTATAAGTTAGTTTAGTTAATTGACTCGTTAGTAAAATTTAATAGCGAAAAAAATTTATCAAGGTAAAGATTTTCTTAATGTTCTCTACGCGTTGAAAAACGAATATTTAAATGAGCAATTACAATATGTGAAGTTGCTCTGTAGGGAGGTGTAAAACACATTTTTCATTATTCTCAAATATTTTATTGAACAAGCGATCAATCCACTAAATGAGCGGCAGGTTGATTGAGATTCTTTAGAGGCCTTGCTGGGTGGGTTTACTTTGCATTTGCACAAGAGACATACTAAAATAAATAAATAAATAAATGAATAAAAAAATTCACCATCCGAAAACACACTTCTTAATGAAACAGCTGCAGCATGTAGCCGGCGTCTGTGTACGGTTTTTTCTATGGCCTCGGTCTAATAATGCCGTGTTATTCTGCAGGGCGCATTAACTCCCCGGCGTAATTACATTGTTCGACCCCGTGTGCACCTGCACCTGCAGCTGTCGGGAGGTCGGAGTCTTGTTTTCCCGACGACGGACGGGATCGGATCTGATCCTCCGGCTCCCTCACGGAGACGCCGGTGTCGGCTTACGGACGCGCTCACCCTCCGGGGGAGGGAGGGAGGGAGGGGGTTACTGCCGGCACCGCTCGTCCTCCGCACAGGTAGACGGTGAAACACAATGAAGGGGCCATCACTTGTTTATCTGCAGCATTTAATTTATCAAGGGCCAGTCGGTTGTTTTTGCTTTGCTTTGCTTTGAGAGGTTTCTTTTCTTTAGTTGGCTCTTTGTTTCTGTCTTTTGCCATAGACACTATAGGTGTCAGGTTTACATCAGGGGGTGAACAGCGCTCACCAGGAGACAGGTGACTCACCTGGAGACAGAGTGTGGCCAAACTGCAACAACGCAGCTTTAATGCGACCTAATAAAATCAACAAAAGTGCCAACAGTTGGATTTAAATAATCCAATATAAGACTGCATACGCGCATATATGCCTTTTTTTTAAGTGCGAGCGTCGGTGACACCCGGAGAGGAAGACGTGACTGAAGGACGGAACTGAGGCTCGAACCTGTCCAGGTAAATCTCAGGGCGAGGGAGGGGGACGGGTGCTGCCCGTTTTTACTCCTCCCTCCGGCCCCGGTCGGGGCCGTGAAGGCAGCCGCGAACGAAAGAGCGCTTCCGGTGAAAGACTTCAAATTAAGTGACACGGCGACGAGCGCGTCGAAGCGCGGACCTCGATACACCAAGATTAAATAATTAGCACCTGAATCAGGCATTTTGTCGGTGAGCCGAAGAGATGTGGCCACGGCTGCGCGACCGTGAACGCACCACTTGTTTACTTTTCCGCCCCCTGTGGCCTGATCCCGGTTTTACTTTGAAGGCAGAGCCGGCTCCCCTGCGCCCTTTTTCTCCAGGCGTCTTGTCTATTTGTCACAGTGAACTTGCGCGGAGTGACGCCGGTGTCACACAACCGCTCGGCCCATCTCTTGCGCCGCTTCCCGTGCGCTTAAGTGCGGAACCGGGCCGGTGAAGAGGTCCGGCGCAGGCTGCGGGCTTTCACACCCCGGGGCGCTCAGGAGCAACAGGAGAAACCCCCGTGAAAAGTTTCACATGATCGAGAGTGGTCCGGGCGGGTCGCCGGCTGTCCCGGGTCGCGTTGGGATCTTCCGCGGGATGAGAGAAGCCTCCAGGAGCAGCGCGCACCGGGGATATCCAGGGCGAGGGTAGCGCGCACCCACCGGGCAGCGGCGGTGGGTTTGCCGGCGGACCGGGCTCGCGTCGGGGATCGCCCCCCCCCCAGACCGATGAACAGACCGGGACCGGGTGTCGCCCGAGAGCCAAGATGATCTCGGCGTTTTTCCCCCTGAAGAAACTGCGGCGCAACGGCAAATGCCTCCTGTTCGGTGCGATTCTGCTGGTCGGAGCCGTGGCCGTCTACCACGAGATGGTCGCCGCGAGGGCATGGAGCGGGGACACAAGTGAGTTTCTGGGTCGGTAAAACCGGACGCAGCTACGGCGGGTCTCGCTCAAGCGTCGGGTCACCGTAAACTTCTCCAAAAGTTCGTGCATCATTTTAGCCTGCGCGTCGATTAAGGGAACAGCCTTTAACTGGTACAAGCAGCCAAACAATGGAAAGCGAGAATGTAAAAAATAAAAACGGAGAAATAAACCTGCAGGAGGATCCCGTTGTAATCAAATCTCAAAATGTAAGGCGACACACCTAGAGGTTAGACAAATTATGTAACATCCTAAGAACCCACACGTAGAGCGACAAGAAAAGATGTGACAGCAAGATAAAGTCCCTTCTTAAGATTTTCACTTTTTGTTGTTAAGAGTATTCTTGTTTACTTGTTTGTGCTTTCACGTTCATGTTTAATTTTTGAAGCTGTTTTGTAGTTGTGAAGTTTTGTTTTGTAGCATTGGATTTTATTTATTTAGGTTTTTTTGCCCGCATCATTTATAAATATAGAGAAGCATATTTAAAAAATTAAGATTTAAAAAAAAAAAATTGAATACAATGCAATTCTATGCCACAGAAACAAAGTGAAGCTTGAGGTGACCATGAAGCTGAGTCATCATATCTCTGACATAATGTCAGCAAGAGGTTTTAATGGTGTGTCATGAAACCAAAGGAAATTTCCTACATTGTAGACAATAGAGTTCTAAATAACTATTTAAAACCCTCAACATTTATATTTTTTTGTGGGACTGTTGTATTGGATTAACATTATTTGTAGTGTTTTTTCTATTTCTCGGGTAAATCAGTAGAATATTTTTAGATAATTGCAAATGCATCATAAAGTATTACAGGTGTTCTCCGTAAGTCTCTAATGCGAGCATTAACGAGAATGTGTTTTTCAGCTTCGTCTGCTTTTACTTTTCATTAATGATGCTGGATGCATTTGCACAGGAAACATGAGCCTACAGCAGGTGAAACAACAAATCCATTTAAAGGGATGGAGCTTTGTGTGTGTGTGTGTGTGTGTGTGAGTGTGAGAGAGAGAGAGAAAGAAAGCAATTGAGTGAGAGGGGGGATGGGGGGGTCACGAGGTCAGATCGCAGGTTTACACTCAGAAGGAAGTCTTGTCTCACAATGGTTAAACCAAACTTCCTGCCCTTTACCTTATTTACACCAAGGCTTGCCATCTGTTGCATTGCACTCCCACCGGAGTATAGCGTCGGGGTGTTACCACAGGGGCATGGAAGGGGATGAAACCCGTGAAAATAGTCGAGCTGTGGTGTCTGCCCACAAAAGAGAGAAATAACAACACATCACACTAACACACACACACTTTGAACAAAGCCTGACGTGTAAACACATGCCTAAGACCTACATTACAGGGCTCGCCTATACGTACGCATTCCTTCGCTGTAGCCTCCTTGTCACAGTGGAACTTTCTGTCAAGGGAAGGACTCCACGTAGCCTTCAAACAGAGCTGAAAGAGCAGTGTGACAAGCAGTGTGCAGGTAGGGTTGGGCACATAAGAATATGTTGTCAGTCTCATCGGAGGTATTCGTGGTGGAAAAAGGGCATTTGGGTGTTGGTACAACGATTTTCTTGTCATATGACATTAGGTTAAGGTTTTTTGTGTTTAAGGCTTATTATTATAGAGACAAATACATGAAATCGACCATTTCAGCATACTACAGGTTTTATGGCCGGACTTGATTTTTTAATGTCTATCCATATTTGTAAACTGTCATAAAATTTTTTAAAGTATCGGAGGTTTTTTTTAAAAATTCAGGGATCAAATCCAAAAGCACTGGACTAGATTGAAGTGCAGTACTCAGATTCATTGTTATTAATGGATTTTCTTGCCAATGTAGCAGCAGTTGTAAAATATTTCTCAACCCAAAACCACACATAACAAGAAGCAGATGGCTGGGCTACAAAAGGTAATCACTTTGTTACACATTAGCCTTGATTAGATATTGGCTCTGCATTACATTTCAACTATTTACAGCTGGTCAAAAATTTTCAAATCGATAACCATTTCCTTTAAACCAACACTCTTATCTCTTAAATTAGGAAATAGTGTTTGCAGACATTATTAAAAACCTGTTTTTCCTGGGCCCTCCTTTGCAGCCAGGCAGCAACATGGTCATCACCTATAAATTGCTGGAAAGAAACTGAATGATTAAGCCTGCTAACAAAGGTTACCACAGAAGCACTCAAAGGCTTGGCCCTGCAGATACGCGGCTCTAAGGGATGGATTGTTTTTCCCACATGTAGGTCACACGGGCACTTAAGAACATAGATAGCGTATGAAGTGCTGCAGTTAAAAAAAATTTCTGGCTGCCTGTGTGGGTGAGTGATTTTTTTGATTTTTTTTTTTTTTTAATGTGGTGATCCTTTGTACTGGGTATGTCTCCACATGTTGACACAATCCTTCATGGTGTAGAAAAAGTCATGGTTGACTTAAATACAAGAGCTTGGGCTGTTTTCAATGTCACTCCCCCCTCATTATATGATTTACATAGCCTGATCCTTGAAATCTACATTCACTTGCAACACTGTTTGTCCAGAAGGAGCTTTTTTTTTTAATTTGGCAGCTTCAGGAGGGTAGCTATGCCAAACCTGGATTAGATTGTTTGAAATAGACCAAAACATCACATTAAGACAATAACCACATGAAAATCCTCCAATCATGTTGTTGTTCAGATGTAATTTTTTTGCCCTGTATGAGGACTGAAAGCCTGTTAAGCCCTACAGCAGTTCTCCTTTTATTGGCTGCAGCATTGTAGTTCTGAATCTTAAATGAACAAAGAACTAAAAACAAAAACAAAAAAACACAAACAAATTACTTATCAATGCTGTTGTAAATATTGCAAAGAAAAGGCAATAGAATAAGGGAAGGTTGGAAGACTAGATGAGTGGAGAAGATGGGGATAAAAATACTCCACTCTAGAATTACTTGTGTTGCCAAAACTGTCCACTATGTCTCGTGTGTGTGTGTGTGTGTGTGTGTGTGTGTGTGTGTATGTGTGTGTGTGTGTTTGTGTGTGTGTGTGTGTGTGTAGATCTCCACCCTGGTGATAATGATAGACTTAGCATCCACAAGCAATGTAACCTCAGTTCATTCCCTGACATCACAAGTTTATAAAAAAGAAAAAAACCCGACAAATGAACACTGAGGTCGTCTTATGATGACGGAAGAGGTTTGAAGGAGTAATATTTCTGCCAGGAGTAGGAGTAGCAGTGCAGCTCATTGAAGCTTGTGGCTGAGATGAGTTACACTCTGTGATCAGCACTAAATTGGAACAGGGTGTGGGTGGGACTGTAGAGACACTGGGTGTCATTGTTCATGCAACACTAGCACACAAGAAATGGATGGAAAAGCATCTTGCATCTGAAGGACATGAAATCTAGTAACACCCATAGTAAGTGACCTACTATAAAGCATTAAGTAAGTCAGATTAATGATGCTGGGTGTGAGAGTTGTCTGCATAGTTTAGGTAATTTGCAGACGTGGATGTTTCTCTGTAGTTACAGCAGACTGGTGTCTGTGCCTGGTTTTCGACAGCAGTGTTTGAGATTTGACTTGACTGTTACTAGAGTTTGTCATTCATTCATGCTGTACATGAGTGCTTCCCCCTCTCCACACACCCTCGGAGCTGAATTTATGAGTTAAATGATCTATGCACCAAATCATAAGAGGCAGGTTGTGCCACATGCCAATTTGGATTAGAATTTATTTTCATTCAAATGCAAACTGAGAATAAAGCCGCTACAAGAGTAACAACCTGTTCCACCTCCTGGAAAAAATCCAGCAGCATCAGGAGACCGTTTGACAGCATCGCCCATCTGTGCACGGTTGATGCATATGTGCCTGTCCACCCCTGCCCTGCTCTGATCATTTTCACCCACTTCCTCAGGTGTGAACCCTGATGCGGACGGCAGCAGCTGGAAGAGAGGCATGTTCAACGAGTGGGTAAGGATGGTGCTTGAAAAAAGCAGTGGAAATAGGAAATGCGGTGATGCAAGGGCATGTGTTTGTGCAAGGAGGGTTTGAGGCAAACACGCTAAAGTCATTGACTTTAATATGTGTCTTCCAGGTCAGGAGAGACCGTCAACCAGATTACACGGAGGATTCAGCTGCTTGGCGCTCTAGATATACTCCACAAACCTGGAAACCAGAGGTGTGTGTGTGTGTGTGTGTGTGTGTGTGTGTGTGTGTGTGTGTCCACAGTACCCATGTTCTTCAATTTTCACCTCTTTTGAACTCTGAATAACCTGCCCGGGCCTGCCCAGTTCCCTCCCACTTCAGTGCATTTTCCCCTGGTTACATTAGGTTTCCTGCGGCAGAGTCTGCTTCACCAGCTTCCATTGCTGTGTTAGGGTTATCATATTTCCACTATATTAAGCAGGTCTGTGATCTGGCCAGCTGCTAGCACCTCACATTTCAGCTGTTGCTGTTCTTGGCTTTATAGACCGATGTAATCAGGCTTCTCATTATCAGTGTAATAGACCCAGGGATCATGTTTTTGTGGGTGCCCTCTTTTTTGTGGATGGTGTCAACACCCTAAAATGAATTGTCTAACATGATGATTCTGATTATTTTTTTTTAAGTTCTACACACAAATAGAGTAGGAGAATAATAAAATATATGCAATCAACATTAACTGTCAAGTGTTTTTTAAATTCCTTTTTCATGTTTAACTTCAGGTAGGTATCCCTTTGATATTTCTATAAATTTAGGTCATTGCTGTAAACATTTTAAAAAAAGTTACTCTGATTTACATGAATTTTGCATCAATGCGATGAAGAACTTCAGTTTTTTTTTTAGGTATTTAATTAGTTGAATTTACTCAAAAGGGGTATTTTATCTGCAGGTGTGTTTCAACTGAATTTCAAGAAACGTGACAATGTCATGATTTTAGGACTGCAATGAACAAGTAATTTTCATTATTGATTAACCTACATTAATTTTTCTCAATAAATCCATTTCAGTGAAAAATAGCCTACACAGCTTCCTGGAGTCCAAGGTGGCGTCTTGAGATAACCCGTTTTGTCCAATCCAAAGTCCATAATCCAAAACTGTTAGATTTACAATCACATGAGAAGGACACGAAAAGCAGAAATTCCCCACAAGTTAGAAGTAGTAACAGGTGGTTGTTTGACATTTTAGTTTGAAAAGCGACTTTAATTGATTATTAGAATCAAAACAGTTCTCCATTACTTTTTTGTTGACTAATTGTTGCAGCTCTACATGACTAGTATCAATATTACAGTATACAACCGATATATTGTTACTAATACCATTACAGAAGATCTGATGCATTTTGCCCACTCCTATAATCAAACATGAAAAAACACTAAATTAAATAACACAAGTCCAGCTGAAGTCTCAGAGAATGTTGCTCAAAGATTTAGTGCTCTGCTGAGTGGAAGGGAAGTAAAGAGATATGACAAGTGGAAGAAATAAAATAAGGCTGCGCTTGACAGCAAACGAGCTCCTCAGACTAAAGTGGCCTTTGATCACGGACATGGGAAATGGAGGGGAAGGGGCATGTGGATGACTGATGAATGATTACAAGCAGCACAGACCCCGAGGAGTGTTTTGAATCCTCAGTTCACACCCTTTTGTCTTTTACCTCTGAGCCCAGGTTATGCTAACATTTAACCAACTGTGCTGATGGCAGCAGTCTTTTAGCTTCAGCTTGACCACAAATGAAATCTGATGAACCACTGGTAAATGAAATACCAACGCTTTGGCTCTGACCTGCAGTAGTCCTTCCTCTGTGCTGTAGTCAACACACAGACATGCACAGATCAGATAACATGGCCTCTTTGGTAGATGACACAGAAGTGCATGTTTACAGGGCATCTGGGCTTCTGCTGAAACTCGACTGCTTCATCCCCGACACGCGCATGCTCCAGTGATTTCTACTGACTTTGACTGAAGTGCTTGTCATTGGGAAAGAGAAATCTGACTGCGGCTTCCATTGTCATCTAATTCCTGTGATCCACCCCTCTTTCTGTGTATACGCATTGTATATACACTTAAAGGATGAGCTTACTCAAATGACTTAGAACACATACAGTGTTTACTCACTGAGTAGTTTCTAGCCTTGAAAATAGTTTCGGTATTATTTGGCAAGATTTGAGACAACTGTCTAGGATATATTCCCCTTCCCTATTTCAGTGGAGGTCAATAGGTTAAAAACTTCAACAACACAAGGGCCTTTTCGAAAAAATGCAACAGGTTACTTTCAGTATTCCAGAGAACAAACTGTCAGCAGTTTTTATAGGGACTACTTCTTTGGCAGAAAGTAGTTCCAAGGGAAACTCTCCACAGTCTAGTTTGTGGATTATCCATAGTAGTAATGGATTTATCTGAGGATAAGTGTTATTTATTAATTTTTTTAATGTAATGAGATACGGCAGCCAAATTCCATTCACCTCCATTATACCGTGGTGGAGGCAAATCTTGGAGACTGATATCTCACAACCTGAACAAACAATCTACATGGCTAGATAACATCAGAGGTGGGGGAGAAAATATGTTGTTTTGGGATCTGGGTGAATCAAGTCTTTTAAGTGAGACATGTTTATATCCAGGAAGAGGGGTGGATTATAGGAATTGGCTGACAATTGAAACCTGCGCTCCTGTCATTGTATTGTCAAGTGCTATCTAAGGGAGTATAGTTGTTGGTTTTAGATTGCTAACTATGGAGGCCAGATGGTTAATGGTCTCTACTGCTGAAATACTGCAGCATAAACAGGATTGTGTTCAGTTCATCACCCCCTTCTCTCTTCCTTCAGTATAAGGGACGGGCCAATCTGCACGTCTTTGAGGACTGGTGTGGCAGTTCTACAGCCGAGCTCCGCAAGAACCTGCACTATCCTCTGTATCCTCATGTGAGTCAGACTTAGCAGTTCACTCGGCTTTCATTCATCATGTTTATTTCATCATTTGTAATGAAACATTTCAGCAACCACCAGATGGATGGCCAAGAATTTTTATACAGATATTCATGGTCACTTGAAGATGAATCCTACTGCTTCAGAGATCCCATATTTTGTGATGTCATTTTGCGGTTTTGAATGAAATGTAGTAGTAGTAGTAGTAGTAGCAGGTTTATTTACATTATATTGAGGGTGATATAATGAAATTTAGAAAAATGAATGAATTTTATGGCACTTGGGTTACATTATAACACAATAAAAGTGTGTGAGAGAATGGGCTCAGGCCATGTTCATTAATTTAACAGCTTGAAGGAAGACGCTGTCTTGTAGCATGTGACTGAATTGCCTTGTATAGGCTGCCAGAGGGAATGTGGTGGTAGCACAAATGTGCTGGGTCACGGGTGATGTTTAGGCCCTGCCCCGACAGCGGCCCTGATAAATGTCCGCAATTGCAGGAAGTTGGGCCCCAGTGGTCCCAAATCCATGCTATGTACCAATTCTGTACAGTATGTACCGGATATTAATCTTCATAGCAAAATGTCAACGTCCTGTACTGTTTTATAGTAACAGGAAATCCTACAATATATGTCATTGAGATTAAACTGCAATTTTGAAAAACTACTGTCAAATAAACTTCCCAATTAGACATGTAAGTTTAGATTTTTGTCACATGACTTTAGCATTTTGGTCAAAGCACCAATGTGTCTTAATACAGCCTCACAGAGCCATTAGCATGTCTACAGATGTATTTGGTCTTCTGAGTTCCGCAGGGTTTTTGTTTGTTTGTTTTTTTTTTTGTTTTTTTTTAGTTAAGCGATGGATATCTTATCTGTGGCGTAACCTTCTTTCATACTTAGTTTTACAACAGAGGACACCATGAAGACTATGCTTTCACATACAGTTATCAAATACCACCCTGTCATGCATGGTCTGTGAAGGATAATGCTTCAATTGTTAAGCTGACTGTAATGCAGCTGGGTGTTTCATTTGGCAAAGACGATCTCCCTGCGCACACAACACACATGCAACTGTTTTCACTCAGATGTGCATTCTACATCCACATGCTAGATGCTTGTCACCCTGGACTCAAGATGTAGTTTCACTTTGAGTACACGTCATGGCTGATTCCCCGTGTTTCCCTCCTGTCGCTCTTTCAGTTAAGGACTACGGTGCAGAAGCTGGCCGTTTCTCCTCAGTGGACCAACTATGGACTCAGGATATTCGGTTACCTGCATCCATACGCTGAAGGTACAACATGATTTTTTATATCCATTTCCTGCCTGTAACCACACTTGTGTCATACAGCTCTCCCCTGTTTCCCCCATACTCTGTCTTATTATCTCTTTGCCCCCCCCAGGAGAGTTTGTGTTTGCCTTGAGCTCTGATGACAACTCTGAATTGTGGCTAAGCACCGATGACTCTCCCCTCAACTTGCAGTTAGTGGCCTGGGTTGGGAAGGTACCCAAGTCTGTCATCTTCTTAAGCAGTGAAAGGCTGTTTCCTTATGTTTGTCACTAATATTTGCTTGATCATGGGTTCATTTGTTCTAGACTGGCTCAGAGTGGACAGCGCCAGGCGAGTTTGAGAAGTATGCCAGTCAGACCTCCAGACCAGTCAGGTGAGTTTATTAACAGGCCACTGCTGTAGGTGTTCAATAATCTGTGACCACAAAGCTCCGCTGATGTCCCTGAAAAATCTATAACATGAAAAATTTATAAATATGCAGGAATAAAAACTTCCTTATGTATTATTTGTTCTAAGTTTAACACTCATAAACTCAGCTAATGTTCTTCATCAGGACTCTGTGGTTGCTTTGTGATCCGATATAATTGACAGTGATGTCTCCCCAGGCAACATAAACAAACAACCCAGCAACTGGCATCAGATTTTCATTCAAATATTACTCAAGTATTGATTGGTGCCACTTTAACTTTAACCACTTTAAAGGCATGGCTTTTTAACCACACCCGAATGACTAAGAATAAGAACCTCTAAACTAAATACCTAAGCATAGCATTTCTATGTAAATATCTATATGCCCTTCTTGGAATCCAACCTAGAAATGTTGATTTGGTAAGAACTCAACATCACTCTTGCTCCATAGGTGCTGGAAAAAAATGAAATCACTGTTTCTTACTATGATAAAACCTCAATGATTGCTTCCTGGAACGCTTGCTTTCAATGAACTGTAGTTGTAGTTTACTGAAACAGGGCAAGCTTTTTATTTTTAGGCTTCACAGTCTAGACCAGTTTGGTGAGTTGAGACCAACAACAGAAAATGTAAGTATCAGCAATTAAGATTAGCACTGACTTTATGTCCTGTACATGCCCAGTGACTTTGTTTGATCTGAAAATTTGGATTTTAAAAAGTGTTTTGCAAATGTTTCAATTGCAGCAAGATTTTACTTTAAAATAGTGTGCATGTTTATTCAAAGTGTTTGTTTTAAGATGCTCAAGATTAACAAACCAACAGGAGGGACTACGTTATATCTAGACTTTAGAATTTGATTCGTTTTTCCTCTATGCTGTTTTTATTCCCTAAAACAAATAAAGGAGCGCACACACACACACACACACACACACACACAGAAACATAGGGAAATCATACAAAAGTTGGACAAAAATTCAGTACAGCAGAAATAAACAAAGGGGACCCGAGAGAATTCAAATTAGGCAGTACTGTTTGGGGGTTACGTTTTCAGTTCCAGTTTCAATGCTTACATAGGCCAAAATTTTCAGAAATATATCCATAAAAAAAGAAAAGTCCAGTGAATTGTTTTGAAATTTGCGCATTACCTGAAATTAACCTAATTAATAGAGGGAAAATGTATAAAATCTGCACAATCAGCCTCAATAGGCCCTGGAGGAAAGTGACTGATATACAGATTTTTATCAGTGGAAGCCATAGCAACCTGTATGTAGAGCAGCCAAACCAGCTAGTGCTCACACACAATTGTGTACTTGAAGCTATGTGACTGTGTTTCTTTGGATAGGTTATTTAGGTTGTCTATAATGTAGTTCTGTTCTGAATATGAACTTTTACCGTCTGACAGGCTTTCTGCTCAGAGGAGGTACTTTTTTGAAGTTATCCACAAGCAGAACAACAAAGGGACTGACCACGTGGAGGTAGCAGTAAGTAGCTGGGCAACACGGACTCAGAGAAAATGTCATTGCTCTGTTTCCTCATCTGTTTTCATATCCTGTTCTCCTTTTTTTTGTGCAATGTGAGTAATAAAGTGGCAGAAACATTTGGTTCTTTGTGCTTATTTTCATACAGTGGCAGCTTCTGGACCAAGGCTTGAGGTTCATTGTTATTGAATCCAAGCACATCTCCCTGTATGTTAGTAAGTATGCAAAAGTCCACACTTGGTTGCTGCTGCATGAAAAGACATTACTCAGTGAATCTTTTTATAGGTTCAGAGCTCAGAGTAAATCTCCATCACACAGCGTCTCATGACCCAGAATAAGATTGTTGCCTTTGATATTCTGCATATCAAGTCAGTGGGTTTGAGTCACAGCAAATGCAGAGCACTTCTCTTATTCTTTTGGCCCATGGCTTCACCCCACAGATGAGTCTGCCTTGTTAATGAGTGATGTTGCACACATACCACAGACGGCTGCAAGCCACCAACACACCCCCTCAAAACGGCAGAGTGCTGCAGCAGACATGCTGAGGGTAGATCCGCGAGACGCTCTCTACCAAGGTCAGAGACGTTTCTCTTTCTCACACAGCATAAAAATCAGGTCTCCATTTGCTACGGATGCAAGTACCACAAGTTATTTCCTCCCACTAGAAGCCCCAGTTAATCTTGCCTCCAATCTGTGTGTTGTTTGTTTGCAGTGCCTCTGATACACAACAAGTTCCTACAAGGCATTTTGCCTGACTGCTCCTATAAACCCAGCTACATAATCAAAGACTTTCCTCTGCTCCGCTACCAAGGACTGCAGTTTGTATGTATTTTTACAATAAAAAATTTCTACTGGTTCAGCTCCAGCTCACACTCTTCTTCTCAGATCATCATTTCATTTAAACCTTGCATAAGCTGTACTTCACATCATTTCTGTGATCTTTTATGTTACAAAAAAAAGAAAAGAAGGCCCCTTCACACACCTTTTTGGTCCCTGTGGATGTGGCTGAATAAGCAGTAAGCTCTCGTAGCTTTAACAGCATGTCATTTCATTTTATCTCCCCAGGTCCACATGTCCTACATCTACCCCAATGACTACACCCGACTCACACACATGGAGTCAGAGAGCAGCTGCTTCTACCAAGAGAGCCCCTACTACATGAAGATGTGAGACCTCAGAGGATTAACATGTCAAATAAATTATAGATCCATATGTAGTAAGACATACTGTGAAATTCTATACTAAATGGGAATAAGTATAGCAGAAGAGAGCAGAGTTATGCTTACAGTATCACCAATAGAGTGACCCTTCAACCCTTCAATGACTGAGAATTGTTGTCTTACAAAGCAGAGGGTGAAAGTGTTGAATTTTCTTTGGTATCTCATTTGAAAAAAAGCAAATTAACTTCCTCTAATTATTTGCATAAGTTTGTGTTTTGTGCCCTTATCTCCAGGTTTGGTATCTCTAGATACATGAGACTAGATCGTCCTGATATGCAGGAAAAAGGAAAAAAAGACAGAGGTATTCACTTACTTCTTTTAGAAACTACTTATTTCATATTTCTTTTAGAAAAATGAAGTCACTTGTGTTGTCAATCCATTTAACGGTACTTTTCTGTCTCTGCTTCTGCTGAATGTTAGATTTTGGGTTCCAGGGAAGGAAGTCAGTCATATATGAGGAGGATGAGTTTGTCAACGAAGCCTATCAAAGAGAAAAGGAAGCCAGGCCACACCAGATAGACAATGCACTTTTTCCAGACTACGGAGATGATTATGATGATTATGCTCAGAAACGAAGGCGCAAACTCTTCTCCTTGCACATGCAAGAAACTAACAACACACTGAACTCCTCTGACACAAGACTGCGCCTAGATAATTTGCAGAGGAGTCAAGGGAGAGACAATGTCCTACAGCCTCAGTCACAGCAAGAGAAACCAGATGAGCCTCTGCTGTCGCAGCCAACACAAGTCTCCATACGTCTCCTGCAACAAAACCTGAGAGAGTTAAAACAAGAGAGCACAGTTAAAAAAGTAGAACATATAAAACCAAAGGGGAAAAGGCCAGGAAAGAGCCAAAGGATAACATCAGTAAAGACATCTGTGAGACCAAGACAGGCAAATTTGACGATATCAGTTGGCAGAGAGCAGCTTAAAGCAAAGGAACGACCAGTAGTGCAGTCTGAACAGCTCAACCCTAAACAGCATCAGATCCAGAGATCTCATAGAATGAATCAAACCCAAATCCAGAGACCTAAAGACTCAAAGTTACAAACCTTAGAGAGGGATGGTCCTTTGGTTGAAAAACCTACAGTGGTCAAGCAAAGGAGGATTGTACCCAGAGAAGTGGAGCTACAGCCAGAAACCAACAGGCGTTTTACCACTCCCAAAAGAGACATCAACCGCCCTTTATTAAAGTTAAATCAAAGGGACACAGATACCAGAAAACACCTCAGGGACAAAGAGATAGAGATGAATATGCCTCTACAGCAGAATTTAGAAAATAGCATCCACAGAGGTATGATGGGCGCTAGAGAAAAGATGGACAAAAAGTGGTTGGTTATGAAAGGAGAGGACCAAGCAGGGAGGGCAGATGGGATTGGCAACAGGGCTGAGAACAGGAGAGACACTGGGGAGGGTGAAAGAGACTCTCTATGGGGACCAGGAGGATATTTTGAAGGTCCTGATGATGAAGATCTTACCCCTGCGCCAGTGTTTGACGCTGAGGTAAACTGGAGCCAGACCTTCCAGGTCAACCCCTTGGACCTTCAGGCACAGCGTTCAGATTGGATTGACCTGCGCTGCAACCTCTCTGGCAACCTGCTGCTCCATTCCAGTGATGCTCTGCCCATGGTCAAGGCTTTCATGGAGCAGCTCAATGAAAAGCACCAAGGGTAAGCGTAGCCGTATCTGTGACAGTGCATCACCTAAGTCACAAGATATGAATGGGAGTTAAAAATAATTAATTAAATAATTAATTAAATATAACTAGGTTAACATTTTCTCTTTCAACAAAAGATCTTGTGGTTCTTTTGAATGAGTGTTTTGCGTAAACTCTCTTCCAGTATAATTAAATAGCAGGTACAATTACATGCATTGTTTTCGTAATTGTTGCAAATTACTGTGGCAGACATTTCACTGTGTTTCTCATCGCCTCTGCCCCTGCAGGCGCTTCAAATTGGTGCGTGTTGTTAATGTGGTGAAGCGAGTGGACGGGTTCCAGGGCAGCCGCTACCTGCTGGAGCTGGAGGTAAAAGATTCAAATGGCCAACTGCTGCGTCTGTCACAGTACGTCTACGCATTGATTCGCCACAGCAGACAACGCGGTAGGGAATTTGGCTTCCAACGACCGAAACCTGAGATGTTGCTGTGTAACCCGGTGGGATTCCACTGGAAACCAACCGCCACTGTTCATTTGATAGTGCCAGGTACCGTACATCCGCTTCTAACCAGGCTCCTTCAGCCGTTACATTCACCAACTACTTATTCTCTTTGTGCTGTCCTTAGATGTGCTTCTTACTGTCTGCTGGGTTCTATTTTGGCTTTTGCTGTTTGCACAAACATTCATCAACAGTGCACTCAGGTGTTAAAGTACAGTATTAATATCAGTATTAATATCAATATTAATTCAATATGTCAACATCTACTTCAAGACATTTGAGCGACAGTATAAAATACAATATTGAAATTAAAAGGTGTGTCCTAATCACATAATATTTGCAAATATTACATCAATCAAATAAAGCATCTGTGTATGCTTACCTAGTCATCGAAATGATATCCATAACTGGATAAACAACTCAGCCGACCTTAAGAAAAACATTCTGTGGGAGCCAGTTCGCAGGAATAAGGACCGTCTTCTTTGCAAGACATCTTACACAATAGACAGTGTTAAAAAAGGAAGGCCTGCTGACTCAACTGATGGCAGACATGTTGAGTTCAATCTAAGACAATTAGACAAATCATGTTAATCTGACACTTAAATAGTTGTACACAGAGCACATGGTCATCGTATATTATACTGTTATTAAGCCTTTCAATATAAATAATATCATTTTATAGGATTTTAAGATTCTAGGGAGTTAATATTGAAATACTGGTTCTAGATAAAATTTTATATAGATCGTATAGAATATATATATGCTGTTAATAAACCTTTTTTGTGTATTTGTTTTTTAAAATTGTGTTAAGAAATTTATCTGCATACTGATTTGATGCTCCTAAAAAAGATTCTACAGTTTGTCTTCATCATATGTAATTCTTAATAATATTTGATGAAAATGTAGCACAAAATATTCATACTTGTACTCAATAAATCTTTTTATGGGAGCATCAGTGCAGTGTGATGGTGCCTTTTCCTTGATGCTGTTTTTGTGATGCATCTGATGTAATATTAGGATTTGTATACATCCATTTGTGGCTATATTTCCTTAAATTCTAATTCTTTTATTGACGAGATGTCAAGGTGTTGACATATTTGTAAAACTTCTATATGTGGTTAACATACTTACCAAGGTGCGCTGACTGCTGTGATTTCACGCCTGTGGCCCTGTTTATAGTTTTTTTGTTTATTTGCATGTACGTGTCTCTTTCTCAGTGAAAAACCAGGCTCGATGGGTACAACAGCTGATTGCTGACATGGAGAAACTATTCAGGGAAACCGGAGACACCAATTTCAACCTCATCATCGCTGACTACAACAGCACTGATATGGACGTGAGGAAGGCTCTACAGAAATCCTCACTCCCCAGGTATGTGTTTTTGTCCCTTTGCTTCACTTTTACACTGAATACAAACTTATGTACGTGCTATAATTGTGCCTGTGGAATGTATCAGGCACCAGTATGTGAAGCTGAGTGGAAACTTTGAGCGCTCGGCTGGTCTGCAAGCAGGTGTCAACCTCATAGATGTAAGTGTTGCAGCATCCCTCAGCAGTAAAAAATAAAGATCAACCTGTTTGAATAGACAGTAATAATAAAGATCAACCTGTTTGAATAGACAGTAATAATAAATCTTCTTCCATTTTCTCATTCTCCCTCAGGACGACCACAGCATAGTGTTTCTCTGCGACCTCCACATCCACTTCCCTCCCTCTATCATCGATACCATCAGGAAACACTGTGTGGAGGGATATATGGCCTTTGCTCCCATAGTCATGAGACTGGACTGTGGGGCTACACCATCAGAGGCCAGAGGTAGATGCAGACAAACCCATCTTTAGTTTATTTTTGATGTGACCATATCACTTTGTGAAGGTTGCAAATAAAAAAATGCAAATCATTTTAAAAGTCCTTCTTCTAGTGCACATATGGCCGTAGTTTGAAAATGTAGTGGAAAGACAGGAGAGAAAGTTTAGATTTTAGTTAATTGACGAAGAAAAAAGGAGAGGAGTCGTTCCGTGTAGTAAAATGAGAAAAACGCTCTTCTTGTTTGCATTCGTACACATGCTGAGCAGATAAAATCTCTTCCCATTTCTGCTTCAGTGCTCGCCTACATTTCTTCTGTGTTACTACTCTTAGTTATTATCTGTTGTTTTAGCACTGACATGTTGTCTTAACATTGTTTATGGCCACACCCACACAAACACAGAGAGACACACTCACTCACACAAATAGTATCTACTGGCTACACCTGTTTTAGTGAACCATGGCCTCCAGCCATGCCAGGTTTTAACATGCAGCAGGTGTAAATGTTTTCTCACATTGATATGAGTGCATCAGATGAAGGCAGAGGTCTTGTTAAGACATGTATTGTGTGGCCCAATCAGCCTGTGAGGTACACACACAGGAAAAAGCAAAAATATGCTTTAAGTGAATGTAGCCACAAAAAATTAAATCTTTAAACTAGGTGTTGATGTAAGCAACATCATATGGAAGTGGAAATTGAAGATTTGTGCATGCATTGGGTTACAGGTTACTGGGAGGTGAATGGCTTTGGGCTACTGGGAATATATAAGTCAGATCTGGATGCATTGGGAGGAATGAACACCAAAGAATTCACAGACCGCTGGGGAGGAGAAGACTGGGAGCTCCTGGACAGGTGTGTTCCTCACTAAATGTCACTTAACAGATAGGTAGTGTTTTTTTGTTGCTTTCAGGTGCAACTGCCAAAATGGCCAATACAGTGGAACCCCCCCCCCCTTACAATTGAATCTGAACATTATAACCTTCCTGACTGTAAGGAAGGTAGGAAAAAAAGCTCCATAAAAGAATATGATACACATTCCTGAACCAACAGTAGTAGATACATTTTGAATGAGAAGTCTGACTCTGTTTGACTAGAAAAATTATACTATATATTAGGGGGAAAAGGGGGGAAACTCACTATGTTGCTTTTACAGTTACTTGCATGTCTAACAAGTTCATCTTCTCTCTAGAGATGTCTTATAGTAATCCTGGAAATATTGGGTAATGACTCACTGAAGGAGATAGAAATGAATAAAGAGAGACATTACAAAATAACTGCTCAAGGGCATTGAACATGACAGACTGATGATGTATGACAATAGAGTATACTTGGGTTGTTTTTATTTCCCTAAAGTTGTAGCATTGGTTCTCAGGGTGGGGGCATTAGGGTGAGGCAAAATGGTGCCACAAGTTTTATTAGCCTACCTTTGCTCTTACTGTGCATCTAGCCAACTGTCTATTTTTATAATGTTTAACCACTTTGACAAAAGTGGTCAGTCATAGTGATGAACATACTGAGAATTATCAACTGAATCTGCAGCTTCCCACAACTTCACGGAGCTTTATAGTGAGTTTCATCTCTTTGCTTATCTTTGCGGCCCACAACCTCATAATTTTGGTTCACTTTCACCACTCTCATAGTGTTGATTTTGGAAACAGCAGAAAAGCGGGCAGCTATTTTCAGGAAGGAAAAAAGAAACTTTATACACCCACTGTACGCCACCCATTCAGCACTAAAAGGCAGACAAAGACAAAGTGGCTACAAGGAGCTAAACATAGTGGACATAGTCCGGCAGGAAGAATCCAAATCAGTTACTACAGGTTTAAACTGACTTTAATTTTGAAAAGAACACGACAAAAAAAATAGATCTAACCAAGTACTATACTTAAATTTTACAAATTAATTTGTTTAGATTCAATAACTATCTAAAAATCTGCACAGCAGCATAAAAAAGCTAACCTCTTTGTCAATCGAGAGTCGGCCTTTCATTTCATTCCACTCAATACTGATATTGTGCCGCCCTCAAGGCTAATGAAGATGAAATGTAAGTCAACAAGTTATCCTCTTTTCTCTCTTGTAGGATCCTCCAGGCAGGGCTGGAAGTGGAGAGGATCTACCTGAGGAACTTCTTCCACCACTATCACTCCAAACGGGGCATGTGGAACCGGCGAGTGTCGCGCAGCCACAGGTGACCTTGTCGCTCCGGCCACCGCACCGCCACAATCACAACTACAAAAAAACAAAACAGAGCACTTTGCTGAAGGATGATTCCCGCTACCTCACTGTAACACCTCCTGACTGACAGAGAGAGTAACACGGGATGCTGACACGGGCCTAGATACCTTTTGCGGATCAGCAACTTTACAAGTGGCAGCCGTGAAGGTCCTTGCTAAGGACATACTACTGATATTATGCTCAGAGTGTTTCTCACTGGGTGTACCGTTGACTACTGAGACAGCACTGGCTTATGAGAGCCACTGACTGTGTTACATTATAATGGCTATGAAGATACTGCTGTGCACCAGCTCGACAACTGAGACCATGATAATCTGCACTACTGGCTGCCGAGACCCAACCTGAACCAAAGACGAAATGTTAATGAAATTACAGCGCACACAAATTTCGCACACAAATGTCCGACATCATGAAGATCACAAGTCTTGCACATGAGTCTTAACTGCAGGAAAAATTACTTGTTTTGTTTGTTGACAAAAGGAAATATATATATTTGACTCCACATTGTGTTGAGGGTTAACACAGCCTTATTTTTAATGTTGTAAATTATGAAAATTTTATATTTATTATATCATTGTTTGTAGGAATTTTTTTTTTCTTTGTGTTTTATTTTATTTCTGGAAACACACAATGAAATTTCAGAAAAGTGTACCTCAGCTTGCCTCTAGAGGGCCCTCCCCTATTTGTTCTCATCTGCATTACATGTGCCTTCTGGTGTGATGGTTATTCAGGTACTAAAACAATTAAATATTTAAATGAGAGAAAGAGAAGGATTGTAAGTTTTGAAAAATGACTTGGATTTAGGTAAGTATGCTTTTGTTTCCCAATGTATCACAGACATTCAGTATGAAACAGCAATATATATCCAGTGTATATGTTGCCCATTTCTGCTTTTTCTCCATACTGCCACTTACCAAAGATACGATTTGAAAGTTGAATAGTGCAGAAAAGTTGTAAACCAGGGTTTGTGTTTTGACATGAAACCTACTGAAAATGTCTGTGTAAACACAGCTTTAAGGGCCATTTTAGTCAAGACTTCATTTTCAAAAATTCACCTATTTATGTCCATGCAGCCAGGTCACATTCTTCTCATTGCTCCGTTGATCTACTGGCTGAATTTAATGGCTATAGAATAACTGTTGTGATGAATTCAGTCTATTAAGCTTCACTGTGAAATATAATTTTCAACTGCCTGTGTTGTCAGTGATAAATGAAATGTAGTGAGTGAAAAATGATTTTGTGTTCTTATCATGTAGTTTTATTGTTATTTAAGACAAAACTAAGCGGCAGGATTTTCAGATTTTTTTTTTCCACATTCCAGTTAAACAAGGTTGTTGGTCTTTTCTTAAACATCTGAAACTGATGCATGTTGAACCATTTCTCTTTTCAGTTAGGGCAGTGAAAACACAACACAGATCCGGTTTGATGACTTTACTGATGGAAGAATTTTGTCTTTTTTTTTTTGTTTCCAAAAGCAGTCAGACTTTTGTAATCTGGTTGGACGGAATGTTTGATAGTTTACTTTTTCATCTCTTTGTTGTTTTTTAGATATACCTCATCTCTCTTCATGCTAAGCATTAATGTTTGCCTTACTGCACGGTTCAGGAGTCTCTTCTCTCAGGGACAGATTTTTCCATTTTACACTGCCTTGACAAATCTTGGGAATACATTTCTCCGACTAAGATATTCTGGCTATTATCTTTATGTATAAAGACTTAAAGAAGAAAATTGGACAAATAATAAAAGTTTATCACAATTTGTGGAAGAAGCTTTGCATTTATATATCGCCATTGTTGGGTTTAAACCTTTATATTTCAGTAGTGCATGTTCTGACTTCAATTCAGTTGATCATTTTGATGTCTATACAATGGATGGATGAGACCTTTTTAAAGCTATTCATATAAAAAAAACAAACTAGTTGTTTTGAGGTTTAAAGTTCAAACAAGTACTGCAACCCATTTAGCAGTGTCAGCAGAGCACACACAGCCAATGGCACAAATATGGACATCAAAACAATGAGCTCATGTGACAATCACCCTCCTTAGGTAAAGGCCTTTTGCTAATTTTCTGTCCAGCTTGAATGTGAAAGCAAAAGTAATTTCTTAATAAATATTTTTGATAATCTGCACAAATTGCAGTCAATGGTAAAAATACAGATTATTTTCTGACATGGTTGACTACCGTTTGGGGATTATTTTAAGATGTTGCAGTATTTACAATAAGAATAACAGTCTGACTATACACAGGCATTCAGACAGCCACATACTGTATCAGCACAGATGCTCACCAGCACTCATAAATTCTTTAGAGGCTTCTGACTCTGCCCCGTCATCCTCCATCATTCAACCTCCCTCTTATTGACATGCTCTGATGTCAGTCCAAGGACAGCCGCTGGTGTTTGTGTGTGTGAGATGGTGTTTATTGTTTATTTTCGGGAAGGAATTCATTAAATCAAAAGGAGAGTCTAAGTATATCCTGGCTAGGACAGAAACTATTTCTGGTGCTTTCTTCACTGTAAGCCAATGGCATAGCCTAGTGGAGACACTGTACATGAAAAACAGCTATGATACCCTTTTTGAAATTGTGGCGAAGGACATTGTCAGTCAAGTGAGATTCAGTATTAAGCCTGTACAATATTATACCCCACTTTATGTCCTACCAATGAAGCTGTTAAAAACAAATGGCTGTAGAAGTTTTATGTGCTGCAGTATTAGAGAGGAGGCTTCATTTAGTGACTATGTTACACAGTATTTGTTTCAATTCTCTTGTGCGGGTCAATATGCGTAAGAAATACAAAAGGTGAGGCAATATTTAGAAATGTATTTTTATACATAGCAGCAATGTCATGTAGTAATACACCATGTATTCAAGTTGCTGTTTTGCAAATGAATGACTTGGGAACAGAATGTGTGAAAGTCACGTGTTCCATACTTCCGCAAAAACAGCACCAGCCTCTACACACAGAAAATAAAAACTGAAAAGAATGAGCCCTCTTTTTATTTCATCAGTGAGCTTCATTAGGCATAAGCCTCCTAGGCAATGTTTTAATTTTCCAAAGCTTTTTCATTTTCTTCTTTTGTTTCCATCTTTTTTCTTTATATTTGTATTTTTGTTGTTATGCATTTATTTTTATCCATCATCCATACTAGTGGAGTTTTTCTGTTGGACACCACAAGCAGCATCAAACATCTTCCTGCCTTCCATACCAGACATGGCCTCCACATTCTTACACCAGTCAACCCCTTCCATGGTCAGCTCATAAAGTTTTCAAAACCCACATTCAGATTTGTAGGTTTTCGCACTTTCATTTTTGTCCCCCAAAGACACCAGATACATACATTATATGCCGGTTTTTGTAGCCATACCTTCTCTTGCTTGATGCCCTCTTTCTTAACAGATTTGAGGTTTACCCTCAGGTCCATGGAGCCTTTATATTTGGATCCAAACAGAGCCCTCATCATCTCGTCTGCTGACAGTCACACCTTCCTCAGAGTTGGTTTATTGAACTTTCCACCGAGGTTCTGCACCTTTAGCTTCAACTCGTTGATCTAGAGATGATGAAAAGCTTTGTTGGTGAGCTTTTGTTAATTAAAAAAAAGAAAAGAAAACCTTTCATTGTGTTCCACTCAAATCTGGTGCCTGTTTACATCATACATCTCCGTTGTTGATGATGTACCAGTCCTCATCCACTACATCAATCTTTGCATGAATCTGCTTGCAGAGATTCTACAAAATAACAGCAAAAAAATATATACACTATGTTTGAGGGTTTTAGGGTAATAACCCACTATGCTTTACCTCTTCTGAGTGTTTGTGTAGGACTCACCTGCAGGTCATCCATGTTTAAACCAGTGAACTCCAGTGGTGGAAGCTTCTCTCCCAGGTAGCGAAACTACTCTTCTTTTCTTGCAGCTTTCTCTGCCTCCAGCTCTTCCATCGCACGAGTCAGCAAGAGGATCTGCTCAAGTCAAATTTGACATGGAGATATGCATGTGATATTTTGGTGCATAATTGGCTCTCTTAGTTTTCCAGTTGGCTGTTAACATAAAGAAAGAGTCTCTCATATTAAAAATCTTATGTACAGTTTAAGGGTTATTATATTAATGTATGTATATTTTACATGTTGTTAGGTCTTTACCTTCATTGACAGCTTGCTGGAGGCTGAAATCTTGTATTTGGGCTCTAAATAACACAAAATATGACATCAAACCTGACCTTTTAGCATCGATGCAAAATTTAAACAAACTCTTTGTCAGATTGAATATTCTTCTATCTGTTGCAATAGTTTTGGCACAAATTATTGTTTGCTGCTCTTGCAATAGCCTCATGCTCTCATGCCATGCTCATTGCTCTCTGGTGATGTATCAATGACAGCAGCAGCTAACAACAAACCATATTTAACTAAAAGAGTAAATCCTATACATGCTGCCTCTAGGTCACATCATGAAAAAATTCATTTGTGTTTATAGCTTTATAGCAAGTCATCAGCAGTACAAACTGTTGATTTACTTCACAGTGCCTGAAAAACCTGGTTTACTGTTCACAAATATTTCAGACATTTCATACTAATATTGGTATTCTATCAAAAGATGAGCAATAATGTAGTTTAGCTTGTCTTACAAAAATTAACGTTTATTTTGCATGAATTATGTCTGTAAAGTATCAATTATTATCTCTGAATTGGTCGTTCTGATCATTATTAAGAGTAAGATGTAATTTTTTGAATCAGTTTTAGTATGAGACACTCAACTTGTGTTTTTATACTTTGCATCTTATCTTATCGTATGACTCAATTGCTCTGTAATGCTGTTTTCTTGTTAAGCTGAGTGAAATGACACAGCTGCATAAATATACAAAGACATAACTACTTGACATGTTTGCACTTTTTGACTATTATTTGTAAAAAAAAAAAAAGTTCAAAGAGATATCTTTACCTTTACCTCCATCTTGAGGGCAAGGGAGCTGGTGCTTACTGAGAAGAAAGGAATAAAGACAGGGAATTAAAGCATTTAACACCAAATTCTAATAACATTTTTTTACAGCAATGCAGTGGCCATTAGGAGTTTGTTGGAGCAGAGAAATCAGAGATACACAAGCACACAGATATTATTCTAACATTACAGGGCAATAAAACCTCAACTTAAAAACAAAAAAATCAACCTTTAAATAAAATCTTTAAACCTACTCATCAGATATACCTGAATAACATTGGAGAAAGAAACAATTAGGATGTTGTTTGATGTGAAACAGAAAAAAAAATAGTCCAGTGATTGACAGAAAATTACTTCCACTATCAGACCATTGGTTGATATACAAGAGTAAGAAATCTGAACTGTATTTACCTGCGGTTGGTTTTAATATAGATGCACTGAAGATCCTTAAATTGATAAGGTGGCTCACTCAACTGATAATTCTGGTTTTAAAAAAAGTGAAAGATGATCTTTAGGAGGTCGTTTTTATAATTTTTTTTTTTGATAGAATTCTTGTAATCATCTGTCTATCCTGGGTTAAACACAGTTTGATTCAACACTCAATTTTTCAAGGGAATTTCTTTGTGATGTAAGAAAAGACTCTTATAAGCAGCAAATTCAGGATTACATCTGTGGTGCCCGGAAATGAAGACATAGTAAGATGTCTCGTCTTTTTTTAACTACTCTGGTAGCAGCCCATGTGCCACCGCCCACCTCTCAGTCAGGAATTAGTGGTCAGGAACCTGGATCAACAGGATAGCTCCACTTGTTAACGCAACAACTCTTTACTGACTAATAGGATTATCACCTCGGTTAAAATGGATGATGTCCTCTAACCAAAACAACTAAAAGCCTTCTGGTCTGGTAACAAACAAGAGCCCCTGTAGCCCTAGGTTTACCATATAGAGACACTTTTGGGCATCTTGTATTTCTGCAGGGAAAGACTCAATTATTCTTTATGTTTGTGTGGCTTCACAACAGATGACACGTTGTCATAGTCAGTAACCAAGTCAGTAAATCAATTTGATTAAACACATTTTTCATTAGAAATATGCACCATATAAACTAGAACACCCCCCCCCCCGAAGGTCTAAAACTGTCTGAATCAAACAGGGATCCTCAACAAGGAAGGACCAATTTTATACCATGTTGTACTTTTTCTTAATACATCTATATATATACATCTTTAATACATCGTTCACTGGTTTACACAATAATATTTGTATCTGTAATTCCATGTCAATCAATCAAACAGTTGTTGAGACGTTTCACTAACAGCCACAAATGTTCTACTCATGGTGGCGCCAGAAGAAATGTCATTGGATCAACAATGTTTTTAGGATTTTTCCTCTCTGAAGAATGATAGTCTGTCCTAAATTTCATCACAATCCATCCAACAAATGTCAAGATATTTTACCAAAGCCAAAAATGTCAACCAGTTGGAGACACTGATGGAGAAGTCGGGGGATCGACAAAGTCAGAGGGATTTAACCTCTGTGCACAATGAAAGTCTGCACAAATGTCATGCCTGCATTGGCTAAGTGTATTTGAGCATTTCTTTGGCTAATGTTTTTTGTCAAGTGTAGTGCTACATAATGATTAAAAAAAAATTCCTCTTTCTTTTGTATATTTTTGGAAATGCCTATACCCTTACTGATTTCTGTGGGTCATGTTCATAGAAACATGACATTATCTTCTAAAGTGTCATAATTTTTATCATCCATAAATAAAACATGAAAATAGATAAACATACTGAAATATAAATTTGTATCTTACAAGCCAAAAAGGGCAGTGCTGTTGTGAAGAGGACTGCTTCAGTTTTGTCTAAATTTATTACTGCAGGGACATATGCACCAGAACTGTGTCATATTACCCCTGCACAGGCTTGAGCAACAACATCCATGCTCAGCCTGCAACACTGAACCATTCTTTATACCTGTATGTTGTTTTTCAGGGTCACGGAAAGGCTGGAGTCCCGGCCTGCACCAGGGGGACTAAAGGCTACACCCCACTTCACCTGACTTGTATTTATTTTGGATGGTGGGACTACCACAGCTGAGATTCAAACCAAGGACATCTCTTTGATGTCAGGTCCCAGTGCTAACCACAGAACTAATATTTCTCTCATTCCTAACCATTGTCATCCTTGAAAGGTCGGAAAGTGTTGACTTTGATGGTGTCAGCTTCCTCTGACATGCTTCATTTCTATAAGAGTTGATTTTTTTATGGGCCAACAGGAACACTAACCATGTTGTGTTTTATACTTACTTAGGTTTAGAGATATCCCCTGTGGCACAAGAGAGCTTGCAACAAAACATTTTCGCATTGTGTCTATTTTGGGATGAATAACTCTCTCTTTCAAATAATCTTCCCGCCCACTGTAATTATTTCACATATTGTAATGATCAAGGCTAGTAATGTTAAAAAGGATTTCAGTTAGATGAAGAGAAATAGCAACCTTTAAAACGGGTCCAGGTGAGAGGAGGAGAATATGTTAACATGTACAGAGGGTCATATACTGTATGTGTAACCTAATCTTGAGTGATGACTCTTTCCTCCGAGTTCCAGGGGAGGCACAGGCATTTGTCTTCACGGGTACATACTGACCAAAAAATACCAGCCTATGGTCTGACTTTTCCCACTGGACAGAGATGACAGGCTCTAGCTCCATGATTTAATCCAGTCAAATCCACCTGGCACTGGGCTCAGGACTTCATGACGAAAGAGGCCCCGGGCACCACCTTTTCAGAAAATATGAAGCAACATGTGCACCCAGTGTCATTAAGAATACCAGCCAAATAACTGGCTGAATGTTTTGAGGAATGATTAAATATTCATACTGATGAGAAACGCAAACCAACAAGCGTGCACAGGGCTTCACTTAGGCACGGATGAAGGCTGTCGGTCCCAGACATTTGCTTCTACTGAAAATGTAAATCTTTACACAGAGGTTGCAGATGTGGCGTATCATTTTTAGCTAGGTAGCAATTGTTACTCAAAGTGAATTAACTAGAGCATTTGAGACTATTTTCGACCCTAGATTAGGTGCATTAATGAAAATCTGTGGCGGCAGGAGGGGTAAATGTGAGATCAAATTAAATGAACCTCAGTGTCCACTAACATCAAATAAAACAGTGGTCTGCTGATGTGTTTTCTCAGTAGTTTCTGCGGCTAAGCGGACGGTATTTGGCAGGATGGGTCCTGGTTGCGGTGTTTTCACGAGGTTCCTCGACAGTAAGAAAAATGAAAGAAAATCGCCAGGACTTATCCACTTCTGCTACAATTTAGCCGTTGTCATAACTGTCGAGGTGGAATAAAACAATATTCTAATAAATCACTTGGTGTCACCCGAGAGCTTCAACGTTAACAAGACCGAATAACACAAACATAACGTAACACGGCTACGTTTCTAACACAGGTGGGTCGACACCTCATCCGGCCCGTGTCACACCGAAGATGAGCCAGGTGGTTAATACTGCGCATGTCCAAGACGAACCCTAACGGTGCTTTTACGTGCTTTACGTACACAATACCGACGATTGACCGCTCAGCTAATCGAAATACTGCGAATCTGATTTAAAATAAAAAATCTACTTTTAGTGCTTTATCCGTATAAGTCCATGTGCATATTTCCGAACCCCTGCGCAGAGAGTAATTATCAAAACGTTTATATTTTTCTACTGAGTGGATGAATAGCAGTGTGGAGTTGTACCCGCGGTGAACGAGTTTACGAGGTGCCCTGAAAGCAGCACGCGCTAAACCCGTGAAAACTCATTCAACGTTGGCTGTGTCTCCGACAAGCTAGCGGCTGCTGTACGCGCTAACCAGCGATGCGTCGATAAGTCTGTGCTAACGTTACCCGCGCAGCTGTAGCCACATCTGTCCCGTACGTGTTAGTAAACTGGTGAATATATTTCTGACCGGAGGGACACTTTCCTGGCTGGTGCAGGGGGGGGGGGGGGGACGAACGTCTCGTGTTATGGGAGAGACACGGAGGTCAGACGAGCGGTGGGCTGTCAACAGTAATGTTCGAGTAAAACGAGCTTGCCGCCGCTTTGACAGCTGTCTGTTGATACCGTAGCAACGGTAAGGACGATGCCGTTTTTTCCCCCCTCGGGATAGCCAGGTGATAATCGTTGTTTCATAGGTGGTTGCTTCGTGACATGATTGCAAAAAAAAAAAAAAATAAAACATGGCCGATCAGGTAGAGCTAAAGAGATTGTGCCTGCAATGCAGTTAACCTAAGTGGCTTTTCCCAGCTAGCCTCGCTTTGCTAACATAATCTGGCTAACTGGCCGTTGCGGTCTCGTTCCTAAATTGCAGTCCACCAGATAATATTGAACCGAGTCAATAAGCCATTTAAAGTTAAACTGGAAGTATTAAATGTTAAACCTAGTGTAGCTGAGCAAAGCTAGCTTATTAGCCAGGGGAAGGGGCTCTGCACACTGTCAACACCATATGTCCACGTAGTGAGGAGTCAGATCTCTTCGGTCTTCACTGTTTTGAAGCAGCGCTGATCACAGTTGAAAAGCCACTAACACGTGTGTTATTGTGTCGGTAGTATTAGTTCATAGGTCAACTTAAGTTTGAGTCATGCCTGGGAAACTGAAGGCCAAAATTGTGGCAGGGCGCCACTTGCCTGTGATGGACCGAGCCAGTGACCTCACTGATGCTTTTGTAGAGGTGAGTGAAGGTGCTTGAGCGTCAAAGCCTGCATTAGTTAACCAAAGACCTCACACCTGTGACAGCACAGACTTTACGTTTGCTTTCAGTACGGTCGGCACATCATTCTAAAAAGTAAACTGTGAATTTCTAGGGATGGGTTTGTGCTTTTTTTTTATTTCACAGGTAAAGTTCGGAAACACAACTTTCAAAACAGACGTCTGTCCCAAATCCCTCAATCCACAGTGGAACTCAGAATGGTTCAAATTTGAGGTAAGATCCATGTAAGCTTGTCGTTAAAGATAGCAGGCAGTTGTTGTAATATTTATTGCATCACCCAATGTGAATGACTTGCATGAAATTGTCGTGTTTCTAACATTCTTATTTCTGCTTCCCTTTAACTTCTTTCCCTCTCACTCTCTTGCTGTCTAGGTTGATGATGAGGACTTGCAGGATGAACCATTGCAGATCACAGTGTTGGACCACGACACATACAGTGCTAATGATGCCATTGGGAAGGTTTACATTGACATTGACCCGCTTCTGTGTAGTGAAGCTGCCTCTGTCATCTCTGGCTGGTTTCCCATCTATGATACCATCCATGGTACAACAGTTGACTAGTTTGACTATGTAAATCACAAGATTTATTTCTTATTTCAATACCTTATTATTTCTTATTTGCTATCAGGTATCCGAGGGGAGATCAATGTCCTCGTCAAAGTGGAGCTCTTCAATGATTTGAACCGCTTCAGACAGTCCTCCTGTGGGGTTAAGTTCTTCTGCAGTACGTCTGAATTTGCTTTTGGTTCAAAGCTGTTTGTTTACAGTCTTAAAATACATCATTAGATAAAATTTGTTTGCATTAAATGCAGAGTAACAGTACATGGGGTAGTTACATACAAAGCAATCCATGGAAGATGTTTATTTCAAGTTTGTTGTAATTTTGATGTCTTTGGCAAAAAGTTGATCCTCTTCTTCAGTCCTATAATGAGCCCACCAAAAGAAAGGGGGTAATTTCCAAGAACAAACAAATTTACCATCTGTGTCAGTGCCAACAATGTATCAGTAAACAAGGAACTGTTGCTAAAGAATTTGTGCAAAACAATAGTTGAAGAGAAGGTTAGTAGGAGCTTTTTTCCCATTTAACTTGAAATCTTTTCACTCTATGTGACGTTTGTCTAATTGCCCATGGTAGCCACCTCCATTCCACGCTGCTACCGGGCAGCAATGGTGCACGGGTTTGTGGAGGAACTTGTGGTAAATGAAGATCCAGAGTACCAGTGGATCGACCGTATTAGAACTCCTCGGGCCTCCAATGAGGCTCGTCAGAGGCTCATTTCTCTTATGTCTGGTAAGAATATTCACTGGGATCCTCTTTTCACATTGATCTGCTGGAAGAGGACCCCTCCTCTTTTGGTAACGTGGCTGTGTGTTATCCCCTTTTTAGGAGAGCTGCAGAGGAAAATAGGGCTTAAGGTACTGGAGATGGGTGGGAATGCAGTGGTGGGCTACTTGCAGTGTTTCGATCTGGAGGGAGAGTCGGGCCTGGTGGTCCGGGCCATAGGTACCGCCTGCACACTGGACAAACTCAGCTCTGGAGGCGCCCCCAACATCAACACACACATACACCCTAACACAGCCCCTGCTTCCAATGCCTGCAATTCCCCTTCTAAGGACGGAAAGGAGTGAGTATGAACCAACACCACAAGCATGGACACTGCCTCTTTACATGTGCAAGTCTCACTAAAAATCTAGGCTGTGAGAATGAGGGAAGTTAATTGGTGTGTGTGCATGAAAGGGAGAGAGAATGGACAAAATGTACTGTATGTTATTCTGTGTATTGTCCCACAGTTCCTCCTGTGTGTGTCTCAGTATCTTTGATCCCCCCTATGTAGTTTGTGTGTCTCTTGTGTCACATGTATTGCATCATGAAACTAACAGGACACAACATAACCTGAGACACACACATGTACAGTACACACACAGCCATCCTCAAACCCCCTCCTCCCTTGTCTGTTCTTTTAGACGTCTCTTGCATGGCTTTCAGCTCTGCCTCTGCATGTTCTAGTGCTGCATCTTTTAGTGAGTATCTAGCACACGTGTTCTGCTCAGCCTCTAACAGTGTGTTCCTTCTTTGTTCTGTTGTGGTCACCTTATTCTGTAGTGTTTTTGTTTTTTTTTTAAATTTCATAAAGTTATGTTAAGCTCAGTGCATGTTTGCCACTTATTTGCATTTATACTGTATATCTGTGTGTCAGTGTGTGTGTGAGATTTTGTGTATCAGGGATGTAAACATCTTTTGGTGATGACTTTGATTCTGTGATGGCTCCCCTACATGACCTTTGTGGATTTAATGAAAACACAATTTTTGGTGAGGACTGGGTCGGAAAATGAAATACACACATTTATACAATTTTGGCACCAGCTGATGAGTCGAAAGAAACATGGCAGCTCTGATTATTGAGTGTAAATGCCTCTTCCTCTTCTCCTGTCTTTCTCCCTTCCCTGGTAAACTGTAATTATGGGGATGTTTGCTAGTGTGACTGCTCAAAGGAAGTCTTCATGAAATGATACGTTTAATATATATATTTTTCTAAACATTGTCATTTTTATTATATATTTTTTCATCTTGTCTCCTCTTTAACTATTTATTCATTGAACTAAAGTTATCCTAACCTTTGTAGCAACATAGATTTGTTTTTCATATCTAATTAACAAAAAATAATTGATTATATAAAGAAATTAAATATAACTTTTTATCATGGCTTTCATTATTCATTGACAGCATTCAATATTGGTAGGCATAAAGAGAAACTTGTATACAGGTATACAAATTAAGCTGCCAATTTTATTTTTTATCTTTTCTTTTCTTTTTTTTGAAACAATCCCATATCTCCCATCCATGAATCTACTTTTATCTTACTTTATGACTACTTGAAAAATATCCTGCTTTAACTAGAAATACAGATTATTTAACTATTATTTTTATTGTCAGTTTATCTAGTATTACATTGTCTTAATTATCCTTGATTGCAACTCATTTTTGTCCTTATTTAGATATTGTTTTCTGTATTCTGCAGTAGTTTTGAGATTTTTTTTCCCTTGCAAAAGGGGTTTCTTAGACTTAAGACTTACTTGGCTTAATAAAGATTAAATTTAGAAGATGAGAAGAAAAGACTCTATTATGGAGGTCAGAAAACATTGACATCTGCCTATCAAAGGTTCTTAAGACCCAAATTAAGGTCTTCAGCTCCCCTGTTTTGTCCAACCAACAATCCAAACCCAAAGATTAGACATTTTACACTAATATATAACAGAAACAGCAGCAGATTATAACTTTTTAGAAGCTTTAACCATCAAAAGCTGGGCATTTTCCTTGATTTTTAACTTAAATTATTAGACTGAGATCTAATGCTGAGAGCTATGCATGAGTTTCCTGCTGCTTTCACATGACTTTAAATGGAATAACCGGGGCAAAGGGAGGGAGTAAAAACAAATCCTTTTTTTCTGTTCTTGTCTTTGTTGTCTCCTTTTTCACTCTATTGCAATGTTGTGGTGTTGGTTGTTGTGTGCATCTCTTTCTTCCTCTCTTGGCTCTCTGGCTACATTTGGATTGGATCACTGCTTGTGTCCAAAATCGGTCCTCTGTCTTCCTCTCTCTCTGCTTGCTGATTGGCCCAGGTCTCCCCTTGCCCATGGATACCGCTCCACCCACAACAGCCCAGTGCATTCGGCCTGCAGCTCCCAGAGACTGTCCCAGAACTTCTCTGTCTCTGTTCCCACACTCATCTTTACTGGTACGCAGAGCCAGGGAAGGAAATAGGTTACAGAGAGAGAGGACATATAAAGAGAAGTGGATTGTGATGTGGTATGCTTCTATGGAAAGAGAAAAGGGAATAGAATTTTGCTGGAGTCTGGATAAATATACGGCGTCATCATAGCAATAAAGCCATAGTATAAACAGAGGCATCAAGACAAAGAAGGAAGGTATAGCCTTATTCCTTTTATTAGAAAAAGGCAAAGTATTGATACTAGCTTAAAATCCCTGCACATCTTTTTTCCAATGAAAGGGGGTGGGGTGTCAGGATCCTAGCTGTACCATTCTGCTTTTTTATTGGCTGTTTGCAACAATAAGTGTTAAAGGTATGGCTTTAGCCTTGTGGAAGGTCCTGTGATCTCCCGACAGTCACCTGACCTTTGCCTGATTCTACTGGGACACATGCTTCAGCTCGTCATCCTCTGTTGAATCTGACATTCTTGTGTTTTGCCATGTTGCTTTTAATTTTTAGTTTAACGTGTGTGTTTCTTTGTGTTTATTTAATTTTTGCTTTCCATGCTTGCTTTTGTGTTCCCCAGCCATCTGTAGCACCTCACACACCTTGGCCAAAGGAAAAAAAATCAAACATTTAAATGTCAATACTGACCCACTCCCATTTATACAAACGCAAACACTCAGAGGTTGAGGTGGTGACTGATGTGGGTGTGTGTGTGTATGTGTGTGTGTGTATCATGTTCTCCTGGCAGGCTGGTATTTGGTGAGGACCTGCCCTCGTTCTCCGGCCCGCCTACCCCTTTCAGAGCCCTCCCCACCTCCTCCTCCTCTCCTCCCCCCTTCTCTCCCTCCAAGCCATGCAGCCGCCAGTCCTCATCATCAGATACAGACCTCAGTTTGACGCCCAAGACGGGTAAGAACACTTGGCCCCTTCCCCACCTTCCCATCGTCATCCCTCTCTTCTCGTACATCTCATTGTGGTGCTACTCTGGTGGTGGTTTTTGAATTTTTGTTGATTTTTCATTTTACTTTTTTTCATGGTTGAGTATAACATTTATTTATTGTAAATGGTATTGTAAATGCTGTATTTATTTTTTGGAGTGTCCCATCCTCCTCCTTGTCCTCAGTGGCCTGGTGTGTCTTCTTGCTCTGCAATATTGAAAAATGATATTCCAGACAGATTTAAGTTAGTATCAAACATAGGTGTGATAATATGAAGACACACCAGATCTCTGTTTTCATTCTGTTCCCCTGTTTTTGTGGTCCTGAATAGAAGCACTGTGTCTCATGAGGGGCTGTTGTTGATCTAAGGTCACTTCTGCATTTAGCAGCCATTATGGTTAATCATTCAGTACAAGGTAAGTTTAGTCAAAGAAAACTTGAGCACATTTTAACATAGTTAGGCATAAATGCCACACAGCCTTAGGGACCTTTTTTTTTTTTTAACCAGAGCCAATCCCCTGACCCTTCAGGAGGGGACCAGCAGCCCACCAACCCCCTACTTATCCCTCCTACTCTACTCTTCTTTTTCTTGTTTCCTCTTCTCTTTTATCTTCTATTTCATTTAGTCTCCCATTTTCTTCCTCCTCTCTGCACCATCTTCCATTTCTTCTCTAACTCCCTGTTGTCTTTTTTTTTTTTTTTTTTTTTTAACCTGTCCTACCTGTGCCCTTCGCATTAGGAGTGGCCCAAATCACCTTTTACTTTCCACGCCATTGATGCCAAAATTTCAACTCAGAGTATCTGCTGATATCAAGTACAGATTTGGTACAAGTGGATTTTAATCCAAATTTAAAATATGCATATCTCACTCGGAAGACCTCTTTGGAAATATTTTTATGTAAGGTAATGTGAGGCCAAGGATACAGTGACACTAAAAACTAAGTTTATGGTCTTCCATGAGTAAATTCATGTAACGGACAGAGGAACAGCTGATGTTTTTTATAAATTATTAATCATGTCATGCTTGATACCTGATCCACTCAATAAGGTCAGTATCAATGCTGACACTGCCTTAATCAGTGTGTCTGATTGAGGCATCCCTACTTTACATACCTCATTTCTTTACGCTTGTGTTTACTTTTTCTCATCACATCCTTCTACCCCTCCTTGGGTTTCATTTTTTTGTGCTTCTGCCCACTCTCCTCATTGCTCTGCCTATCCATTCTCAACATATCTTTTTCTCTGTGCAACCTCCATGTCTTTCTCTGCTGGATAGTGGAGCCCCAGCCAGTGAGATGCAGGCCTGGGATCTTCCTCTGCCCCAGCTCCCCCACCCTCTCCACAGACACACTCTCCCTTCCTCGTTCTGGCTCAGTGGGCTGCGGTCACGGCTCTGGCCCCAGAGCCACTACCCCGCCCCCTCCCTCCTCCGTCCATTCAGACTCTGCCTTGCTGAGAAAGAGCGTGTCCTTCACTGAGGACCTGCTGCTGGCAGTCTCCGGTATAGTAGGACTGCTGTGTGTCATCAAGTAACAGAACCTTGTAGCAGTGTAGTGTTTGCGGCTCTCTTTTGTATTGGGGGTCACAGCAGGACTTTTCAAACCCAGATCAACATGACTAGTGCTTTCAGAAACATTAACTCAGTGTGCATGGTATTAATGCCTGGTAAGATGTCAGTAAGAAAACACTTCTTACTGACTTTCCCAACCCAGCATGTGGTTTAGTGTGTTTGTCAGGAGTACTCAATCCTTACTCTAGGTCCAGGATTTATGTCTGAACAAAAGCAAACGTTTAGAGTAGGCGAGTCTGAATAAAGATGATGGAAGTGTATATATATTCATCTCTCTCTTGAAGTTCCAGCAATTGCTTTCACTTGACTTTTCTTTATAAAATCAAAATATAATGCAATGTTCAACTTACAGTTTAACTGGCTTTTTAGTCCCTTGGGCTTTTTGTTAAAAGTAATAAACTAAAGCCAGACTCTCCTCTGTGATCAGGAATGGGAAGTGGGGGCAGCGCTGGAAAGGAGGCAGGACCTCTGAAGACCCTTCTCAGACAACAGACGCAGACAGCTCTCGAACAGAGGGTACGGTAACACACTCACACATGCTCATACATGTCTTTACCAACTCACTCTACATGTAGACGTTTGAGACCGGAATGCATTGCAAAATGCAAGTCAATGCTTAAAGTGTCACCAAATTTAAAATTATGTTGTTTTTTTTTCCAGACTGGACCTTGATTGATTAACCGTATTACTGCACTGAAACCCTAAACAAAAAAATAGAAAAACGTTTTATTAATAAATATAAAACAGTACAGCTGATGCTTTGAAATGCTGCTTGTGTTGCATATCATCATCAGATGTCTGCATATAGGGCACACATGGCTTTCTTTGTGAAAGATTGCTACTTTACAACGGTGAGGTGTTAAGTGATAAATGGGGAGTGGGTCTGTGTAAGAGCAAGTAATGTTCCCTTTCTTTGTCCTCTTGACCATTTGTGCTACTCAGGGAACGTCCTCTTCTGGGTTATTGTTAAACGCCAGGGTATGTCCCATCAGTGTGACACTTTTTCTCTCACTATCTCCACCTTTTTCCTAACATCCTGACCGGCTGATGGCCACCACCCAATCTGAATCAACTCCTACCCCTCTGATGTTTGTAGATCTTAAAGGAGCAGGCTGGGTTTAGCAACATGGCATCCTTTTGTGCCCCTTGTGTTTGCTTGGCAACCACTGCACTCAAAGATTCACAGACATGTTGGGTGGAGGGCTAAAGGCTAGGAGTTGTGTTCCCTTCAGGATTGAAGGGTTGTGTGAATGTGCGTATGTATGCATCTTCTGGATACTCATTTTGAACACTTTCCTTCTCTCTGATTCTTTACCTAAGTCTGAATTTTGGTTCCATGTGCCAACCATGGGAACAAGCACGCTCACCTCATCACCTCATTCTTGCCTCCTTGCTCCGAATGGGAGGAGCTGTCAGTCCAATTAGTAGCTCTGTCTTCCTTCCTGGAGTACTGGACAAGAAAGAAGCTAATAGTTGTCCCATCTGACATCTGCCTACAAAAGTCATTCACCACATATAAATGCATGATTAGAAATCACAATGTCCTTGAGGTTTTCTGTAAAGGTGGTCATCACTTCAAAATAGAATCAATACCTAGATGCTAACAGGCAGTCCAAGTATTTCTTGCTCCCTCTGTGAGTGAATGCATGGATTTGCATCACATTGTTTGGCTGAAGGCAGAGGACCAGCTGTCCTGTTGGTTGCTAGAGAGAAGCATGCAAAACAGAGTCCTGATCATCAGCCAGGACCTATTGTGTCTGTGTGTTGGTGTGTCTTTCACTTTCAAATCCAAAACTGAAAAAAATGCATTTACATAGATTTGAAAGGATTGAATAAATCACTAAATCAGTGATACCAGATATCTAGGCTTTCTCAATCACTTCCACATCTATTTGAAATGCTCTAAAGCCTACAAGCGTAGACTAGAATAGAGCAAGTGGTGAATCCTTGGGGTTAAATCTTGCATGGCAGTACACCATCACTCTCAATCCTTGCTGCATGTTGGCACATTTCCTAACGCTGTTATCACGTAAGTCTATACACATCAGCTAAGATATAGTATGTAGCAATCTGGGACTTAAGAAAAAACAAAGGTGTCTTTAATTAGTCAGATTTTGCAGTGCATTGAGTTAGACCACAAGATCTAAAGACTGAAGGCCAGTTTTGAAGATATTTATTCTTGCCTGTAGGCACTGTTAAAAGATTCGATATTTTTTTTCATTTCCTTTTCTAAGTACAATTATTTATTGGGTGACTGAAAAACTTATGGTGATATGTACAAAAATGTTCTAATAATTACTTTTTTTTATAAAGCATGTCTAATGTAAAGGGGTTGTTGTTTGGTATTGTATCTTTAAAGAAATATCAGAAAATATTTTTTTAAAATTTTATCACTCAAATCTAGATGAAACAGAACACTTGAACTCAAACAATGGGATATTTTAGATGTGAAATCAATACAATTAAATATATAAAGAATGTTTTAATAAAAGAGAAATCAAAAATGCATAGAAAAAGAGCAGAGTGTGTTTTCCTCTACTGTAAGTGACCAGACTATTCACTATCTGCAGGAGTTTCCCTTCTTCACTTTGACATCTTTCCCACCCGGTTTTCTGGTCCATGTCGGTGGAGTGGTCAGCGCTCGCTCTGTCAAACTACTGGACCGCATACACAACCCTGGTGAGTTCAGCACACACAAACACATAATGTCCTAATATAGCTCGTCCATTGTCCTGTGAAGCAATATGAGTGAGCTCCTCCATCGACGTATAGTATATTGTGTCAGTGTCCAGTCTTGTTGTAAGTGGCTGTTAGTTAATGCTACGGTTTTCCTGTGAATGGTCTTAGTCTCAATCTGTTTTACCATGTAAAGAAATAATGTGTAAAGACTTTAAGTTATGTATGAACCCTAAAAGCAGGTGAAAGCTGTTCCTGGTCACGCTATTGGCTGCAGCTTTGTAGCATTTTCATGGAAATAAAGTAAGGATAGGCTATCATCATCCATGTTAATCAGTTTTATGGGTAGGGGCAACTTTCACCTTGTGGTTTCACTGACTGGCT
>CM029121.1:14318910-14553910 GCA_016859345.1 Istiophorus platypterus | reverse complement strand
TCTCACCTAGCAGCTGAGGTTCTCTCTCTTTCTGGGGCTCCGTCAGCATGTGGCCCTCCCAGGGAGTCATGGGGTGCAGCTCAATACTCTAATGTAGCTTCCTTCATGTGTTCAGTGATCCAGAACTACCAAATGAATGACATTGAACTCAACAACTAGCAATGAATAGGCTCCTCTGAAAAAAGTTAATAAAACAGAGGTGGCATTGCAGCAAAGCCTCATGAGACTATTGAAACACACCCATGGTTTAGCCTAAGTATGATGAAGGCGCAATTTAAACCTTTGTCACCAGGTCAGGAAACATTTTTACACACCAGGCAGTGTCTTTTATGAAATCACTCCATTGCCAGCCAGCAAGATTTTCTCTCTATACCATTGTAGCCAAAATCTACCTAATGGCTGGTGGCTGTATATCTCACCTGTCCTTTCTCTTAGTACGACTGACTGAAAGGAGACATGGAGAAGAGAGAGAGACAATACGTTTTTAGATAATGTGCACTTAATGAATGTCAAACACAATCAACCCAACCACTGACTTTGCCTTCATCATCATCCTCAAACTGTCATAAATCATCCAAATTGTCCCTGTTTTACAGAATGGTAGTTGGTTTTGGCTTGCTTTGATACATCATTTAACCCATAAATCATCACAAAATACACACTGTACTGTATGATGTCTGTTTATTTTCTGGTAAGTCAAAGCAGTCAGATTAGATAATTGATAGACATTTGTCCTGTTTCCTGTTCCTTTTTTTTTAAACAGTTGGTTACGTTTAGTGTTAAGATAGACTTCAGCGTTAAGTGAGGATCTGATGAATTATTCATTTAGAAAATGATTTTTGAAAACTATTTGATCCAGAGGTTTGTGTTTTGCAGATGAGCCAGAGACCCGTGATGCCTGGTGGGAGGAGATTCGCCAGGAAATCAAGTCTCATGCCAAAGCTCTTGGTTGCCATGCTGTTGTGGGGTATAGTGAGAGCACCAGCATCTGGTATGTAGTAGTGAATACATACATGGAAAAAATACTACCCACTTATCTTTTTTTTTCACCCTGCATTTCCATAACCTGTTTCCCATTTGTCTTAAACAAGGTTTCATGTCCTGTGTCTCTTGATCTCCCCATTCCCTGTCAACACAGTGAGGAAGTTTGTATCCTGTCAGCATCAGGCACAGCAGCCATCCTGAATCCTCGATACATGCGTGAGGGCTGCCTAGACATTGGAAGCTCCGATCACAGGTTGTTTTTTGTGTGTATCTCTTTGGATGCACTGGGAATGTAATGTAAATTCTTGTATCTGTACAGTTTACATCAGTACAGTTTAGATTGAGGTATGAAGTCTAATAACCAGATGGTATGTGCTGTTTCCCAGATTTGAGGAGCCGTCTCCCCCCAGCTGTGGTTTCTGTCACATCCCGTATGATGAGCTGAATATGCCTTTTCCTGCCCAGCTCACGTACTGTTACCACTGCAGACGACAAAAGGTCTCAAATGTATTTCTTTGCCTAAATTAATACATGCTAAATATACCTTTGCTGTTCCAGAGTATAAAAACAAGCTTTTGAAAATATAAGAATTTACTATTATAATTATGTTTTTTTTTTTATTGTTTTGTTTTTTTTTCCTCCCAAGGTTCCCGATGTGCTGTTCACAACAATCGACTTGCCACCAGAGGCAGCTGTCACAGGGAAGGGTTGTCTTATCCAGGCCAGGTAAAACACCACACAGTTAAATTACCCCCAAACCCTTTTAAAATAACTGCTCACATTGACAAGAAAACATACCAAAACAAGTCAAATCAAGTCACTTATATTCTGCATATTATGTCAAGGGCTTTGCTTCAAATGGAAATAATAGAAAAGATCAGAAAGAAATTCAGCTGTAACTTCAAACAATTACTTCAAATAACAGTAACATTTATTATACAGTATGATACAGTATGTGCTGAACTCTAATGCATAGGACATATTTAAGACTGTGGGTTACCTAGAATAAGTTAAATCACTCTGATTCAACATTCACACCCTTGTTATCTGGTGGTATTCCCCAGTGGCAGCATGCAGGCTGAACAACACACCTTCCAAAATGGAGTCTTACATCAAAGATATTGATCAAAGTGAGTTAATGCCCTTATTTCTTGTCTTCTAGGCTTTGTCGCCTGAAGAAGAAAGCCCAGGGTGAAGTGAATGCGACGGCCATCTCCAATCTGCTGCCATTTATGGAATACGAGCTGCACACTCAGCTGATGAACAAACTGAAGCTACGGAGCATGAACGCTCTGTTTGGCCTGCACATACAGATCAGTGTTGGCGAGAACATGCTCCTGGGTCTGGCTGTATGTTCATTTTGGGTTAACAGCTTAATCAGCCATGCATCCATTTTCTACAGCACAGTCTTTAATGTGTGTGTGTGTGTGTCTGTGTGTGTGTCTGTGTGTGTCTGTGTGTGTCTGTGTGTGTGTGTGTGTTCAGTCTGCTACAGGAGTGTACTTGACAGCACTGCCTGCACCAGGGGGCATTCAGATTGCAGGAAAGACTCCTGGCGACCTGAGCAATGAGCACCACATCCTCACCATCCAGAAAAGGATCAATGACACCATTGCCAAGAACAAAGATCTTTATCAAATAAACCCCCCGGTGAGATACACAACAATTGTATTTTGTGCAATTTTTTGTGATTAAGTCTGCAAATTCTCCCATACCAGCCAGGTTTTCACTGCGTACAAGGGCTCTACAAACATTTCAACACTAGAGTAGCCAGGGTTTTCACTGTGGAAAGTTTGAGTCCTGGTAGCCAACAGCCCATGACAGAGTCAATGTGAAACCCCATAACACAAAAGTTAAATTCTTTAAGTCTTTAAGTTTAACCTGTTTCAGCCAAAAGGTTTTGTGCTGTTGTTCAGATGTGTTGGTAGCTTAGAATTTATTAGTGAAAAATGCTTGTTATAAATAATTTTATGTGGGGTTTTTTTTGATCAGCAAATAGGAACTAAATTTTCACAAAATGTATTTTTTAGGCTTTGATGATAGATGAGTAAGATCCAGTTTATGCCCACTTAAATATGGATTCTTTTACACAAACAAATACATTCCATGGTGCAGTTTCCATTATTTTGGAAGTGATTCTCTCTGTTCCAGTGTCTAAGTCATGTAAGAATATATAATATATATTCTGTTCTTTGTGGATCATGATAAACTTACCCCTCTTGTCTCTCTCTGGTCATTAAAGAAATTATTTGCCCTGGACCCTGAGGTGTTCGGCGGCATAAACATGGTACTGAGCACGTCAACCTTTTGCTGTGAGACACAGCAAAGCATGACAAATGTTTGACTCTATTAATACTACACCACCTTTACCATAACTGTGTAACAGCTCTTAACTGGGGATGTTTGGGAGCAGGCCGATGTGTAATCCACTCAAGAGATGCTTCTTGAGGGCAGACCGCTGTAGGCTCATTGTATTTGTTTTAATTTGTTTGTATTTGTATTATGACTATCTGTCCTGCCCATTCACACTCTCACCCGTGTGTGTGTGTGTGTGTATGCGTGTGTGTGTGTATGCGTGTGTGTGTGTATGCGTGTGTGTGTGTATGCGTGTTTGTGTGTATGTGTGTGTGTGTGTGTGTGTATGCATGCCTGTGTGTGTGTGTGTTTATGTGTGTTTGTGTGTGTGTGTGTGTGTGTGTGCGTGCATGTGTGTGCGCACCACTCCTGTGTGTATGATGGTGCAGCTGATCGGGTACTTGAGTGAGTGTGAGCATGTGGTGTGTCATTAACATAGTCCTTCAACTAGCTGTACAGTCTGGACAGATGTGAGATGCAGAAGGGAGGCTGCTGTGGCCCATCTGCTCAGGCCTTGTGTCCCTTTTTCTTGCAGGAACTGACAGAGGAAGTGGTGGGTTCTCCGATCCCAGAGCCGAGGCAACGCTCCAGACTTCTTCGTTCCCACTCAGAGAGCTCAGATGAACTGTCAGAACTGGACCTCTCCCATGGCAAGAAGGATGCCTTCGTCCTGGAGGTGTGTGTCTATAAAAAATAATTATATATTCACATGCATTTTTTTAAATATAAAAGTGTAACTATTTTCTGCCATTTCCATAGATTGATGACACTGACGCTGTGGAGGACATCCACTCCCTCCTCACTGATGCCTCTCCCCCCACAGGTATGTGCCATCAACTCACTCCATGGCAATTACAGTACTTGACTGACTATACATGTGCAGTAATCTCCTGATTCAGGCTCCAGCAAATCTGATTATTTTTCTGCTTCATTATCCCTGTTTCACGTCACAGGTTTCTATAGCTGCAACACTGAGATCATGCCTGGGATTTACAACTGGACATCAGGAGTGCAGGTCACACTTTACAATATTGCCTTATTTACAAATTGTGGCAAACCTTCTCTGATCTTCACCAAAGTCTTAATTTGAAACAATTTTTATATTTTGGAGGCCTTTTTCATGCATGCAAATCCTGCAGTTGTGCACATGTGTTGTTTTTTCATTTTTTTTTTACCAGAATACACATCTACATTTCCAGCAAAACTACTGTGTGGACATAATTGTAGAAATTCAGTCATAAGGCAGAGTAGAGACTACTGTGCTCTAATTTATGAAAATGGTTAGTTTATGCTATGTGTTTCTTTTACTCTCTTACAGATGTTTACATCGGTGAGGGTCTTTAGGTTGAGTAATGCCAATCTCACAAACCAAGGCTTGAACAAGATCTTCACTGACCTATGTGAGAATCTGCTAAAGGTATTGAACCCTTATTGATCAATAAGCAATTACATTATATGTGGTGCCATGCTGATCCTTTGGTACTTGCAGTGGTTGTATTTTTAATAACGTGTTGTCTGCAATTCATCATGTTTGTTTCAGAGTTTTTACTTCAAGTTGCGTTCTATGATCCCCTGCTGTCTTTGTCATCTCAACTTCACTGTAGCAGTGCCAGAAGAAGAACTCATACAGGTGAGAGATCTCAGACTGACGCTCGTTTTATAAAGTTGCTTACAGATCAGAGAGTAAAATTTACCACCATACCCTTCTCTGTCTGCCTCCCAGGTTACAGTGACAGCGGTTGCCATGAAGTTTGACAAGGACCAGACTCAAGAGAAGCCAGCAGACAAGCCTATCACCAAAGGTCTGTCAGGTTGAGGGTTTGGAGATGTTGGTGAAATTTTTATTATTTTACTTTATTTTACTTAAATAAAGCACCTGGCTGATTGTGTGTGTGTGTGTGTTTCTTCAGGTTGCAGTGAGACTGAAGAGCAGCTGCAGTTTCCCCTGGAATTGTGCGCAGACTTGTCATCCACCAACAGTCAGCCATCATCCAAAATTTCAGGTAGCTTTTAACCTTTTTTTTTCTTTATCTGCTCCCTGACTTCCTCTTCTGCCCTGCTTCACTAACAGCCATTGACCATCTCCTCCGCTAATACTTCAGGTACAGTCTCTTTACTCACCCCAGCTGCAAAACTCTGCCAAAATCAGCTGGTTATGGTTCGTGCAGCAGGTAAATAAACAGTGATGTGACAAAGCCCAGTGTGGTCCGTTTTGCCGTGAACTTAGATGACAGTGTGATGTTGTCTAGATAAGATGTTGTGCTCCTAAAGCTTTGTGGCTTAACTCTCTATTAACATGAAACCAACACAGTAAGAGGTGTAGCAAGTGCGGAGTATAGTTGGAGCATTTTGATGTAAAGAAAATTTAGAGTTGGGATGATGGTTAAGGCTTAAAAGCTCCTGCTTTTTTTGCCTTGTGACAAGGCGCACTTGACCCTGAACTCCTCACACTTCCTGTCAAGAGCAAAGGTAGACTTTGATATATATGTGTGTGTGACAGGTGTCCCAGAGAGTACCAACGTCTCACCCAGAGGTAAGCCCCCTCCTCGTCCACCATCTCCCTCTACCCCACCTCCCAGCTACCGAAACTACTACACTGCCGTTTTTGACTTTTCATCCTTTTGTCTCGGACAGAGTTATCGTGCACCGCTCCCAAACCTCATCCACTTTTGTTCTTTTCTGTTCTTCTGTTTGTTTGTTTGTTTTTTGTGTTGTGTTTTGTTGTTTGTATGTTCTTTTTCTCTCTTGTTGTCGTTATTGTTGTTGTGTTTGTGTATGTTTTGGCTGGGGGGTGTGTGTGTGTGTGTGTGTGTGTGTGTGTGTGTGTGCGTGTGCGCGTGTTCTCTCCAGCTGCCTCCGTTGATTACAGTTCCTTTGCAGACAGATGCAGCACCTGGCTAGAGCTGCTTAGGCTGAAAGCTCACACCATAAGACGAGGATCAGTTAAGACAAGTAGGAGGACACAGTCTCTAGCACACTCTGGTGATCATACCCACAAATACCAAACTCTGTTCACAAGCAATCCCACACACAAACACACACAAGCTCGCATACACTCACACACCTCTCCATGCATGCCGCTGGGGGGCGGAGCATCCTAAATGAAGCACCAGCTTTTTAGCTAAAGTGTGAAATTTGAAGCCCTGCCCCTCAGAGGGATTCACAATCAGCTGCTTGGCTTTGAAAGACCTGTTGCCTTGGTAACAGCCAAGTAGAGGGAAGTGTTTTTTGGGGTTTTTTGCACCCTGTGTGCAACCTTTTTTCCCCATTTGCACTTGTGCACTTGTCTCGATCTGTGAAGATTGGAATTTTTTGAAGGAATTTGATGCCAATTACTGGAGAAACTCTTATGATTTCGCTTTGCATTACTTAATCTATCCTACAAATTTGAAGACATACAGTGTGCTAAAGATCATGGCGGGGCGGGGGACTATGCTTTTCTGCAAGAACAGGTATGATTTTCAGTCCTGTGCACAGTAAGTGAACTACAATCTAATGTGTGGCTCTGAAGGTTCCTGGTTTGAAGGATGTAAGCCACATCAGGTAAATTCACAGTAAGATGATGGAGCATCTTTCACCCTCTGGCTCATGTATATGTGCCCAGCTTAGCTCCTAAGTGTCTCTGCGCATTTCCATTTCTCAAGCCTCTTTCACAAATGCACACAGATACAAATATTCTCTCATGTACTTCACTGTACTGCAAATACTGTATTCACATACATCAACCTCCACAGCTGTGCCCAGGTCTGTCTGTCTGTCTGCAGACACTTTGTAACTGTCTTGTCTTTTGCCTCACCTGCATGACATGCATGGCAGCGCATGTGTTCCAAGTGATTGTCTTGGCACCTCACATCCACACCACTGCATGTAAAGTCACACTTAATATACTGCATCTAACACAGACAGGCAACTGATATACTCACATATAAGTGGACAAACACCTGTTAATCCTGCTGTGCAAAGGCTAACAGGATTTCATTTTTGCATGTACATTCCACATTCACATTTTTTTCTGCTTCAGAGTTCATATCTGCTTTTAATTTTTCCGCTATTTTTGAGTATTATTTGGTATCTCCATTCCCTTTTCTCTGTTTTCTCCCTCCCCTCCTCTTGTTTTCCTTTCATATCTCCTCTTCTGGACCTCTCCTGGCTCTCTCTATCCCTGTAGTCTCATCTTTGGAGCGCAGCAGTCCACTTCCTGAGGGACGATCCCGCTCACTGCGCTCCACACGCTCATTTGGGGGCAGTTCGGTCACTGTAGTGAAGATGACACCGCTCTCTTTCCTTCCTGGGACACGCGTCATTAAATACCTTGGGATCATCAACATGTTTTTTATCAGAGAGACAACGTCGTTACGGGAGGTATGACCAACATGACCGCAGAAAGTCACCATGCTTTTTCACCCCGGCATCAACTGGTGCAAAATATCGACATAACTGTACATACATAGCATGTGTTTGTCCTCTGCAGGAAGGTGGTGTTAGTGGCTTCCTGCATTCATTCATAGCAGAGGTGTTTGCGATGGTTCGAGCTCATGTAGCAGCCCTGGGTGGTAATGCAGTAGTGTCCTACAGCATGAAAGACTGTGTGTTAATGGAAAACCCAAACAAGAACCAGGTACTCACAAATACTCGTGCACAGTATAAACAAACACATGAATTATTTACTAGTTAATTTACATTTATACTTAAAAGCACATTAAACTACTTTTACGATCCTCAGACGAGACAATTTTTACTGTATTTTGTTTTAATCTTGTCTGCTTGTTAACCTTTAGGCTCAGTGTCTCATCAATGTGAGTGGTGATGCCGTCATCTGTGTCACAGACACAGACCAAGAGCCCATTCCCTCAGGAACAAACATCGGACAGACCTATAGTAGCGGAGCCGATGGGGCTACATGACAGTGAATTACAGAGTCTCACTCTGTCTGCAGGACACTAAATCTGAGTGAACGCATTCTGAGTCTAGCCGTCCAAGTAAGAGTCATTTATGTCTGCCTTAAAACTCTGTACTAGATCCAAAGGTTTGGAAAGAGGTAATAAAGAGAAAGTACTCACACACACTTTGGAAACATTTGGTCTGTATTAATATAGAAGGGCTGGATGCTTCTCTTGGTTTTTCTCTCTCTTCAGAGACAGAATTTGTGCATGAGTAACTGATGTAGCTCTACTAAAATTATGTAATCTGAATGTATTTAAAAAAATTTTGGTTAAAAGAACAGCCAACTTCCTCCAATATTTTACAGCCGTCCATGTTGGGGTCACCCAACATTGGTGAGTAAGCTACAGTTTATAGGCCATCTTTGTGTGTGTGTGTGGGGGGGGGGGGGTGGGGGGGTGACACTAGAGGCAGCTATGACTAATTTGTCCATCCACAGATCACAGGGGTCGTTATGGCCACGCCAAAGGGACACAGTTGTATAACATCTAGTTATTAAAATGGAGTCAGATTCTCTTTCAGTGTTTCATGTTTCTTTCAGGCTCTGTTTCATGTATATTGCAGATTAAAGGCCCATCTGTCCATTTGAGAGTTGACAGATAAAAGCTGTGTATTTTTAGTATTTAAATGTCAAAATGGCTTCCTAAGAAATGGCCTAGAAAATACATTTTTAAGCTCAAATCCAAACAACCCAGGTAAACCTATAATGCCATATTATTATGATTACTTAATATTTAATTGGTGTCCAGTTTTAACATCTAAATTTTTGTTATGTTGAAATTATATTTTTACTGATTTGATCATGGGTAATCTCCCTAATTACTGTTACAGTATTGCTCGCTTGCAGTATCCTAGAGAGAATGACATTTCCTCAGTAAGTGTCAAATAACGATACCACAGATTACAGGCCAAATTGCACACATCTAACAAACTGCAAGTACAGGCATTACATGTGCGTATTTTAACACCATTACCATTTTACTCCAGTTACTATTTTATAAATTAAAAACATTTTTAATTGCTGTATTTTAAAATTGTGGAAGCTAATGGCAAAATGTGTGTGCCTTTTCATTCACTTGCATATGGAATAGGCAAATGGGGATGACGGGTATCAATGGAACAGACATGCAGTCTTAGTCATATTCTGTGGCCTGCTGGTTTAGCAGGGATATTTCAAAGTCTTTGAAATCATTTTCACTGAATTACATCTATATCCGTGTGTGTTGAAGCAACTATCGCTTCGCCTACAGCTCTAGGATAAGTTCCTCTTCTCAGTACTTTTTGCTATCAGTGTCAAATCTCACATCCCTTTGCCCTAGCTTCATCGCTGTTGCTTCGGTATTCATGTTCTGAATCGTAGTTGTTCTACTTATTAGTCCACTGCCGACATTCATGTCCAATGCTGGAGAAGAAAGCATCTCCTGGTGTAGGTGCCACCTGAAAATAAACTGTGTAAATGTTCTAAAATCAGATTTTAGTATTTTTGTAACATAAAATGTATGAAATCAATTGCTCATTTTGCTTGTGCAATGAATTCCTGATGTTTTTTGGACTCACTGTGTCAGAGAATTAGTGGTACTCTAATCTGTTTGTGTGATCAGCAATTTGTGATCAGTTTCCTTTATTTGTGTCAAAAACTTGAATGTACATATTTAGATGCTTTTGCTCTATGACTAGCAGCATGCAGACCCACTTTTTATTGCCATGAATCTGTATGCTCGCCTGGAAAGTCTTGCACATTAAACTCAGTCAGACCAAGATGCATCTCTCTTTCATCATTGATAAAAGCTGTAAACAGCCTCTTTTCTTAATAGAAAGGAATAAAGTACAAATTAACATTACATAGGCCCACTGCTGCTAAATGGCAGGTTTAAGTATTGTCTCAGTTAAATTTCTGTTAACTATATTTGACAGAAGGGCTGCAACTTAACAACTGACGATAACAATGATTCACCTGTCGATTGTTTTACGATTATTCAATTACCTGTTTAGTTTATAATGCCAGAAATGTGTGAAAAATCACCATCACCCACAACCAATGGCGATGCATTCAAGCTACTTGTCTTTCCAAAAACTCAAGACATAACCTTATAAAAGCAGCAAATTCTCACATTTGATAACCCAGAAACAGAGACATTGCATTTAAGGAGTGTAATCTAACCTAAAATATACATGAATATTTTGATTGTTTTTAAATTAAATAAACTTAACTATTACTCTGTCTGTGCACTGGGCTTGCAGTAATTGGGGCGCGTGTTTTGTTGTCGTTATGTGTCGTTATGTGAGAAGCTCAGTAACCGAGAAAAGATTTTTAACATCGAACATCAAAAAATTACCGTGAGAAAATGTTAAATGATTTTAAAAGGTGGACTTTTCATCACAAAAGCTCAGGACACACGTGCTCACCTCATGTAGTGTTTATTTGATATTTAATATTTATGTAAGATACCAACTCAGATACATTGGTGAGTAAGTATTTACTCAATACTGTAACTTACTTACATACAGTTTTGAGGTACCGGTACTTGAGTATGTCCGTGACACGTTACTTTCTACTCTTTCCTACTATATTTTTGAGGGAAACGCTACCTTCTACTCCATTTACATTTATCCCTCCCTCACACACACAGACACACAGACAGAGGTATCGTTACTAGTTAAGAAGAATTTGGGATTAAGATTTTTTTAAACAATACATATATTTATAAAATACATTGCAGTAATGGCCCTGTTTACAGTAACCAAACAAGACATTGCCCTAAGATGATTTCACAACTTTGACTTTCAACGAGATAAAATTCTCATTTTTATCTCATAGAGACAATATTAGAGAAGAGTTTAAATATGAATACAGGGTTTTTTTTTTTTTTTCCTGCCCCATCCATCATGTCATGACCCCTCAGATTAATCTGGTGGCCCCTCGGAGGAACCCGACCCCCAGGTCGGGAACCCCCAGCTCCACGTCGAGAGAACACAACACAACGCACCAGTACGAACCAGCTAATGATATATAATAATATAATATAATAATATTACCATAATATTGTATCGGCCACGGGGCGTTTCGCTGCAGATTAAGTGCTTTGACTTTACACCTTTAGGGCATTTGTTGACAACACTTCTGTACCTTTGCACGAGTAGGATTTTGAACATATTAGCTTTACTTCTAATGGCGCGTTTTTAAACTAACTTATTATTTTATTGTGCTTATTATAAACCAACTTTATACACCGACGCACCGCCGGGTTGTGATCGGGGCAACTAAAGTCTGAAAACTCGGTTTGATCCGACTCGGCCGAAGGCAACGTGACGGTCGCCGCGGGCTGGGGCGCCATCTTGAGGCGGCTCGGGCGGACGTCACCCCTTCGGCCGCCCGTCGCTACGTGTCCCCCGGCTACGTTTAGTCCCGCTCCCCGCTTCCCGTGCCGCTCACAGGAACGGGCGGCGACGAAGTCAAGGGGGGGAACCAGCGCCTGTTTTTGCTTCGGGTTTTTCTTCCCTCCTCCGGCTACCAGCTCGGCGGAGACATGGGGGACGTCGTCCTTCCGCGGCGCATGTTCCTGTGGAGCATGGCGGTCGTCTACCTGGCCGCCTTCGTCTCCCTCTACGTGCAGATACCAGGTGAGACCCGCGGCTCAGCCCCCCCCCCCTCGGGTCGGGGCTAGCTCGACCGAAACCCACCGCTGCCTGGTTAGCGTGTTAGCTCGTTAGCTCAGGGGGCTTAGCGCTCGGTCTCCTCCGTCCTCCTCCGCTTTTCCTTGCTCCCGGTTAAAGACGAAGAACCGCCTGGAAGTTTCCGTGGCCCGCGGCCGCACTGCTTCTCCCCCGTCCGGCTAAATCTAGGAGCTAACACCCGCCGCGGGAGACTCGACCCGCCGCGGGAGAAGCTCGTACTTCGGTCGGGCACAGAACCCGAGGAACCAACGAACCCAGGCGGTTGTGTTTATCCGGGGGAAGTCAAGTGGACGTCGCCCGCCACAAGCGATAAAGGAAGAGATGTGTATTTCGGAGTAGATATACAGTTACGCGCATGTTGGGAAAGGGAGGATGGGATTTAAGAACTTTTTTGCAAATCGATTAAAATGGGGAAAAACACCCTGAGGCGTCACATATCGGGCCCCTTCACTCGGGGGTGAATGAATGGATGTGTGGAGAAACGCACCAGGCACCTATGGGAGGTTTCAGAGGCAGCGTTCGCCATCAAAACGCTAAATGGAGACGCATCCCTTGGAGGCACAGTGTCAATGTGTTGGGTAGATTTCCTGAAAGTTGGACTCTCTGCCTTGGAGTCCCGAAGCTGCCCTGCCACCTCGCGGAGGCCCAGAACCTCACCATGACACTCTGTTGTTGGGTCTTTAACATGGTCTTACATGTCTCTGTCCACCTCCAGGTCTCTATGGAAATGAGGGGCTGCTGCCGGCTCGATGGCAGCTGAGGTACAGCGGGAAGCCCCTGAGGGAACAGCTGCTGTCCTCTCCCACCCTGCTGTGGCTCGGGCCTCAGATCGGCCTGGACACGCACGCCGCCATGGAGCTGCTGTGCCTGGTAGGAGCTGCGCTCAGCCTCGCCGCCGCGCTGGTGGAGGCTCTCCGGGACAGCGTGGTGTTCTTCTGCCTCTGGGCCTTGTACTTGTCCTTGTACCAGGTGAGTTTTTCATCAGCTGTTTCTTTCTTTCCATCTTTCTTTTCTCTCTTTCTGTCTTTCCTATCATGATCATTTCAATTGTCATGCTCTTCCTCAATAATTTTTTTTTTTTTTATTTCAGGTGGGCCAGGTTTTCCTCTACTTTCAGTGGTGAGTGGACAATATGATGAAACAATCATTTGTAGATGTTTCTTGGTGATTTTACTTTTTCATGAATGGATTATTTCTATAAATAGCAGCTGGAAGAAGGAGTCCAAGGTGGTTTTGGCAATTTGCTAATTTGTTTGTCATTCTCAGTACAACAACAATAGTAATATTTATTACAATAGTAATATTTGTCTCTACAGCTGTGCAGCAACACTGTAACCATCACAATAAACCAGACTGACAACTATGCTCTCTCACCGCTTGTGCCCCTTTTCCTCTTTCAACAGGGACAACCTGCTTCTAGAGACGGGGTTCCTCTGTATCCTTGTTGCTCCAATGACAATAATCAGAGGATCCCGAGGGGTCAGAGAGCACGATCGCGTCACCTTCTGGCTGATCCGCTGGCTGCTCTTCAGACTGATGTTTGCCTCTGGTGTGGTTAAGCTCACGTCACGTTGTCCCACATGGTGGGGCCTTACAGGTGTGTTTAAGTGTCTCTGTATGGAGGTTTCTGTTTTTATATATATATATATATTTTTTTTTTTTTTTGTTAGTTTTTCTGTTTTTTTGTCACATGAAAGGTTAGTGTACTGTGGTGAACTATCAGACTTGCATCTTTTTTCCCCCCATTAGATTAAGTTTATTTTTCCACTGTGTGTTGAACAGCTCTGACATATCACTACGAGACTCAGTGTATTCCCACCCCGCTGGCCTGGTTTGCCCACCAGTTGCCAGTGTGGTTGCAGAAGCTAAGTGTGGTGGCCACCTTTGTCATAGAGATTGCTGTACCTCTACTGTTCTTCAGTCCACTCCGTAGGCTGCGACTTGGCGCTTTTTACTTGCAGGTGGGTAGAAATTCAAGTTCTCCTTCTGATTTTCATAATTTTATCAAATTTTGTGTTTTCCTTAGATTGCTGAATGACTAAATTGTGTTTCATGCACTGACTTTGAGAAATCAGCTCTAGGTTTATTTACATTTTTTCATGCCAACTTAACTTCAGGGTTGTACAGTGGTCAATTCTTTCACTACTACGTTTGCTTCTGTGTTGTGCTTAGTAAAACCAGTTGCTTTTGCGGTGTGTTTATTGGTTGACCTGTTTTCTTTTTTTCACTCTTGTGTAGGTATTGCTGCAAGTGCTCATCATTTTGTCTGGAAACTACAACTTCTTCAACCTGCTGACGCTGGTTCTTTGCCTGTCTCTGCTGGACGATCAGCACGTATACTTCTGGCTACGCAAGGCAGATAAGACCACCAACAATGGTATTATAAACATATGCATGCGTATTTATATGTATGCAGGCTTCACAAATTTTGAAAGTTTTCATTTTTTTGATGAGGGAAACCGATCTTGGTATTGCCAGTTCTTGAAGCTTAGGATTACTTAAACATTAAAATATGCATGATAAACGAAAAAAGCTTGAATTTGGACCTGAAATTCTTGTCTGTTCATGCATAGTTTACATACCAGAATATAAGCCCTTTCTTTTTTCTCTCTCTGACCTGATCAGACTCCAGATTGTGGTCGTGGCTTTGTTATCTGCTGGAGCTTGCAGTCTGGTCTCTCTTGATCCTTGGAACAATTATATGCTTTGACCTGCAGCTGGATACAAAGAAGAATGGCATCTCCTCCAGGACTGGTGCGTTTCTCTGCATGCATACATTTGTGTCAATGGAAGCAATCTGCAATTTGCAGTTTTTTCATTAAAATTTTGTCATTGCAGCATTCACATACCACCAGTTCAACCAGTTCCTGAAGACTGTCACTATCCCCTGTATCTGGATTGGTGTCCTCTCTCTAACTTGGGAGATGGTCACAGCCATGTTCAGGTAAGACTCTCTGCAGTGTGTAGCTTGGAGCTTGATTATGAGTTCTGTTGCATTTACTGTATTGTTTGTCACAGAAAATGTGTTGGTGTCCAACAGAAGTACATAAACAATGGACGTGTTGTTTTTTCTTGTTTTGTTTTGTTTTTTTTTAGGTGTGCGTGTGTCTGTGGTTTCCTGAAGAGGTTTTGTGGAACTGTTCAGTGGACCGTGTTTGCGGCTGCCACTGCTGCAATGTTCACTGTCAGTCTGGTGGGTGCTGTTGGAAATTTAGTAATGGCTGAACTTCATATCACTATTTGGTTGAACCCCATAACGGGCAGTATAACTCCCTAATTTTGCTGTCATCACACAGATTCTGGCACATTTGTGCCGTTGCAAGTCTGAATATCAGTGCTCTCTCATGCCTTCACTCTCATTGTTTTTCCATCCCAGGTGCCATTCACCTACATAGAGTATGACTCTCATGCCAGGTTGTGGCCGGGAGTGCGTCGGACCTATGAGCTTGTGGATCGCTACCAGCTGGTCAACTCATACGGCCTCTTCAGGAGGATGACAGGCGTCGGGGGGCGGCCAGAGGTTGTCATTGAGGGAAGCAATGATGGAGACACATGGACGGTGAGAGAGAAAAAATGACTATGTATGGTTGTTTAAATAGGATCTATATATGTCTGTGAATGACTATTAATGATCAGAGTGCTAAATTCATATAAACTTACTGTATAAGATTCTTCTAGTTTCTATAATCTTTGATTGTACAATAAAAACTTGGAGGCAGTACTGAACAATTTCATAATTAACAATTGAGCGGACCCACAAGTTATTGTCATCACTATCTTCCTTTTTTTCTTCTAGGAGATTGAGTTTATGTATAAGCCAGGGAACCTAAGTGCATATCCTCCTGTGGTGACGCCTCACCAGCCCAGGTTGGACTGGCAAATGTGGTTTGCTGCTCTTGGGCCACATACCCAGGCTCCCTGGTTCACCAGCCTGATGTACAGACTGCTACAGGGAAAGCGAGATGGTAGGTGCCCTCAGAGTTTTATTCTTGCTGTGGCCCCTGTCACTCTTATAACTGCTAAAGGGAGATTCAGCCCTGAATTAAATGGTACAGAAAACTACTGCTGCACTACTGTTTATGGATTAGAACATAAAACCATGCTGCACCTGTCGCCACAACCAAACAGTGATGTCGACACAGGTGCCTTGCTAGTTTCATCTTACTGACAAGGCCTCTGTGACATTACTAATTGGTCTGTGACAAGAAGTGAATCTAACCTTGTATCATTGCATTAGTGTAACCATCTCTTTGACCCCCCCCCCTTTTTGTTTTGTGTTCTGCAGTGATAGAGTTGATCCAGACAGATATATCTCAGTATCCGTTCCACCAGCAGCCTCCTGTCTACCTCCGAGCGCACCGCTACAGATACTGGTTTACTGAACCAAAGGCTGATGGGTCAGTGCTCTCTTTCCCCTTCTCCCTCTGTCTCAGTGCTTTTACAAACACTGAGTGTACAGTGTTCACGCAAAAGCTGTTAGTCAACACTCTCTGGAATAATACTGCCAAATTAGAGCCTAATAAACAGGTGCTAGCATATTTTACCATGATCATCTATTTTAAAATGATTGGTTAAGCACATTTAGGTATGTGTACTTTTTCCTGCTCAAACATTTCTTCAAAACAGGGAAAATCTTAAAGCCTGTCCTATATTATCTGAATGGCACACAGAGTTTGATTGTGATCTACTTAATTCATTGTCGTACAGTGTCTTCAACTTTCCTGCTTGTCGCAATGTTGCTGTATCAGCCTGTTCAAATTAGAATTGTCTACGTTTCTTTTATGAGTAACCTCATACCAAGCACAAACAACAGGATATTAACCCTTTGGCTGGTCTGTGTTGACAGTTCTTACCCAAAGCGCTGGTGGAGGAGGGTCTATGATGAGGAATTCTATCCAGTAGTACACCTGGGCAACACTGTCCTGGAGAGCATGCTCAACCAGTATGGACTCAAGGTAAATACGTCTTAAAAATCATCTCTTTTCTCTGTATTACCCTTCATCATTAATCTTTCATTAGAAACTAAGTAAAGGTCCCTTTCTGTGCTTTGATGTCCTGCCTCCCTTAGTATTGTTTATTTTTTTGCAGGACAAATCGCCTCCACGTCGTAGGTCCAACACCAATCTTGCCCGGGCAGTGACGTGGGTGCGCTCTCAGGTTAGAGGTGTTCCTCCCCACGTGCTAATCTGGACCCTCATTGCCTGCAGTGCCACCTTCTGTCTCCTCCAGGGATTGCGAAAGAGGGACAAAGGGATCTCACTCACTCATAAGGCAGCCATGACTTTGGACGATCACACAGAAGATGAACCTGACAGCTCCATAGACAATCTTGACAAGTCAAATAAACGGCATGCAGGGAGGGAGGAGGAGGAGGAGGAGGAGGAGGAAGAAGAAGAAGAAGAAGAAGAGGAAGAGGAAGGAGAGAACAGTGAAGATGAAGTGGAGGAGGGTGAAGTTGAGGAGAAAGACACTGTTAATGACTACGAAGAGGATGAGAAAAGAGAGGAGAAGGAGGATGAGGAGGAAGAAAGAAAAGACAAAATCCGCCAAAAGAGAAAGTTCTGATAAAGACGCAGATAATTCCATAATGACTGTTGTCACCAGCTGCCTTTATAAAATATTATCAAAATGACCAAAGAAATATTTTTTGTATATTTCTGCTTCCTAATTAGCCAGTTATACAAAAAGGTTTACTTGCCTTCTTTCACCTTCACTTTACTGCAGCACATTATTCATATATCGGTTGTCTACATCATAAACCAATAGCCTGATCAGTTGGTATCATTAGTTTTAATTCAGCAGATGACACCAGTTGTTTATATTTAAAACCTCCTCTTGTTAGTTCTGACTTCGGCTCAACTCACAGTGAAATCTAGACAACAGTTCAAATCATGTTGAATGAAAGTAGAGTGAAGTACAGAATTTAATATAATGCGGGTTCTGTGTGTTCATGTTACTATGCCGATCTTTGTCCTCTAGGTTATTTGAGGTAGCACTTGTGTATAAATACAGATGTGTGTGTGTGTGTGTGTGTGTGTGTGTTTGTTTCTTTCTTTGTTTCTTTACTTTGTTTCTTTACTTTGTTTGCCACTATGATCACTTGCTCCTATGTCTGTATGTACAGAATAAAACAACTTTGCACTTTTTCATTTTTTTCTCCAAATATGTCCTTTGTTTCTGTCCAAAAAAATCCATCATGCAAATCATTGTATTACTGATTAAAATGTTTTTTACAAGATCAAAACGCAGTAAAATAAAATGCATATCTGAAAGCTGATAGAACTATATTTAGGGATAAGTAATATCTGTGTACAGGAGATAAATCCAGCTATAGTGTTGTTAAAAGCAAGTCAAGTAATTCTGAGTTATACATTGGCTGTAATCATACTCTAACAGCTCATTCCTTACAACATAGTGTCAGCATTGAGTTCTTTGTTGACTTTTTCACCATTTCAATATTCCAGGACAGTACTTGTCGATCAGAGACTGGTAGTAGGGCTTCAGCTTTTCAACGTCGGGCATATCGGTGGTTTTGGTGTACAGGTCAAATTTGCTGCAGAGAGAACAGAAGATGCATCTTCAGGTCAAAACAGTGAGTAGGATAATGTGAATGTGAAAAAGGATGTTACTCACTTGAACTCCCGGACCCAGGGCAGCATTCGCTGGTCTTTGTCACTGCAGAGGTGGATGTAGTCTCCATGGGAGTGCCAGGGGTAGAATGAGTGGAAGCGGATCATGTACAGACCCTGAAGAGAAACAAAAAGAATAATAGATCCATAACAGCCTGTAAGAAATGCTGGTGAGGAAAAAAAATGATTGCACCTTTGCTGCCCAGCTTTTATTTTTATATGCGTATGACCAGTCAAGACTTGAGGAATACTTATTACGTTTAACAGTGATTTACTGTGATAATATACTGACCTCCTCTGGGATTGAGCAGTTGTTGAACTTCATAACTCTGTAGAGATACTCTGAAAAGAACATTGTAGGAGTTATAGTACAGTATTGCAGATAGATAGGCAGTACACACCTTATTTTAAAATTTGTGATGGATATGTGTGTGTGTGTGTGTGTGTGTGTGTGTGCGATGTGTTGCAGCTGAAATAGTGTGAGTGAATATGATGACCTCTCGTACCATCATGGCCCCAGGACATGAGGACTTTGTCGAGCCCACAATTAGGTTCATAGATCCCAAATTCCGTACTAAAGAGAGAAATATACATGTTGCCAATAATAGTGCAGAAATAAACAGGGACACCATAGCAGTGTACTTTTAATGACATTGCATTTGAATAGAAACATGCCATTGTATTTTGTGCCATTCATTAAAAGTGATGGATTATTGACTACAGATGTTAAGTCTTGGGGTAAATTTATCCAAGTTAAGCACTAATTTGAGAGCTCCGTTCCCAGACTTTGATAGTGTAACATGAGAATACCAACTTGTATCTGGGATTTCTTTCATCTGGGTTTTCCAGGAAGGTGTTGTCTCTGAACACAATTGAGTTTTGATGCTTGCATCCCACAGGGAAAGTGTCGCCCACTACAGCCCACTGTAGAGTATACAGACACAAGCACAGTGGCCTGAGAAGACTGGATGAATTATATCTCTCTATATACTGTATATTATACAAACTCAAGAATGCTAAGGGCTTATTGTAATAATGATAATCCCTCATTAAAACAGTTGAAGTAGGATATCATATGAAGAGACAAAGGGGTTCTAAGCAGAGTATCTAAGTAACAGAGTATTGACCAAGCCAGATAAAGACAAATCAGAAAAATTATGACATTAATTTTGGTAATTGAACTCCTTTTCCTCAGCATGGTTGTTAAGGCACCATGGTGGAGCTGCAATTCCAACTTTCCTTGTGTTGAGCCTGCGTCTTACCTGGGGTTCATCCCAAAGAGCCATGATCTTCCCAACATCATGAATCAGACCCACCAGCTGGAACCAGTCTGTGGGGGGACAGTGAAGACCCCTATTTACCAGCATTATGTAGAGTGCATGCTTGTGTCTTTTTGTGTTTCTGAACCTCTCCCTCTACCTTTGTCTGGATGTGCTTGGCGGATGCCCTCAGCAGTCTGGAAGGCGTGGAAGGAGTTTGGGAAGTCCACATCTGGATCAGATTCGTCCACCAGCTGGTCTAGAGACATGATGGCGTCCATCATCGGCATCTCAGTGTGGTTGCAGCTGGTCCACTCAGAGTGCTGCAGGAAGGTAAGAGTCACATCATTACCGGGGACGTTATCTCTCTCAAACTTGAGAGCCTCTGAAAACCCATGAAACTCCTTTCTGGTGAATTTTAAGGGAAAGAGGAATCAGGTTCAACTGCAATTAATTTGAAATGCTTCCTGTTTACTCAAATGAGGCCCATCTGCTACATGTTTTTTCTGAGAGTAACCAAATGCGTCCAATGAACAGAAATTTAAGTGACACTACAAGCCAGTCGCCACTCATTTAGCCTATTTCCTTATACTAGAAAAGCCTCGTTTCCTTTAGTAGTAACAACATCTATCAATCTCCAACAAGGCCTGAAAACAAACCCACATTAGGCGACCAGGACTGGGTCTCCTTGTATATAAATCAAGATAATGTCCGTGTGTAACCTTTGAGGGAAATGAAAGTGAGGTTAATCAAACAACCTTTTGTCTAGACAGGACACCTATTGGCTCTTTGGTTTCACTTCAGAGGACTGGATGGCATTTGTTTGCTCTGCATTTGTTTGTTCGCGTTGACATTTTGCCAGGTCATCCAGTGCAAAACACAAATTCACAGAACACAGAAAACACTAACAGAAAGTGACATTAGTATTACACTGCACCATTACATTCATTTAAATATTGCATACTCCCCCCCCTAATATTTCTATGAGTAGATATGGGGCAAGAATTTATTGAAATTTCATATGCTGTTTTTACTCCGAATTTACTCACCTTTTGCCTCACAAAGTCCAGCGTTTGGTTAGTGTGCATCAACTTGTATGTGCTGAATACACGATCAATTAGGCTTCCAGTCTGAAAAACACATGTACGATACGCACCAATACAATCAAAGCTCCCTACTTTTATAAAGCACTCAACTGTTACCATTTTGATGCACTCTTACCAAGATAGAGATGAAAGTTTCATCTTTTTTCGGCACTTTTGACTATACCAGTAATACCAGTTGTCTGTAATGTTTGCGTTACTTTCAAAGCTTACTAAGAGTCAGCAATATTTTAAAAATAAAATGAAACTGATAGAGTGGATAGTAAATAATGATTATTTTATAACATTGTGTCCTTTTAATAGCACTTCTAAATGTAATTTTTAATGTCCTCTTAGTGTCTTCACAACACTCTAATAGTTGTAATAAGTGTGTGTTTCTTACCTCTGAACTCGGCCATACATTATTGCTGTACTAAACAAGTGTCATCTGGTGGAGAAATGCTCGGAATGCTCACCTCAAAGTTTCTGTAGTCTTCCTTCTCTTTGTTTTCCTTACTCTCCAAGTTTGGCCGATAAGCCAGAGATGGGTCTGGACCCTGCATTTGAGATAACAGTTAAGAAAAAATTTTTCAAGCTTTACTTGGATAGATAACATGCATGCATATACGATAAAGTAAAAAATAATAATAATAAAAAAAAAGAAAGCGTAGTTTCCACGTACGACATTGATGACCCTCATGGCTGGAAGGTGAAGTTTTTGCTGCTGCTGCTGTGCTGTGGTGGCTTGGTCCTCTCGAGCTGACTGCCCATATATACTCTGCCGGTTTAAACGATAATGCTTTTGACCTGTACTGTCGGCGTACATTCAGGGTTCATCGATGTCCAGTCACATTTTAACCATTTTACCTCACCTAATGGGGTAACACTGTGTTAAACCTTGGCCTTGACACGCATGTGTTTGTGTGTGTACGTGTACGTGTGCATGTGTGCGTGTGTGTGTGTGTGCGTGTGTGTGTGTGTGTGTGTGTGTGTGTGTGTGTGTGTGTGTGTGTGTGTGTGTGTGTGTGTGTGTGTGTGTGTGCCCTTCTATGTATCCAGGGACAATGTTTGGACTGATTTAGAATGACTCAGTAGTTCTTTGTTGCATAGCTTAGTTGTTTATTTTAACCATATAATGTATTTTAATAATAATATTATCATTGAGAAAAAAAGCACTTTTAAGCAGATTAACTGGTCTGTTTTTTTCGAAACCTGCATTGCTTGTCATTTACAGTTTTCACAGTACAGCTGTTATCTATATCTGTACCTATTCACAAGCCCAAAAGGGAAATTAGACATAAATACAACATAACCAAATTAGAAAAGTCCTGCTTTTATTGATACATTTTCGCAAGAAAATAACCGATGTATTCTCAGTATCAGATTTCCTGGTTCACTGTGTCACACAACCACACACAGGCCTCTACAGTGGTTGGGAACAGTAGTGACTGATGAAGATGAAATCTCTTCTTATTGTTTTTCACTCCTGCCTGTCGAAGCCGCCAGACGTCCCTTTTGGCATCAGTCTCAGTGAGCCACCAGGTGTCCCTCTCTTATGCTCTGAGTGTGTGACCGAGAGGAAAGTCCTCTGTTTTAGTGCATAGTAAACGATGAACATTAGCTTTGGATGTTATGCGATATTTTATTTTTACTTTTGGCTTACAGCCATTCTCTTGGCTTTACAGAGGTGTTTGTCTGAATACAGGCACGTAGACACACAGCAACAAATATCTGAATGGGCTAAGTGTTTTGTGTCACTTTGATCTTTGTCTGTCCCAGTAAATAGGGTTGTATAACATAGGAAAAAAAATTTATGATTAAAAAGAAGAGCTGTTTACAAAGCTCTCAAACAGTACTTGTGTCAACACCCACTAGACAAATGGTCAGTAAAACTGAAAGTATTACTTTCAGTTTAAGCCAGGGGGGTGTATAGGGGGTGGTGGAGGTTTTGTCCAACCTTGAAATCTGGTTGGTCCAAAATCCCAAGTTATTGGCTGATTGCAGTCAAATCAGAGGCACAAGTCACTACATTTTTAACTCCACCGACTTTACACATCAAAGTCTGTTTATAGGTCCTCAGAAGAACTATTGCATTTTTTGAAAAAAGTTGTTTAACACCTTTTGTGGCCCCAGAGGGAGCTGCTTGAAATGCTATAAACTCCCTCAAATGATGTCCCTCCAGTTAGTATTGTGACAACTGACTGACTGACGACTATAAGTTAGACAGTTTTAAAAAAGACTGGGGTTGTGGAGTTAGTAAGAAGTGAGCTCACCAGACCCCTGTAGCCTGCTCCTCGCCTCAACTTAAGCCAAGCAGCTCCAGGCTGCTACTGGCATAAGACACTGAATCTCAAAAAGAATTGTCAGAGGCCGACTTGCACTGTGGGCAATTTTGACAATGAAAAAAAATGTCTAGAATAAAAAAAAGAAGATATCTCTGGTTCTGTTGCATCGATTTTGATCCTTTGTTAAAAACTGTCCATATGGAGTCTGACTGTTAGTTGCTTAATATCTTTCTGTAGCTCCGGAGCGAATGCATCGCGAAAAAAAAAAGCCATAGTGACGTCATCCAGGTTATCTCATCTTGTGCTACAATATTGGTAAAGATATTGGTAGACACTACGTCTGCTGCTTCATTTTCATGACCTTGACAATATTTTTGAGCAGGAAAGTAGCCCTTCATCTGAATGATTTACTTGGTTCTGTCAGCCAGTGGAGAAAACATCTCATACACACACACACACACACACACACACACACACAAACACACACACACACACGTACACACACACACAGACACAGACACACACACACACACACACACACACACACACACACATACACACACACACACACACACACACACACACACACACATATGTAATGTCATGGTGAGCTTAACAACTTCTATGGCATTAGTTTGAGCTTTTCACTTCACCTGTCCTTTACCCTTATTCCCCCCTAGTGTCTGTATGTGTAGTGTGTGTGTGTGTATGTGTGTGTGTGTGTGTTTGTGTGTGCGCGTGTGTGTGTGTGTGCGTGTGCGTGTGTGTGAGCAAATTTTCCCAGTCCTGAAATATGTTAGCATTAACATAAAAAAGGTCACATTTTACGTCAGACCACCACTGGATAAAACAGAAAAAATACACGTGAAGGTTTGACTGGAGTTTTACTAGACAATACTGCAGTATTGGATGAAAGCATAACAGATAGTTCACAAAAGGACACTTGTATCTTGACAGGGCTCTCACATGAAGAAGAAAATTTAGTAAAGTTGAATATTTACAGCAAAATGGTCTCATTAATTTAAAGTTAAATAACACATTAAAATTCAAGTCATATCGAATGTAAAGGAGAGTAAAGTGCTTTAATGCATTCCTATTAACATCTTACCTGTAAGAGAACCTACTGAAACTGGAGTTAAGCTGAACTGACACAAACAGAAAAGCAGAAGACTATAAAGCTTTAAATACCACTCTGATAGTCAGCATTCACTGTGATGCTTAATTCAGATAGGTGAAAGGCCAAAGACTATAAGGCCTTACAAATGATTAAAGCAATTAAGGCATAAATCAAAATAATGCATCTTAGATTTACAGTTCACGGGTAAAAACACTCTATAAGATAGTTGTCTTCTCTTTTGTTCACTTGCTAAGACAGTGAGTACAAGCTGTCTGTTAAGAACGGGGCAGACAAATCATGGATTAGAGTTAGAGGTTATTTTGGCTGATTGTGTGCGCTGTGTAGTCATGGGTGAAGGGTTAACTGGGTTTGATCGGAGGTTATTCCTGGGTTCTGTACGCAGTGAAGTAAAGCTACTTGTTTGCAGAGGGAGGGGAAAGTGCTTTTGAGAGACAGGGTGGATTATCTCAGAGCTCAGGTAAGTTCAGATCAGCAGGATCACCAACGCAACGATGACGATAGCAGACATTATTTTGGTAGTCCATTTTGACAGAGGCTTCTTTGGTTCACAGTTTTCCTTCTTCACATACATAGTGTCTAAATGGGTATTACTGGGTAAACGCCAAAACACCACCACGATATTAAATGCCACAGTGTTGAAGAATTCAGAAATTCTGTTTAATAACAACTTATTTTCGTAGTGTTGACCATCATATAGGTTATGACTGTACGCATTTGAATAATTGCTGAACACTGTACACCACAGACTGATGCACAAGGAAAAAAAAGTTTCTTTCCAATCAGATGATAAAACAAGCCAAAAAATTTACCAGATTATATGAACCACATAAAACCATAAGTAAGCGCACCTGAAATGATGATAATGATAAGATGAACTACAAAGTTGGACGATAGACTGTGGGGAGATTGATTAGCTTTCAGCTAATCTGCCAGCGTGTTTACTTGCGCTTGATACTGAAAGTTATCTATTGAAGGGATTCTGAAACCTGCAGTAATTGATTTTTTGGCCACTTGGGAAGAGTGGAAATGAGATGTGAACACAACATTGACATATCACCACCTTTTTAGGTTAAAATGGCCAACCTTCTAAGCAAACAGTTGCTATTTACACATCCAGCGGATATGGCGGAACATTATCAACCATTCGGAGTCATGTTTCTTGCCACCTGGAGAACATAACCCCAATATTCACACTCTCCTATCTCTGTTTTTGATCTCTACCAATGTCTGAGGAAAATACCTGGCTCTTTGGCTATATAAAAAAATGTTGATTATAGCTGTTTTAAATGTGTTTTTCTAATTATGATTAATCAGAACTTATATTTGAAAGGAATATTAATATAGGATTTCATGTCATATGTTGGAGGAAGGGTGGCTTGCTTTAAGTCTTTCATTAATCTTTTTATCCCATACTCAATGTTTTTATAATTAATTTTTCTAAGAATTTTTGCACTGACTCCATTATAATAGAGTGATAAGGCACTGCTTTGTCAAAACTAAATCGGGATAAAAGAAGAAAGAAATGCAGCAGGATTATTAGCACCCACCTGCTGAAAAACATGCAAGGATAGCAAAAGTGACGTTTTCAGCTGTCTCCATCTGTCATCTGACCTCCAGTCTTCAAGTTTCCAGTAAACTGTGTTGTTTATTTAAAACAGATAGACTGACTGACATTTCTACTATTTTCTTTTGCTCTGCATGTGCTTCCTGCATTGTCTTGTCTTTTTTTAGCAATGTTGACCCATTCCGAGCTCTGATAATTGATGACAATGACAGTTAAATCTACAAAAATATGATCCAAGTTTTAATGAAGCACATTTATCTTTTAAAGGACTGACACCAAAGCCTTATTTTTGGCCCTAATTGTGTCGCTGATGCAATAGAGGATCTGGGTAATCAAGGTTTGTTAATAAAGGCGTCTTGCTGGATTTGAGGTGTGGTCTTAGCCGTAACTGTGAGGACTGCGAGGGTTAATGGGGGAGGAGTCTTCCCTCCCGCTCTGTCCAATCAGCTGGTAGAGACGGTGGCTGAGGTTCTGGACCTGACAGGTGCCCAGCACACACCCAACCCTCATTAGGTGGCTGTGGCCCCTCCCACCGCCACTGTTGGCATGACGACGACCCCGTGTCCCACGACGCCAGACCGATGCTTCCTGTAGCACACTGTCGCTTTGCTCAAGCAGCAACAGGTCAGACAACCTTGGTGGGGGCTCTTTGTGCATCAGGGCCCTCCAGATGTGACGTCTGTCTCCCTGGGTGATGGCGCCTTCGGTGGCAACAGAAAGATCAGACGCAGTAGACATGGTGGTGGTGAGAAAAGACCTCTGGTGTTTAGATGTTCTTGGTAAACTCAACCTGTGTGATACAGAGAAGGAGAGAGAAAATGTGTAGATACACTGAGAAGGCAACACAATACACACGCACACACCTGTTCACTATGAGGCAGAGCACCTGTGCATGTCGCCTGCTTGTGTTCCTGATGAAATGCCACAGGAAGTTAAGCCTGTACTGCAGGAATATCCACTGCACCTAATCTGTGGTCTCTTCTTTTTCTCAAGGACCAGAAAGAGAATGAGTGGATTCACAGAGAAATTGAGAAGGGAAGATCGAAGTATAGATAAACAGAGGGGGGTGAGGAGTTGGGTGTCTTCTTCTTCAGCTGACTTCTCTCTGTGTACCAGCTACCAGACCTACTGTCTTTGTGTGATCTGTTAGCCTCTTTGGGGATGACTGTAACTGCAGAAAGTTATTGTTGTCTAATATGATATGTTTAAAACACTTTAAACACCTTAAACAAAAACATTTGTGTGACCTTCTGATAACATGATGTGAATCCAGCAAAATGAGCTCACTTTGTGTCTGTGTGATACTTTATTTGGATTTAACATCATGATTGGCACACGTATGGTCTTACAAACATAAGCGTACCGAGACTGTCCTCCCATAAAAAAAAAAAAAACGACACCGTGGGTCGTCTGTGTAGCCGCTTATTATGACCCATAGTTAGATTTTAGTTTTAGCTGACCTCTACAGGGAAACATCAAACCATCCATAGATCACTCAAGCAGCGCTTTCAACTTTAGGCTGTACATTCAAAACATTTACAGTAGCTTTTAAGTTAAAAAAATTTAAAGAAAATCAGGAAGACATTCATGTGAGCTGTTGCTGCAACGAAGGCCAGCAATCAGCTCAAGGTTATCTAGAGTCGCAGAGAGCGGCACCCTGAGCAGGTTTTGCTTCTCATGATGCATCCGCTCAAGTCACTGCTCACTGACATGGCTTAGCTCTTGAATTGCATTAGACGTTGTGTGCTAAACTAGTCTAGACACATCCTGGACCTATGTATGTACTGAAATAAGACCGGAGTTGACCATCTCATCTGACTCGGGGTAAAATGGCAAACCAGCTCATCCCCTCATGTGTTGCTTGAGACTGCTTACTCATCATCACATGGACCTGCAGAACACAGTTAAAGAGTGACAAGCTGTTTCTCGTACATGTCTGAGTCAATAATTGAAATTGACAGGTAAAACACTGTAAAATGCCCATTAGTGACCCCTAGAGGGTGTCCTGCTTCCTGCACCTATCCGGACCAAAGTGGTTTGAACTGACCGAGTCGACAACCCACTGACTCTGCCATCGCCACAGCAAAAAAAATAATGTTTCCCGTTAATCAACAACAGCGTTTGAGCCGACAAATCTTACAACAGGGGAGGGAGAGAGTGACAACCATGGAGCACAATGTGGTTGGTGGGAAGAGACTCCTACACCACCACTCCTCTTGAGTGTGTTGTAAGTACTTTTCTTCTCACCTCCCTAATGTCTAACCTCAGTTTTTTCTCACACGGTCACAATACCTTTTTTTCGTTTTCACTTATCCCCACTCTTTCTCAGACATTTTCAGCCGCTAGAGAGAGCCGGTCTGTTTGGCCATGTGACCAGTCAGAAATCATTCAATGCTTAGTATAGATAATGTAACGTAGCAGGGGACAAAGAACATTTTTCTGCTCCACAGCTTTTGCTCAGTGTAGATTAGCCTTTTTTATTCTGCTGACAGAACCAAGTGGTTGAATCAAGAACCCTGTGATACAAGCTAGAACTATTAGCCAAACAATAACTAAAGAGATACACATGTAGGGAAACCCAACATACAGTAACAACTTATTTTCTATCTATCTATCTATCTATCTATCTATCTATCTATCTATCTATCTATCTATCTATCTATCTAAAAAAGGCCCTCCACTTATCACCACAGATATATTAATTTGCTGACATAACTGCCAGCAGTGACAGAATGATGCACAAATGTCCTGCGAAACAGTAATTGACTTTGTGTGTGTGTGTGTGTGTGCATAAACATGCGCGCGCACACACACACACACAACTTCCCATTCCCCTGTGTTGGCTATCCATGAGGTGAAAAACAAAGAATAAAGGGGAAGGAACGGACGGAGCAAGATAATCTTTGTTTTTGTTTGGTGTGAAAAGTGGGCCAGAATACCGTATGATCTTTATCCTATAACTGATCCTGGCTGGTATTCTGATCACTCTTCTGGCTGGACACCTTGGACTTTCACTGCCAACACACACACACACATATACGCATTCATTCACTCACCAACTCCCCAACCAACTCACTATTGCGTGTTATACCACTGACTGGAAGCTTTCGAGATTGCCAAACTCTTTTAGCTTTGAAACCTTTTTTTAATGGATGCTGATTTCTAGCGGCGCTGGACGAAATGTCAATCATACACTGACACACACAAACAATGTTGTTTGGCAGGGCCTTAGTGGAAACACACATGCAAGAGACATGTGACTGCCTATACAAAAACATGCTATATCATATGCGTTAACAATTGCTTACAACATATGCTCTACATGTGCATGCTCACACCTGCAGTTTGTACACTCATCCACTGTTTTTCTCTCTCCTACACACACTTGACATACACACATGCATATGCGGTTGAAAGGCTACCTGTGGTGAGGTTTAAAACACAGTTGTCTTTGGAGGGAAAGGAACTTGGTGCCGAGGTACTTCCCAGTACAGGGAATTGTGGGCCACTGAACTGCTCTTCAGTCTTTTTGTAACACAACCAAGCAGCTGGGCTATATCTGCATCTTCATGCAGACATGCACTAATGAAAATGTGCATATGTGTCTGCGTTAAAGACATTTCAAAAGAATTTCCATAAAATTGTTTCATTATTATTTACTCAAAAAGAGATAGAAATTTGAGATTTGTATATGCATTTATATTTATTAAAATCATTTTGGGGGCATTTTCTTTCACCTTCATTAGAGTCATGGAGACATGGGGTGCCCCATATATTGATTTTCTTTGGCCACTCTGGAGCAACAGAAACAAGTTATAAGCTCAACACTGACCAATATCATATTTTAAGTTGATATGGTGATGAAGATTCTTAGTGAATAGTTGTTTTTATACACATCAAACAGATACAGGGAAAGATTAGCATCTGTTTGGAGACATGTTTTTGACCACCTGATGGATGTTAATCCAATATTCACTCTCCCTTTCACTCTGTCTTGGTCTCCACTAACTTTTGAAGAAACACCCAGGTTCATAGCTGCTCCACTATGTTCATCAACTCGTTGCCAACTTTGTCTGAGTGCCATGTGGTGCTGGGCAGGTCCAGTGGGGGGTTTATCAAAGCTTTTCTGCTGAAATCAGCTGCCTGCTGCTGGAAATGACAGTGATGAGAGTGATGAGAGAGAACCAACACAGGTAAGGGTTGTAAAACCAAAACAATGACACTAAAACGCTCCATGGAGCTGAAAGGAACAGATGAGTTGGGTGGTAACTCTGTTTCACTCTGAATGACCCCTTCCATATACACACAATCCTTTCATCCATTGTCAATTTAAAAAGGTTATAGCAGCTTTAAAGTTCATTCTTGACCTTGAAAGCATCGGTTGTCCAAAATCAAGCTGTTGTGGAGTTTTCGCTTGTATCATAAACTCTTCTTCAGTTGACAGAGTTTCCGGTGAAAAAAACGGTTTCCCTTGGAGTGCAAAGCCGGATAGAAATTTGAACATCTAGAAATCCATGAGCAAGCTCAGTCTGCAGAGGAAGATGGTGTGATACAAGCTCAAGAACAGACCCTGTGACCGTTTCACCATCTAGAATGACGTATTTTCGGTCACTTCTGTGCAGAATTCACAGTTTCACCAACGTTACTTGGTACAATTTTTTTTCCTGACGTCTGCAGTGCGGTCAGCATATCTGCCCAGTGGGTCTGTTTGTTACTCCTTACTAGCCGGAAAGCAAAGTTCTCTTTTTCAATGATTTTTACACGCTGATGTTTACTTGTGTTTCTTTTTTACAACAGTCACGTACACTGCACCTCTACACATGCATGCATCCCTCTTGTCAATGAACCCTGCTGTTTCATGTTGTAATGCCACCAAGGGGCTTTACTCTACTACAGGATTAAGTCTTAAATACCTCTGCCACGGAGGAGAACATGATAACAGTGTTTTCTTAAATTGTTTAATAGTAATTAACACTGCATGATTGCAATACGGGTTGAGGCGAACGCACACTGTGTTCAGAACTTTCCGTTATGACCTCTCTCGCTCTGACTCTTGTGTGTGTGTGTGTGTGTGTGTGTGTGTGTGTGTGTGTGTGTGTGTATATTAAATGGTAGTCCAGGTTGTGAACCTGTGGAGAGCCCGAGAGCAAAAGGAGCTTCTTCAACATTCCTCCCAAGTTAGAGCACAGCATGGGGTTCTTCACAGAGGGACTGAAAACACACGCACACACACCTTCCTGTGTGACTCCTCAAAACTACTTTGTGCTTAGAAAACTTTTTGTCCCCATCAGATCCCCACTGTTTCACTACTAGTTACTGTTACTGGCTCTATTCATTATATTCTGCCCCTTTTTCTCTCTGTCTTCTCTAAATTACTACAGGATCCTTCAATTTTTCTTTCTTACTTCTTTCATTACTTTCCAGGCTTTTTTTTTTTTTTTTAAATGCCAGCAGCAATATTATGTTATATCCATCAGTGCTGAATCACATTGAGATCCTCTCTCCTTTTCCACTTTAGCCAGGGATTTTCTTGTTGATGTCTTCGGCGCCCCAACCCACTAAAAACCATTAAAAAGCCTTTTTTTTTTTCATTTCATTTCATTTTTCAGAAATAACGCTACAGAGTCAAATTTAGAGAAAAAAAAACTCATTAAACAAAAGGAAACAGTTGAGTTTAGTATTACAGGGAATAAATCACTATATTAAAGAAGCTTTTATGCTTCTTTAGCTCCCACTATCCAAATATCCTACTTAACCTAATACTCTTTTTAGCACTTGAACTGTTGGCTAACTGTGTTCATAGTAATAAGGGATTAAAGTGTTATAAAAACTATATATAATACAAAAATCCCTATTATGTAAAACTCACATCCTCCCTACACCCTCTCACACAAAATAATACTTTTTGATCAGATCAGAGAGACTCCTGGAAGTTAAACCGATGTTCCTGCGTGGGTCTGCATGTGATGGCTATTGAAGAAGTAACGCCTGCAGCACTTGGTCACAAGATGTCAGGTCTGACTACTACATTGCCACAAAACTATTCTACAGACTGACGTCTGCGGAATTTGCGTGTGTGTTTGCGTGTGTTTGTTTGCGTGTGAGTGTGTTGTAGACTACCCTCCTCAGTCTGTCGCTTGTTTGCTGCTTGGCCCCTCGGTGTGCGCATGTATCCTTGTCCCAAATCCCACTAAATCACCCTCACCTCTGTCTCACCTCCTGCGGCTGAGAGGGATTACCTCAATATGCTGCTGGACCTTTTTCTTACATTAATGGCTGCCAGAAGGCAAGATGCGGACCCTTAATGTTTAACTTTTGATTAATCGACTGATAAATGAATGGAAATAGAGGTAGATGCCCGTTGCGAGTTCCCAGAGCCCATGGTGACACCTTCAGATGTCTTGTTTTGTTGGAAGAAGAGTCCAGAACCCAAAGCTATTACTTTTAGTAGTAAATAGAATAAATGCATAAATAACAAAAATAAAATAAAAACACCGAGGAAATCAGTGACTCTTCTCATTCTTCGAATTGGAAGTATTTTTAAAGCGATTATCAAAGTAATTTGTAATTTATTTTGTGCCCACTGACTAATTGATTAATCAGCTCATCATTTCAGCGCCGAGACAATATCATCACAAAAATATGTCGCGAAATTGGCTTCGTGGCTTTACAAGGCTGGTCGAAGTTTTTTTTTTCCAGTCTTTTAATGTGGAGAGGACACGACGAATCCCACCTCGCCGTGTGTAAACGCTGAGTGAGGCAGTGGTACCTGTGTCTGTGAGTCAGGCTCTGCAGAGTCAGAGCCCTGGACTGGATCTCCAGAGGCAGGAGGCCGAGCAGCAGGCACAGCCAGGCCGGCAGGAGCGCACACATGGCGGCGCGGTGGAAACGCACCGTGCGGGGAGAGACCGGATCTCAGACGCGAACAAAATACGATAATAAACGTGTATAATTTAAAAAAAAAACAAAACAAAAAAACGACGTGGAAAAACGCGTAAAAATCCACCGACAGCTTTTTCACAGTTTCCCAGTCAAGACTCTCCGCTCTTCTTAACAAGCAAATTGTCCGGCAGAGATGAGTGACAGTGAAGGCATCCTCGGTCTCGCCTGCTGCATCCTCCTCACGCTGGTCTTCTGCTTTTTAAACAACGGAATCCGCGGTAAAGACAAAAAGAAGGAGACGTGAGGACTCAGAAAGTCCCCGGTGCTGCCGTCGGGAGCAGCTGGGGCCTCCTCATTTATAACGTCTGACTGAGGGAGGAGGACGAGGAGGAGGAGGAGGAGGGAGAGAGGAAGGCTTATTGTCTGTCCTACTCAACGACAACCTAACCTCTACTGAACCCCACAACCTAATTAAGCCTCAGGAACTCCAGTCCTGTCATATGATCTTGGGGTAAATATGTAAAGGACGTTTCTCAGATATATTAGTTTTATTTGATATGTGAGGTCATGGTCTCCTTATAGATTTTATTATTGCATTTCATTTCTATTTTTACACGCTGAACATATATGAAGTGTAAGCTGAGGTTATGCTGGGGAAAAAAAGAGTGTTAAAGACAGAGGTTAATGCACAGAAAGTGATCAGAAATTAACCAAAATCAACCAGTCTAAGATTAAAAAAATAGTCATTACTAGAGTAGCACTAATTCTACTTAAGTGTATGGGTCCAAAGTGAAAGCCTGTGGGTGCTGAAGACTGAGAGGGATTTTGGACGATGGATTGGAAACCAATTCAACCCATCAATGATTAGCTCACAGTAAAAGTTTACTGATAGGGCTTGAAAGAAGGGCCTTACCATACAGGTCCTGGTTCTGGCAATAAAGAAATTTGCCCAGCACAGACATCACATCTAGCATCTGAGCTATACACACAGTAAAAGCTTTGTCAGACTTTATTTATGCCCAGTAAACCATACCCTTTTAAAACGATCTGCCTCTGGTGCATTATGTGTTCTTGTGATTTTTGTAAAGTTAATTTCTAAAAACTGACATTTAGCTTTACGACCGGGCATAAGATTCAATCTCAATAAAAACAAAAAAATAATAGATAACTACTGGGCACTCTTGAGACTCATGTGGACTCATAACCAGATGCTCTATCTCATCAGTTAGATTGCGATTTCTTCGGCGAGAGGCCCCAGTACAGCAGCAGTACCAGATGTGGTGGTGTGTATCTGCTGCTCTGGCTGCTTGTAGTTATTCTTTTATTCTTTTTTTGAGGGGGGGGGGGGCTGGATCACAGAAAAAGAAATATACATTTCACTTTTCTGGGATCTTTCTTTTATTTCTGCTGTTTTCATGGTGAAATATCAGGGTGATTTTACCTCCTCTGGTCTCTAAATAGTCATGGCGAACAGTCAGAGAAGGTAATAATCAGCCTGTGCTGACTAATAGCTCATAAAAATATCTAAGATATAAAGCTGGACCCAGACCTTTTTGATATAGAGCAAGATCTTATATCAGATGTTAAAATGAAAATGTGTGCGTGTGTGTGTGTGTGTGCAGACCAATTAATCTAGTTAATCTAGTTGTGTAACCAGGCAGCCTGGTTACTATTGTGATGACGTTCTTTGATTTATAATAGTCCACATTAGAGGGTTTTGGAGTAAGTGTGAAGGAAAAGACAGAGCGAGGTTGTCTGGCTCGGCATCGTCCAGAGTGATCCCGTTCTTCTCTTTTTCCTCGCGTAACAACTTCCCTTTTCTTTTTTGTGAGGGAGTCTGAACCAGATTAAAGAACGCTCTGTATGTGGAGGTGGCTTCAGGATTTAATTAAAGGACAGAGCATATGTGTGACTCAGCAGTTTGCAGTATTACCTTCTAAGCTCAGTTTCCAACACTGCGAGGCTCAGCTCAGTCCAACATGTGCATTAACACATCTCCTAACTATCCTAAGAAGTAACCTCTTTGTGTGAGTGTGTGTGTGTGTGTGTGTCCACACTACCCAGACCTATCCCCTCTCTTTCTGATCTACTAAAGCTAAAGATACTTTGGTTGAGTTTCAGTTTCAGTCGGGGGTCTGCTGGAAACCTTGGGCTGAAATCGGAGAGGAAAGCAGAAGTCATGATCTGAAAGTTTAATCATAACAACGTCCAACATTTCAATGCATATATCTCACCTGCTTTAGACAACCCCATTTTCTTCTTGATCTCTCTTTCCATTGTTCTGAGAATTGTGAACTTATTCAGCTATCGAACGTCACGGTAAATCCAGGAATAAGTAGCGCGGCCTGTGATGATCAAAATCCGACATCTTCAGGTCTACGGACTTGGAAAGGATGTTTCACAAGGGAAAGAGTGTTAGCAGAAGGATATTTCTTCACCGTGAGGTGCAATGAGTGCAGCAGAAGGGTTGAGAGAGGTGACAGTGAGGATGTAGAGATACGCTTTCATTTGAAGGTCCTTTGCAGGGCATTTTCAATTACAAGACATTTTTAGCGAGACAAACTCCTTTTTGTATTTTCCATATGTCAGTCATTCCACTGCTAGAGGGGGACAACACAAGAACACTGCTTCTTTCAAGATTGTTAGTACCTAGCAGTTCTAAACCTTGCCAGTAACAGACACACCATATTAGATAGTGTTTCTGGCAATTTTGTATCACTTATGGCAATTTGTGTCCAGCCAAACAGTTTATTCCTCTTTAAATAATTGCAATTTTAACTAAATCACTGTCACCTCTATTTTTGTTTTGCAAGAAGGCATTGCTTGCAACTCTAATATTACAACACTGGACATTCATGCGAAATACAGGAAACAAAATCTCCATGCCATTTGTTCCTGTTTGTTTTCGGACATCTTCCCATTACAATGTGGTGGCATACTGATGCCTCTGTGTGGTGGAAAATGGGACTACATGCTCACAGTGAAAGAAAACTACCACACAAATTTGCTTTCGTTAATCTTTTGATCAAATCCTTCTATTTGATCATACTCTGGGTTTTAGATTAAGAGGGATTCTCCAGCCTGTCTTGAAATACCCCAACATATCCCGAAATATGATACACTTTTGTCGCTGCAGCGTTAGAAAAGTTCTCACTTACACAAATGCACCCGCTCACTGTAAGAAAAGAGCAGCTGTTTATAATGCAACTGCAGTACACGTACTAGTAATGTATGTATGTATGCTGCTCTGCTGACAGTGAAACTGGGAGACCCCAGAGCGAATTCATGGTCTGATTATCAGTTTGCTTTCACCCTCAGTTATTCTTTTTGTTTTTGTGACGGACAGCAATAAGCATACAAACGCAGCAAATGTGTCCTCTGGCAGCACTGCAGCACCAGGACTTGTCTCTTGATTACATCTGTGTTTGGGGGTGGGTGGGTGGGGGGGTGGAGGGTGGCAAACCAGAAGCACAATGTTACCATGGAGCCAGTTATCTATTTAACCGAGGGCCTCATCTAGAGCTCCGTGTTTTTCAGGCAAAATGTGTTCACATTTTGACAAACTCGCACCATTACAATTATTCCAAATTAGCTCTTTGCAGTTTTGTTTGCATTGCACCCATGGATGGACAGAGAACTGTCATGTGATTACTTTTATACAGACAAAAATTTAAAAACGCGATGATTTTCAGGCAAATTCTGGTTTCATGATTCATGATCTTTTTTTGTATAATTTCTAAGCGTCAGTGTTTTTGAATTAAAATCGATTGTACCAATCCAGAGTTTGGTCAGAGTAACCAGTGAGGATTAGGTATAACTTGCTCAAGGAAAGTTTGATTTGGGGTGGTTGAACTGAGAGGTAAGAGTTCCTCTAATCCCTGCACCAACCTACAGCCCAGCAGATCTTACTCTCCCAATGGATACAAAAGTAAAAGGATGCACACTTCTCTTAAGATGCATTTTGCAGCCCATACTGTGATCAGAGATATATTTTCTATTTTTTTTGGCTTCACTCCCAGTCTTTGAACTTGAAAGTAATTGACGTCGATTGTCTAAGCGCATATTTTGATTTTAAAGGACTCTTTGTCTAGGAAAGATGAAAGAATGTTGTATGTCAAGTCTAATGCTGCAGTCGACAGAATAAACATTTACAGGCTGTATTGTACTGAAGCTGATGACCCAGAGATAGATGTTATATGTGCTGGGTTCCTGTGCTGGCAGCAGGTGGTGCTGCTATCAAACCCAAAGACCTGGAGACATGTTGAAAGTACTGTACCAACAGTTACTTTATGTTTAAGATTACAACAGTTTGGGACTTTTAAAAAAATGATTGCAAACTCAATATCCTCTAGTCCTCCTACAGTCTCTTAAATTTATTAATGAATTTTTTAAAAATATATATCTAGATCATTGAGAAAGCATGGAATCTTATTTTTTTTAAATACACCATATTCAGAAAGTTGTCTGTCATAAATGTTTATTACAGAGTGCAGAATCATACATAAGGATGCAGAGACAAGCTTTACCATTCAAGTGGATGCAGTCATGGCAACATAATCACATTTGCGGCGATACAAAACCATTATTAGTTTTTGAAAATATTCAAAATTCACTTTGTTTATGTTAACTATAAATTGTCTATGAGTCAGGTGATGTCTTTATAGAATGAGACACCAGGGGACAGTTCAGTATTTTTATTATTGTGAGGAAGACATGCTTGACATTATCAAAATATAAGGATGCACCATTATGTTAAAATACACTAACATGCAATATCACAGTTTCACAAGGCATCACAATAAGTGATGACAACTATATACAACAGGAGCCAGATAATCCTGTCTGGTCTTGGCTTTTTAAAGCAAAATGGACTTACTCATTCTCCCATAATCTGTTCATAAACAGATTTTTTTTCCATGTTACAAATTCAAGACGTTTATATAGCGAAGTAAGTTGAAGTTTGGCCCCAGACACTCTATAAAAAGTAAATACGTGTTTGATTAAAACGTGTGTTTATGTGTTTGCTCTTTAGGTTCAGCCTTGCTGTTCCAGAGCAGCGATGAGGTCCTGAAGCGGTTCAGTGTCCTCAGGATCCAGCAGCACGTGCTGCCGACAGAAGAGTGTGAGGTGTGTGAAGATTGTGTTGAGGTGCGCGTGCAGGCCCAGGGCAAGTGTCTCTCTGTAGTGAGACCAGTAAATATGAGCCAGGGTCCTGAACAACAGCAAAAACACTTTCTGGACTAGGAAGACAAATCCCGTTGGAAACACCGAACCTGGGAAAGAGGGAAGAGGATAACAATTTAGTGCCGAAACAAGAATATAATGTGGACTAATGCAACATAGATGATGAAGATGCATTTTTACCTGCTTTTGTGGGGAACACATCTTCATCAGTGAGTAAGTCCTGAATGTATGACATGGCATAGTCAAAGTAGAGCGGAGCAGAACACTTCAGCTTCCTGCCGTGGTCGTCAGTCCAGACATAAATCCTGACAACACCAACACAATGTCATTAAGACTAACTAGCTAACTTTAATCGGACTCAGTCAACCACTGAGTAATTTAAGATATGTTATTAGGAGATTAAAAAAAACATATGCTCAGTGCAAAAGACAACACCCTGTCCCTGTATTTCAGGAATACAAAGGAAACAAGGATAAACATAATGATACTGCTCTCGGATCACATGATGACAGCTGAGCAAACTCCATGACGAAGACTGTGAGATATGGTTGAAAACTATGGTTGAAGCAAGTGGACCTCAAGTCAGTTCTTTCCCCCCAAACTATTGCTACCAAGGTCAAAAATGAGCTTCCACACTCAAATCTTTAATTTTAACAAAGCATTAGAGATGTCACTAAAATGATATCAGAAGCATTCAGCAGCACTGTCTCTTTCTGGAAACAATACTCTTCCTTATTCAGGGTAATCCACAGTCAACTCCATCGGCACTTGTCATCGACACCATTTCTTAATATTGTTTACTGCAAAGTCTGTTGATGGTACTTAGCAAATACAACCCTCTGTGTGACAAAATACCACTAGGAGAATCTTTTTCACCTTGAGATATAGATGAACTTACCCTTTAAGAATTTGCAGTATTATTCTCAATAACTTACGTGTTGCCAGGTCCGCAAGCAGTTGGGCAGGTGCTGGGGGTGCAGAACTCGGACAGTGCGCTGGAGAACAGGTTTATATGCTTGAAAAATGCCACCGCTGAGAGAAATTAAGAAGAGGAAATTTACATCTTATACATATTCCTATTTCTGTCTGTGTGCAGTGTATGTGTGGGAAGATAAGGAGCAGAGGAAACAGGAAACGGTTTCTACTCACTGTTGCTGGCGAGCCACTCGGCCTTGTCGACGCCCGGCGGCAGCGCTGTGAGGGCAAGCATGTCAGTGTGCGTGATCCGCTGGCACACATACTGCTGCTGCAGGTATGGACGCTCCTCCAGATTATTGTTATTAATTCCCCTTGAGAGAACAGTGCAAGGGTTAATGAGGCAGAGACAGAAAGAGAAAGACAGGGAGGCAGAAAATACTGCTTCGTAAAACAGTCAATAGGTCAGTGGATTAATGAGTCCTGCTGCAATCAGTAGATAACACGTTTTACAGTCCGTAATTCTCCCTCATCTGTTGTGCCCTCTGTGGCCAGCACAAACACACATACACACACACAAACAAACTGTGCCATTAACGTCAGACCTGAACGTCCAATAAAGCAGCAGTTTATGTAATGAAGGCAGTTAATTCAGAGCCAGAGTAATTACTGTTAATGAAGCTCGCTGCTGCAGTGGTCATTGCTACAATGAAATAACTGGAAGCCTTAGCGCTGGGCAGCTTTACCAAACATCTCTCTTACATCAGTTCATATCACTACTGATAAGCTACACTGGTGCTTTATAATCAGTAACACAGGCCTTGTACTTTGGGAACTTGTGAGAACTACAGAGGGTGAGTGCAGGAAATGAATGCCAATGTGTACTGGAAAGTCAAACTTGGCAGCATTATTTGAATGTATTCAAAACAGGGAGGCCACTTTGACACAGGCAGTGTGCTCTACAGCGTCCGCTTCATTTTTTCCAAAGACACTGCATTGGATTCAAGTGGATATTTCAAAGCGTAGTGGAATCAGGCAGCTGCCAGACTCAGCTTTTAGATGTCTACATGCACAGCAGCTGAGCGTTTACTCAGTGTGACCTTGCCCACTGTGATAAGGGAAACACTGTGTTCTCTATGGGGTTTCACTCCCGCTGATGTGTGTGTGTGTGTGTGTGTGATGACAGGGCAGAGAGGATTTAATGGTCGTCATTGTCCAAAGTAAAGGTCAGAAAAGGCAAAGAGGGAAGAATAGGTTTAAAGAATGTAAACATTAACTGTAGAGAAAGTTACGGTGGTGTCAAACCCTAACCGTGACAAACTGCTCTAATGTCCACGGGAACTTCTTTTGTTAACATCCTGTTATGCTCAGGCTCCATGGTGTAGTCAGTTTCTGGCACTTTGCTACCAGCTATCAGCGCGTAAACACAACGAGCCCGAAGCTACTTGTAATGTTGTGTTTGTGTGTAAACACTCAGTGACCCTGCTCTCCTGCCCCGGGCCATCTGCTTACTTTTACCTCTGCCATCGGGTTGAGATAAATCGTCCTCTTCAAGACAGTCCAGCTGGCCCTAAAAGTTTCATCCCAGAGCAAACATTTGCATAGTAACTGTGATAAAAGCACGGTCTTTTCTTGGTTCAGACTACTACTCAATGTGTGTTCTTGCAGTTGGAGGAATCCACCTTCGCTGATGCCATCAGACAAATATGTAACACACACATACACACACACACACACACACACACACACACACACACACACACACACACACGCACATATCTGGAGATCATTACTCAGTAAACCATGTGCAGCCAGCTTTCCAGTCATGTTTCTTCCACACCATCTGTAGCTATAACCACAGCTTCCCTTTTCAGAATAATTGATGTGCTTTCAGAATACAGGAGTATATAAAAGTGACTGCATACAGGTGTAGAAGCAAATGCAAAACGCAAAACTTATTTCCAGACAGGAAACTGAAACATGAGGAAGAGATTAAAAAGAGAAGAAATACAACTTACAGTTTTTCATTGCCGTTGTCAGAGGGCTGAAGAGTCTTGCCGTCTGCCTCTGAAGCCGAGGGGTAACTATGGCAACCCCCCATGGCGTAAGCTAAGACCACAGCTGTTGGTTGTGCCAGCCCCACTTTTCCATCTTAAACGTACTCACAAACACACTTCTACACACTGCAGGAAGCATATTGCAAGCACGGAGCCAACACAGACATCTCTCAGCTCACTGACGGACCGATACAGAGGACAAAGCAGCAGTAAGACCCCTTTTTTCCCCAAAAGTTTTCCAAAACACACACACACGAAGTAGTCCAGGAGTTGAAGATTGTGCTGAAAGTGGAACTCTCCAGCTGTCTGCTTCTGCTTTTGCTCCAGAGATCCAGTGTCAGTGTATATGTGTCTCCTTTGTCTGGAATCCCACACCCCACAGGCTCCTCCTCTCCCAGCTCCAAGTGGACAGGCAGGTTTCCTCACGACCCACTAAAGTACAACACACAACTCCGCCTTCTTCCCCTTTCCGCCCGTTGTGCACACACACACACAGTAACAATTCCATATGTATACACTCCCTACAGGGACAGCAGCCAGGAGCAGGTGACAAACTAAAGGTGTTTTTCCTCTGTGGAAGTTAAAAAAAGATGGGAAAGAGGGAGGCAAGCAAGAAGAGAAGTAGAAAGCATCAGTTTTCCCTGTCAACTACAGAGAAAATCCGTGGAATATGTGGTGTATCTGAGCCAAGGAATGAAAACACAACCGGAACAAAAGGGCAAGGGTATATAGACAGGACCCCAAGCTGTAAAGTGTTAAGAATATGAGCAGTGTAGAAACATACAGGAACTCATTTCACCTCCATCCACACCACAGTAAGATCTATGTGACAGGTGCGTTTGCACTGCGGGAGATGGTGTGAGGGTGTAGCATTGACTGTGAGTGTTGCTCACAAGCGTAGCAGACGTGCATTTAGGACCAGGAAGCAACATAATCCACAAGCTCACCTGCCCCTATGGTAAACATGTTTCAAGGATCGAGCCCTGTCTCCGTTTTTTCTGTGTGTGTGTGTGTGTGTGTGTGTGTGTGTGCATGTGACAATCACAGACTCATGCATCATCTTTGTCTTACATTTATTATTAGGTTCATATCTGAATGTACAAGCTAAATTGACAACAGATAACAGACACATTACGCTCCAAATGGAAAAAAAAACAAAACAAAAAAACAAACAACAAAAAAAAAACCCCACCAGCATCAGTCCACTTTACAAAAAAGGCATTTTTTACAACACAGCTGTCTGTCACACCACTTCCCCTACATACACACAGAGACACACACAGGCACACACACACAAACTAAGATAATGAGATATAATGTGAGAAAGATTTGAACTTCGAAATGGCCTCAGTGGAGGTAACAGACAGTAAAACTTGTCAACCATTGGTTCTCAATTAAAGTTCTAGGTGCCCACTGTTCAATACAGCACTATACCAATGAGGTGAATGAGGCTAATGTGTAAACCTAATGGCACTTAAAGATGACTGTATTGTAACCTATGTCAGTATGCATAGCATCACACCATACCCGTAGCTAAACTGCAAACACACCACACTCTCAAAAAGTTGAAGAAAAAGCGTGCACGCGGTTGCACAAACACACACACACTCACACACACACACACACACACACACACACACACCCACACACACCAAAACACAAAGGTAAGGGTCAGACGCAGTGCTTAGGTTTGAGAAAGATGGGATGACATATTCTGACCCTGTACACAACCCTGACAAAGAACAGCCCTGTATATCTTTTTCAAGCCTGACTTAAAACCGATGCTAACTCTCTGTACAGTTACACTTCAAAGAACTCAAAGTGCTGAACAGACAAAAGCAAAAAGGGCTGTGAGCTAGGATGAAACTTCAGTCTTTTTTTTTTCTTCTTCTTCTTCATCTCCTACTGCTGATAACTGCCGTCATATGACTTGGAAAAAAAACAAACAAGCAAGACAGAGGGATCAAACAAAGTTTGCTCTAGATAAATCTAGACCTCAAATATTATTACAAGAAAGGAGGGTACTTCACAGATATGACACCCAGTTGTACACTGGTGGGAAGACACACTTTGGCAGAAAGCAGTGAAGAAAAAGTATATCTAAAGTATCTACATGATTCACTCGATCAAGTCAAACATTCCCACCTCTCTGAGTAGGGAATACTATGGTGGTACTTGGCACCACCAAATACAAACCAAAAGTGCATCTTGAAAAAGTGCTTTTAAATAAATACAACTATCTATGTAAATTGTTCCATAGGCATATATGCAATTAAAGTCAACTCCTGCCCTGAGAAAGAGAGAGAGGAGAAAAAAAAGTAAAGCATGACTGTCTGGCACACACAAACTTCAAGAATTATTTTGGTTTATCACAAATTGGGTCACATTTTTGTAGTTTTGGCCATTTTTTCATTTAGTTATGACTGGATTGCCTTAATACCATGAAGCGTGATGAGTGGTCAGACAATTGGACAGGTTTTGACCAAGCCAGGGGGCAGAAGACTGCTAACAAATAAACAAGAATGCATACAATGCTGGACAGTAAATATCTGCGTTGCTATATTTTTTCTAAGAAAGGAAATGATTTTAACACAGTTGTTAGAGTTCATGAATAAACAATGTTTTTTTTTGAGCAACACTGAATATAAACATAAGTTCTGTTTGTTTACAAGAAAACTCTACAGGGCACCTTTAATCTGACAGGTATATATTCTAATTAACTGAGTCATTGTTTGGTCTATGAACCATCAGGTAACAATGGAAAACACCCATTGCAATTGAAATGAAATAGCTTGTCTTACCAATGGTCCAAAAACCCCAAAAGGTAATTAGTTTATCATCAATTAGACAAAAAAGCTGCAAATCCTCACAGTAAATAAGGTGAAATTAGGAAATGTTCTATATTTTTCCTTGAAAACTTATTTTAATGATTAACTGATTATCAAAATAGTTGCCTAATATTTTTTGGTCAATCAAGTATTGCGTTAAATGGACAAATTTGTACAGCTGTAGTTGATTATAATCATTACCTAGGAAAAGTACTATATATGCACATGAATGATATGATAAAAAGGCAAAAGTTGAAGCAGTGTATCGTTCTAAATCGTGAAAAATGTTTACAAAAGGACAGTTTTAGTATTATATTAATGTACATCTTCATTTTTTTCTGCCCAGGAGGATTGATTAACCTAGGACTTTCTTTAAAACCAAGGACTGAAAAAAAAGACCCAAGTTGTAATAAACCATAATTACCCTTTAAGTAAATAAAATGGAAGCGGTACTGCAGACTCACATTCACGCACACTCCCAGAAATCCATGTAGGAAGCATGTAGCAGAGGAACAGGAACTGATGCTGGGCTAATAACTGAAACACAGACATCATTATTGCCTCATTTCAACAGTACAACACACATACAATACACACGTTGCAACCTGCAAAACGACTGCCTCTCCATACATTGGATTTATTCCAAAAATAGATATAATGTTTATATATACTGTTTACATTTATATTACGCTGACATATTACCAAGAATAGCCACAACCTAATACAGGTTCAAATTTCACAACATTACATTTAAACAGCTCTGAGGGTGTTATGAATCGTGATGTACAGGTCACTGTCCTGTGAGGATTTTTTTTTTTTTTGCATGTGTACAGATATGATTGTGTATACTCGTGTGTAAGTCGCTATGTGTGTGTGTGTGTGTGTGTGTGTTACACAGGTGTGCTTTCTTTGTATCTGCATACCTCTCCTTTGACCTGAGAATGCGCTCTGTACCTTACACAGAGCTCCAACACACACACACATACACACACACACCTGAATACAACACACACTCACACACACACCTCTAAACTACATGAAGCTGTCAGCTGTTTGAGGAGGAAGTGACACATGATGCTCCCAAATCAACAGAGAGATAGCATTTATGTTCCACATGATAAAAGTAAAGAAACTCTGACTGAGAAATGTTCAGGTTAACATGTTTGGAAAAAAGCCAAATTATTATCAGTCACACATTTGCTCTAATAAATCGTCTTCCTGACACATACACTTGAAATTTTAAAGATAAAATGGCAGCTAGTTTTGCAAGCGTCTTGGCTTTTGTAATCTTAGCTGATCATTGTAATTGTAAAGTGTAAACAGTCTTATGCTTTGCTAGAAAAAAAAAAGTCACTGGTCTGTGATGTAATGTCCAGAGAGTTGACATGCTCAAACAATCTGAAATTCTGATGCTGATTTTAATAAAGGATTCAGAATTCAGACTGTGTTTGTTTTCTTAAGATTAAAGTGCCACAGCTGATAAACAGACTCCCCAGTGTCACCTCTGCTCATCACAACAGTTAAGAGTGTTTTACTTTCCCACGTTCACTGGGAAAATTACATTTAGAAATAGTTCATGTTTGACACAATTTGGCTTTTGGGGTCCGGCACAATGTAAAGTCCTTTAAAGCAAACATTCTTCTTTGAAGCAGATCAGATTTAATTATGTCATGAGGTGCAGGAGAGACATTGATAGCCCACGCGTAGATTTCTAGCATCCAACATACATACTGTCAAGGGCTGTTTGACACTGAGGTTCTCCCTTTCTTTGGACACAAAAAGGACACTGAAGAGCAGCTAAGAGGAAGCATAGGGGGCATGGGTTTGTGATGAATGGACTGATGACAAGCGTCTGTGTGTGCACGTCCCTGTACATCATTGTTAGGCCGGTCCATTAGTGGAGGGTGGCATCTCTCTGTAAAGTAAAAATATATAAATGAATAAATGAATAAATAAATAAAATTAAATAATAGAAAATGGAAAAAAAATTCAAACAAGTCTGGTTTTATCTGCCATCGAGACCCTCCAAAAGGTTGAGTTTTGGAATGTGGCAATCCCACTAGAAGGAATGGCATATGGCAACAGGCAATAGACAAGCAAACAAGTTTTACCATAACTCTTTGGAAGAGAAAATGAAGGCTTTCATTTTTGTTTCAAGTGTTCCTTGTACACAGCAATTTCATTTTGCAGAAAAAATTTAGGTGTGCCAACAGGCCTTTATGCATAATACCATGATGTGGGTCCTTTCACACCAAAATGATAATATTGTTGGTTACACCAGCATTTAATAGGTCAAAATGTTAGGACTCTTGTAATAGGAGTTGTTAATAAGAGGTGCCTCACCAGGCATTTGAAGTATTTGTCTTGTGTAGTGATGTTAGCTCTACTTCATTCAGCTGTACATAAGCATGTAATCAAAGACACACTTACTGTGCGACAGCAGCTGACTGGGTAGATGGACTGGCAATTGTTGGGCTGGGACAGTCTCCGCGTTTCTTTCCTTTTTCGCTTTCTTCCTCACTGCCCTTCCCTTTGTCTTGTACAGAGAGCCCCTCTACTGGCGCCTTAACTGTGTCACTGTAAAAAATACAAATAAACCAACTAAAAAGATAGACAGGGGCTTGTGACCTGAACTAAAATCATAAAACATTAGTGCAGATACTTGTGGCCGCTGCTGACTGAATTTCACTACAGCTTTCTGCTTTCAGCTCAGTCCACATGGGTCCAGTGCACACAACAACCCGTGTAGCCACTGTTCTGGTACTGTCAAAACAAGCAGGTTGTTACTGACCAAAATCAAAGTGAGTTGGGCACGATTTTTTTAAGGTTTGCTCTCTAGATGGTTACTCTCAATTTCTAAGTAGGCTTTATTTAATTGTAGCATGCTTGTCGGTGCACTGTTTGTTAGTAGGTTGCTAATGTCTTTATTTGTTAGAATATTGATATGTTGGATTGGTAGCAGCTTTTGTTCATAGCATGCTATTTGAGAGTGTTAGTAGTGTGGGTGCTCTGAGAGAAACGAAATCATATCAACTTAGTCATGTCACGGTTAGGATTGAGACGAGAGTTATCTGCATCATATAACCGTAGTGAATGGTCAGGTTTTGGTGTAATTGCAGAAGTACGGTAACAGTCCACCATTTGATTTATAAAAAGCTGAGTGGCCTGTTTCATGCTGGGCATCATTGTTGAGACCAGTGGTGTTCGAGAACGACAGGGTCATGTTGAGAATATGGGATGAGCCTAGAATTTAGAACTGCACTTTCTCTACAAGTCACCAGTTTTGGGTTAGTACAGATTTTTTTAACTTTATTAGGCCTGGCCTGAATTTTGGCACATGGGATTGTCACTCTGCATCCGGTTAAACGCAACAAGCAAACAAAAACATGTGGCACATTTGTGCTTCTGATGGCCTTTTAAATCCTTCATATAACTTTGGGGAAGCATTCCGCACTCCAGATTGAAAGACCTCAAGCACAACATACCGTCTGACTGCTGGTCTGAATACTCTGGAGTCAAGGGGACACGGGAAAGGAGGGAACAGACAGCAAGAGGATGATGTCAGAAGAGAAATAGAGAAGGTGGACGTAAAATTGTGCAGGAAAAAGTTTGGAGGGGACAAGGGAAAAGGAGGGTTCTGTAAAAGCACTTAGAAGTGAAGGGACACATTGTACCAGTCAGACAAAGCAGCTGCCCTACGTTTGTGTGTGAGTTTGTGTACCTGGTGAAGACCGCCCTCTCATTTTTAGCATCCACTGTGAGCCGGATGGTCTCCTTGCCGTCACCAGTTGTGATGGTCTCTGTGGTAAAGTTCTCGCTAGATGTAGACTCTGTCTTGCCTTCTTCCTCATCGCTGTCAGAACTGCTGGAGGAAGAGCTGTCTGATGCCACCAGTGGAGCTTTTCGTGCCACACACACACTCCACACACATGCTGCAGAGAGAGAAGAAGAAATCTTCTAATCTTTATTTGGATGGATGCTTGCTTCACTGGAAAAGTCAACTGATCACAGAGCTAAGAGACTGAGAAGCAGTACTTAAGAGCTGCCAAATGCTATATGCTATATACTGTATATTAAGTTCACTCTATGGGTCTTAATGTCACATCACTTTTATCTTAGCAGAGGCTTAACAACTCAAGAAAAAAAACAGGTTCTAATCCTGAGTAAATAAAGCCGTTCCCAAAATGGTAGCAGCTTATTACAGGGTAGTGTTTGCCTGTCATGTGTTTATGAAAAGGGTAACCATATTCCCCAATAGTTGTAATTGATTAAGAAGTGCATGATTGTATGAAATCTGCATTGGTAATTTTCAATTTAAAATCATTAAGAATGTTGTAAAAATAAACATGACCCCGAGCATTTTAAAACAATATGCACCTTTTATATCCATGTAATGCCTGCCTATACCTAGGCCTAGGAATGTAACTGCAACTTACGGTTCTGGTTTGGTTTGGTATTATCTGATCCACTGAGCTCCGAGTCCACGGGAGAACTGCATCTAGGGCCCGTTTCAGAGCTGATAATACAATAACACACATAAGAAAATCTGCCAAAGCACTAGCCAAACACAGTTAATTAAATATAAGAGTCGATTTCTCTCATTTTGAGTATCCATGGTTGCCTCTACATATGAGCATTCGTTCTCATTTTTTGTATTCTAACAAAGGTTCAATGTCCACATTTATTTAACTTGTAAATCAATTTCAGACATAAATCCCGATTTGCATCAGGCCCATGTTCCCACATTTAACATAAAATAAAAATTAATTTATTGCTAGGATTGAATGCAAATGTTTTTCGCTGAGGATTTGTGATTTGCATTGCACAACTGTCGATGTGGAAGAACATATCATTTGGAAAGGAGAATCAAATCAGCTCCACACCGTTAGACCAGTTAGACTCACCAACAGAAAGGTTGGAAGTCAGTGAACTTGGCCCACCCTTTTTCCTCTGCATCCATGGCAGCTGGTTGGGAGACTGGAGTGTCCCACACTGCAAAGCCCAGTCCTGCTGCAGGTGCTTTTGAATTCACCTCCCCAAAATCTGCTATCCAGCCAGTGCCTGCATAAGAACACAATCTGCATAAGGCACTTACTTAAAACCTGTTAGTACCGAGATACAGAGAAAAACAATTGTGCAGTACTAAACAGTATAACATATCTCACTCTTTGTTGCCTCAGTCTGGCCCTGGCTTGAGAAAGGATCAAGGCCATCTTTGGGCTCCTCTCCTTCTGAGTCTGAGTCTGCTCCTCTGTCAGACACCTCAGCGCCAGAAGTGGCTGTACTATCACAGGCTTTGCTGGCTGACTGTGACACACCAAACCTTGAAATAAACAAACCACCTAAGTATGCTTGATTGAACATGGAAAATGAAGTCAAAATAAATCCTCCCAATGTTGAGAGCATCTGATTTTATGCTGGTGTGTCTACCTGTTCCGGGACTTGGTTTGTGTTGCATAGTTTATCTCTTTCTCCTCCCAGATGTCCTCTTCATCATCATCAAAGGGCTGAATCCTCTCCTTGGAACAGGCCTCAAACACAGCTGTATTAGCCTGAAAAGAACAGGTGGGAGACTTGAGTGTGCAAAGTTTTTGAAATGTAAATCAGTATTCATAATAAGTAAGTAGGTAAGTAAGTATAATAGATACTAAAATGAATGCTAAATCGTAAAGTTTAAATATTCAATATATTTTTGTTAGCACTGAATCAAATCATTGTAATGTAAAATAGAAGGTAAAACGGTCTGAAAAAAAAATCTGTAAGATGGTGATATGTGGTGTCGCTGTATTTGTTACTGTATTACTGCTGTTTTTGTATTTACATGCAACTTTATAGTACACATTTGTGAATAAACTTGCATGAAGAATTTAATAAACTCACAGTGTCCTGGCCTGGATCAATGTTGATGTTTATCTCTGCAATCCGGTCAAATGTTGCACTGCAATAACAAGAGAAATCACTCCATCAACACAGATTGACAATATTACACCAACACACAGAGAGGAATATCAGTTAATTTACCTAATGTCGTCATGATCAGTAAACTCCTCGTCATTGAAGCCAAACTGATCGACAAAGTTTGCTGTCATCTGCTGAATCTGGTAGTCTGAAAACGCCTAAAACATCAAAAAGACGGATTATCTTACTATTGCTCATAATAGAAGCCCAAAGTGTTGTGTGTGATTACATATTGACACCTGCTGTATTGTCAGTTCTTTAGGGAAGGGGCTCTCCATATCATCCTCTGAGGAAGGACGTGGGTTTCCTGTGCCAATCTAAATGAGAAAAACACCACCACAAATTCAATACTTAGAGGTTAAAATATGGGTATAATTACAACCAGCTACTGTAAATGTGCGTGTGTGTGCGTTTACCAGGTCAATAGTATTCTTCCTATTGGTCTCGGACAGGGTCTGGTCCACAAAAGTTTCCCAGCGCCCTCTGCAGTCCCCTGGCAAATCTGCAAAACAAAAATAAGAACAACTGCATTAAGAAAGCAATACGCCAGCTGAGTGACACTTGCATCAATTTCTTCTTTTACAATGAATTACTTGCGCATATAAATGTTTTTCAGTTGTAATGTCCAAACACACCTGTGATGAGACTACTAATCTGTGTGTGAACTGGGCCCTTCTCCAGGTTGTGGACAACTGTGTTGGCAATCCTGGTCAGATGTCCCATGTACCCTCTTCTCATACCACCTTCTGATCTGCAAACAGAGGTAACAGTTTAGTGTAACACACTTCTGCCTATGACCGACAACAACAACAACAACAACAGAGTCATCATCTCACAGTTCCTTACTGTATTTTATCATTCTCTTCCCAAGCCTCTAGAATCCTCTGGACAAGGTGGCAGTGCTGAAACAACTTGTGAGAGAAAAACGTGAAAGTCAAATCAATTGTTTTTACTCGGAAAGAGCCATCACACCAGCCTTACAAGTAAATCAAATGCCACATATACCTTTTGTGTCAAACACATACAGAGGCACCTACATGAGTCACCATTAAGTTATGTGCAGAGTTTTCAGGGGTTTCTGAAGGTTCATAAGTCAGGGTCTCAGTAAAAGCCTGCTCTTGTGATGCATTAGGATGTGGCTTGAATTTGTCCTGGGATCCCAAGCCAGGCTGAAGTCTCATTTCATGGGCACAGGGTCTAAGGATGGCAGCAACACAAAGCTCCACCTGGAGGTGCAGGAAGTTGTTCCATGTGTACTTGAAGAACAAGTCCTGAAAAAAGCACATATTTTCCCAAAGGAACATTTAACTATTTTCATCCATTCTCAACATTTTACTTTGAAATTGTGAAAAATTTTGTGTTTTTGCTAATCTCACCAGAAGCAGGTCCATTGTATTGAGTCTGCAGAGTTCCTGTGCTACGACTGCATGGCTAGCAGAGCTGGTGTACAGCAGAGAGGCGACTAGTTTGGCTATGTGTAGACGTGTGTTCCCCAGTGGTTCCTCCAGCACACCCAGGGTAGTCAGCATAGGATTTCGCTAAACATAGACAGAGGGCATAGAGGAATTTGGGAAACAACAACTACTGTAATGCAAAGGTATCCACATCATACACAATCAAACATAACTACAGAAGAAAGGGGCTTGCTGCACATCAAACCTGAAATATCTTGATATTTATAGCATGTTCTCATTTTCTGAAAGTCAAAGAACTTGCCTTTGTGAGGTTTGGTTTAAGGCAAGCCCTTTCTTTGTTTTTGATTGTTTCATATCCCATGACTTTGACAGACATACAAATGAACTTTACTATTATAATATTATACATTGCAATTTCAACTATGCACAGGTTATGTCCGCCTACATATAGCAAGTAATCTCCTAACAAGCCAATCAAAAGTCCCTTTAGTAAAGACCAGGTACGGTAACTAGATCAAAGATGCCTTAATCTATTATAAGATCTGATCTTTGGCACTTAATGTTTAAACGAAATGTAAAAAATGAAAAAAAGTTGCCCACAGCTATGTATATGCAGGAACTGTTTGTTTACGTACCTTGGGTGGCTCCAGAAGTAGCTGATGGAAGTGTACCAGGTGTGGTTCGATGGCCAACAAAATGCTGCTGTTAACAGTGTAACTTCTCTCAAATCCCTGAGCATCCATCACACCATCCACCCTGTCATGAATACAGACCAACACATATCAAAAAAGAAAATGGATGAACAGAATGTTTGATAAATTGTCAAACAACAAAGACATCACCAATTTCACCTGGAAACAATTTTCAAAAAATTATTGAGGCCTAGGGTCTAATGATAAATCACATTAGTGATCCATATAAAGTAACATCTGATCATGTTATTTATACAAAAATTTGCTTTCAAGTCTGCCACTCACACAGGCCTCCTGATTTCCAGCAAAGTGAGAAGTACTTGAATCCCATTGATGATGCAGCTTTCAGTCCTCTCTCCTGAGAACATATTCTGCAACAACTGCTCCACACACTCCTGCCTGTAGAAACACATGGGGTATATCGTTATCTCCCCATCCTCTAAGAGAGTGTGACTGTGAGCATTTGCATCTCTCTGACTTACGACTCCACCACAGTCAGCAAAGGATCAGGCTGCGAAATCTCTTGGAGCTGATTGGCCTGGTCTCTGCTCAGACGAATGATGTCGCACAAAGTCTGAGATGCATTGGACTGCCTCTGAGAGAAAAAACAAGCACATATGGATATTCAGTCCTGTAAACTGTCTAATCACAAGTCTCTGGGTGCTGGTGATGGTACATGTTATACAGAGAAATGCCCTCCTACCTCTTCCTCTCTCTCGGGGTGAATGAGCTCTATGAGTCTCTGCGCAAGCTTCTCTTCATTCAGCCACTGTTGAGAAAAATCTTACATTATCACTGCTTCCTATATCAATGTGTAATCTGTAAAAGCATGAATTTGGGTCCTTTTCTGTCATACAGTAAGAGTCTCGAGTCGAAGAGGGGGAGGCTCCACACAGCTGATAAGTCGTAAGAGCACATCCATCATGGCTGATGTATCAATATGCTTCAGGACCAAGGACAGGAATCCCTCCTTCCGTCGCAGGAAGCTAATCACCTAAACAAAACAGAGATGATGACATGAAATGGAATATAAAACAGAAAATTGGCATCCACACAAATAAAGACATGCAATCTCATTGTCAACATTTGTCATTGTGATTATTTTGTAGACAGAAAAGGCATTATCCTGAGCGAGTGGGATATCATTTCTGGAAGAATATGTTAGTACAAAAGGCAGACATTTCAAAACCTGTCCACATGCAAGTACAAATCAGTAATAATGCTCTTTTATTTCTGCTCTGTTTATTTCTATATAGAGAATAGACTCATCAGCTACACCTTCTTCACTGTGCCATATTCATTGGGCTGCAGGATTGATTTTTTTAAACCTGTCACCAACAATGAGTGTCAATCTGTTCATTACCAGCAGGTGTATCAAGTGGGTTCCTCTAGTAAGATAGGTGTCCTTAGAGGTGCCTTGCTGACAGGCCCAAGTGACCACTAGCTAAACCCAAGTATACATACATATTAATTAGCTGTAGCTAATTCAAACATTACATTTATACATATAAATCGATATTAATGAAAGCTGTGTGCCTAATTCAAAATAATTACATCCAACACCTTTGCACATGAAAATGAAAATTTCCCCATATTGCTATATCAGTAGATTGTGTGTGTGCGTGGGGGGGGTCTGAGTACTGTGAATTAAATGTTATAGACCAAAGTAATGGTCTAGGTCAGGGAGTCACCAGGATTGGTACAAGTCATACCCTCTTGAACATGAAGATCCATGATGTACATGTCTCAGCTTTTGGGACAGTTTTCAAGCTATGTTGCTCTGGATCAACAAACTGTTCAGATGGGAAGGCCGACTGACCTTGACATCCTCAGGCCCCGCCACTAACAGGGTAAAACCTGAACCATGTACACTGCTTTACGTGTCCGAAGTTCTGCATTTTGCCGTTTCAAGAGAGATAAAACTTAACCGCCATCTTGGTTGAGAGTAATGCCCAGAGAGAGCAGAGTCCATTATCTTGCTGTAAGCACCCCTTAGACTTTCTGAAGTAAATCAGCACAACAGAAAAACAGACCCGTCGTCTTCTCTGTGCTCTTTGATCTTTGATTTACCCATGCGAGTGTGTGTGTTACCTGCTCAGTTTTCCGTGTGATGAGGTTCCCAATTGTCTTGCTAAAGAAAGATGCCAGGAGGGGATTAAGTGGGGACGGCTGCTCCAGGAAGGCATACAGAGTTTCCAGCAGAGGCTCCTCATTACCCAGCTTATCATTGATCACTCCCACATCACATGTCAACAGCTCACATGCTATATTTGGGTACCTATGATAAATGAAGAAAAAACAACTGGCAGTAAAACGAAGCAGAAACAAAATCAATATCTCATTTTCTACCTTGGTTCACTGAGTGTGCTGAAGTAAACTGGAACAAAAATAAAGTATTCTGGAACATGACTTTGTTGATTTTAAAAGGCTAATTATCAAACAGGCAACTATTTTCAACTATTTATTGTCAATGCATTATCATAGGTATGGTTCGATAGTTGGATCGAGAATTTTTTTTCTCCTTTTTTACAAATCTGATCTTCTTTAAGCACTCAGCTCTACTCCACCACAGAATGGTAGGTAAGAGATATAATGTAGTGCAGCACCAGCAAGACACATTTTTTTTTTCCTGGACACAGAATACTACATCAGCATATTCTACACAACAGCACCTACTTGAAGCGCTTGGTCTCTTCTATACCAGTAGGGGGCTCTGTAGTGATCATATAGACCAGCTCCTGCATACACTGGTCCTGGCACAGGAACAGGAGAAGTCTACAAAGCCATAATGATGAGAAAAGGCACTGTTCAGCACCAGCGTGAATTGTTGAAAAGCGAAATGTAACTGTATTAACGTTCTGCTAATATGCTTAAGCTAACAGTGAAAATACCTCCTGTTCTGAGCCTTGCACTCCTGCAGCACATCCTCCTCATCCATGAGCTCAGCGAGCGTGACATCTTCCTTATCCAGTAAAGCCTCCAGATGAGAAGATGTATGCAAGTCAAACTTCCAAAACATGGCTGATGTCACTGGCACATACACTTAGCTGCTGACCAAAACAGAATATAGCATGGAGATTAGTATCATGACTGTGTACTAGTATACAATGTACAAGTTCATAAATGAAACGGTTTTTAACTGCGTGCAGAACAATTCATTTTGAGATTAAATTCACCATATGTATTTATGCGCTGACTTTTGGACAAGTAAAAGTAACCCCAGTCAGATCTTGCTTAACAGCCTTTTGCCTTATTGACGGCGTATGGTCTGTATATCAAATCAGCCCTAGCAAATTCACACAATGAAGACATGAACACATGAACCAGGAGAGAATGTCCTCAACACGGTAATGAGAAATGAGATGAAAACAAAAAACAAAAGTTTGTCTTCGTCATTTCGTCACGTCCCTTTCCCAGAAAGATTTGCTCCGTCTTCCTCAGAGCCAGAAGAAGAGTTAAAGTCCGCATTTAAGCACAGAGGCCCGGCTTGCACTGCTCTCTGGAAAGAGCAGGAAGCAGTGCATGTGTAATTGAATTAGTGCCAAGCGTCTGTGCACTGACATTACCCAGCTTGCTTTGAGAATCGCCTCTCTCATACGGTGTCATCGGCGGATCGTGTTTGGAGCAAGACTGCTGAAAAATAAAATAATAAAATCAAATCTCCTGCAGAAAGACATATTTAACATACGAGTGTGATACGTGTGTAACACTTGCAAAGAAAACAACCGTGCCAGCCAGTGAGCAGGGCCACCGTGTCTTGCATCAGCTGACATCTGCTACTACAATGTGCAAACTTGAGATCAGTTGTGGTGATGATGACACTGTATGAGGCAAGCAGGTGCTTGTCAGTGGACAATGGCTTCAAGTCAGGGACCTTCACCTCACACCCCCCTTGTTCCACACCAAACAATCCGTCTTAATATAACCGGCCTGTGACCATCCATTAGTTGTTGAGACAGATGATTTCCATGGTGGACGTGCCACCGATCCAGCATGTGTTTAGTCCAAACTGTGGATAAGGCCCCGCATAAAAAATGGATCCGATCTCCCGTAGTGCTAAGTCAGCAGCCGTAGACCGGAGCCGGTGGGTAATGTGTCGTTTTACAGTGTAAAGGAGGCGGTTTAACACGAACTTGCTCGTTTCTATACACGATCGAAATGAACTGCATGACATTAATGCTCTGTATTGTACAGCCGTACTATGCCCATCCCCTCGGTAAACAAGCCAATGTTAACAAACAGGTGTTCAGGAGCTCAGACTATCAACTACAGGAATTCAGTCTTTTCCATCACCTTTATGTGGGTTTTTTAACGTTTCTACAACTGCACGGCGACGGCCGGCTCCTCGACAGGCCTCTCCGCCGTCCGGGGGTCAGGTGTCGTCGGGTACCGTTAGCCGCTACCGGACGCCCCTTACGACGGCTGACAGTCGCGGCGTGAATCGGGGGTAAAGCGGCTCCTCATCCGCACGGTCATCACCGTAACGCGGCTGTCAACTCCGCCAAATCCGTGTCCCCGACCTCCGTCTGTCGGGGGGGCTTCTTTTCTTTTTCCGCCGCGGTGTCTTTCACATGCGACCGGCCCCGGGGAACCGGCCCGCTAGCCAGCGCGGCGCTCACGTTGCTAACGTTCACCGAGGTTACCCCGGCGCGGCACCGGCGGCGAACGGCGCTAAACGCGGGCCGCTCGTCCCGGCACGGCCGCGGGGGCCGTCCGGGACCGCGTCCCCCCCACCCTCCCCCCGATTCAGACCCCCGCAGGCTCCCTTACCGATTGACGAGCGAGTCGGGCTCCCGGAGGCTTTACGTTATGTGACACGTTTGTTTCGTTTTTGTTTTTTGTTTTTCCTCCCGCAGGACCAGCGAGCGTTACCTTCTCCCCATCATCCGGAGCGGCGGTCGCATCTACGCTGGACGGGGACCGGGCGACTCGGGCTGTCAGGTCGGCCGGAGGCTCATGGCTGCGCCGTCAGCTCGGAGAAACGACCCTTTCCCGGTTGCAGTGTCATTTAACGCTACGCTGCCGTTTTGACGGCGGCGGCCTGCGGAGGAGCTGCGTTGACACTGTTGTACTCCAGCAAGCGGGGATTTAATAATAATAATAAAAATAAATAAATAAATAAATAAATAAAAATCTGTCAAATTTGGAAATCAAAATGGCGGATACTCAAACGTAATGAAAAGTTGGGTTTTCCATTAACCGTGAACACAGATGAACAAAAAAATATTTATCTGCTGTCACCCTGTAAAAAAAACCCCAATGCTGTCCAGGGCTGGGTGATGAAGCATCTACTGCTGCAGTAAAAAAACAAATTAGATTAGGTTTGATATGTCAAATTATTCCTGTCAAATAAAACACCCTTCCACACAGGAGGGTAAACTGGCTTTAGGTTTCAATTTAAAGCATGCAAAGAGGTGCAAAACTGATTTAGACTGTTTCACTATTTCAAGTGGTTCAGGGATTGTCTTTCTCTTCCTGACTTCAGATTTTTGCTGAAAAAGCCCCGGGGCCCATGTTGATAATTGATATAATTATTTTTCAACAAAAGCAGACAGATAAGATAAATTTGCTACTGGAACAGGTTTTAAATGAAGCCCAGTGAAAGGATAACTCAATAAATGCTGTAACTTGTAAATCACCTGGTGTACCTGTGCAGAGCACTGGTCCCCCCCTGTGCTGCCCCTGAAATGGGCTTTACAACTGTGTCAGGTTACAGGTCTTCACAGTCATTATTTTACCATATGTCTTTCTGCAGATGCTCTATGGAGATGTATGACCTGAGCTGTGGTTATAATAATAATTCCTGACAGGAAAAAAATTAAAGCAGACTCCAAGTACTCGTCAAGCAAACAGGTAACCTATTCCCCAAAGGCTTCCCTGAAATTTACATTTTTGCAGCCTTTGAAGTATGATCCAAGAACGTTAGGAAAACGTTCCTGAATTACCATAGGGGAATGTTCACTGGGGGAGTTCCAGCAAATGTGCCCGCACCCAAACCGAAAAATATCTGCCCGGTTGTCTCTATTGGCAGGTGCTGGAGGAGGTTTTCTGATCATTTAGTAACGTACAAGAAGCAATTTGTGGAAATCCTCAACCACAACTAAAATTGCATTGAAAACATTTAAATCAAAGAATAAAAGTATTGGCAACAAAAATAATTCAAGGTATGAAAAATTAAAAGTTTACTTTGTGCAGAGGGCCCCTCTGTGATTATTATAGTATTATTATTTGACTAATAAGTAAGTAGTACATTAATATTGTTGTTTGATGTTAATCTTAACTGTTTGATGTTCACTGGGGTGATTTAATCTATTTATTTTATAAACTGATCATATGATTTGTTTGTAAAATTTGAATTTGAATAGAAACTACGAACTACAGCTGTGAAGTAAATGTTGAGTAAAAAGTCCTATTTCCCTCTGAAATGCACTGGAGCAGAAGTGTAAATTGACATGAAGAGGAAACAGTTAAGTGGAGTACCTCAAAACTGCACCTAAGAAAAGTACATGAGTCGATGTACTGTCCATCACTGCTGTATGTTTATATATTTCTTTAGCCCTTCTGCAGAAAATTGTTTTGTCCTTAAACAAATGTGTCATATGAAAAATCTAAAAGCTGCAGTCCCTCTGATTTTGTTGCAACATCTGTAAGTGGTGACACATCTGGGTTAGGGTGATATAGCTGCTGATTTTGTTTCTTAACAGGTTAAAACATGTTTGGTTCCTTTTAACCAGCAAATGAAAATGACAAATCTTAAAGCTTTAGAGGGAGGAACTGAAAACGTGGCCTTTATTGCCGAAGAGTCTGACCACGTATATATTTTTGGCCACGGTTTTCCGAAGGAAAAATCTCCTCCGATGCTGAAAACATGGTCCCATTACACATTATATGCCAGAGCTCTCTATGAAGTGGCTTTCCAGAGAGAAACTCTCTGAGTTTGGGGAAACGTGTAAAAATGAAAAAGTCACTCATAAGGAAAATCTGCACGTCACACATTGTAGTGTGGCCCACTTTTTAGCCCAGTCCCCCTCTCTCACACATCAAGTGTAATTTCTGATGGTCAAAATTAATAATTTCATTTAGTAAATATTTTTTTTTTGTATTCACTCTTAATATGAGCGTTTGCAGGTGCGTATACATAAACAAATGATTATTTTGAACAAAACATGCATTTGTGAAAACACTGCGTGAAAACGTTTTTGTTTTGTTTTCGGGGGATAATGGTGTTGCACTTTTTGGCTTCTGTCTCCCGGTGGGTTTCTGTGTGTGTGTGTGTGTGTGTGAGATCGTGTGTTTGTGTTTGTTTGTGAGTGTGTTTGTGTGCGTTTGTGTTTGTTTGTGTGTGTGATTGTGTGTGATTGTGTGTGTGACTGTATGTGATCGTGTGTGTGTGTGTGTGTGTAGTATCTGGCAACCCCGGACCGCCCCGGCCGGTGAATCCTGCGTTGCCTCTTCGTTTAGCTGAACATCCGCAGAAGGTCTTTCTGTGGTAGCCGGTTAGCGTCATGGCGAACGTTGTGGACACTAAGCTGTACGACATCCTCGGAGTTTCGCCATCTGCCTCTGAAAATGAACTCAAAAAGGTACTTGCCCGCTGAAATGAAAAGGAAATTTGCCCGAGGGAGAGCGGGATAAAAGACGGGGAGGAATCGGCGGTGAAATGTGGCCTAGGAACGAGCTAATCAACGTTGCTTAGCGGCGGCTGGCGAGTTTCGCTAGCACCGCCAGCAAGCTAAGCTAGATAAGTACTTCGCGGCGCGGTGTTTTTTTTTTCCCCTTAAAAACATTAAAGCTACACGTCGGTGATGGCGGATCACTGGCAGTGCTTGTCATCTCTACCGTTTCCGAACAATTAAAGTCGGTGGGGTGACATTTGTCAGCCCTAAAACCAAGCGGTACTTTCGCTGGCCACGAGTGAGATAGCTTTGCCGGCTACTAAATGATACATTCCAGCAAATAGCCGTCACCAAGTCGCACAGTAACGGAGCAAGGAACGTTACCTTAACAGTTCATCTGGATAAATATGCCAAGAAAATAATCCGCTCGGCTGCTTGCGGCGTCGCTATAGCCTCTGCTAACGCTAAACTCGGTCTGAAATATATCTTTGACTCAACGTCTGTGGATAAACTTAGCTAACGTTAATGTCACCGTCGTCTAGCTACTGTAGTTAGCAACATGCGAGTCGCCGTGTACTCCAAACTCCATTCAAACACCAGGCACTGTTCATAATCATAATCCACAGCGGTGCGTCCCTTACTAAACATGACTCTGGGCGATTTATCATGTGTTTGTTACCGCTTGTGTGATCTGTTACTGACACCAAACTCGGTTATTTAGATCCGAACTCACACTGTTGCGAGATAAACATGTCACCCCATTTGTTTTCCACAAGAAAAATTCAACCTGCTGGGTGGTAACGACTAGCGACAGTGCTATTCATTTTTGGAAACCTTTATTATTTTTTTTAATGTCGGAATTAATTTTAGTGGACCCTGGTTTCACCGGACGATCTTGACAGGTAACCGCTGAACATCTCCATATTTCTGCGGGTAAAGCGGGAGAATTGTAAAGATGCAGATTTTCGGACGGAGCCTTTTCGACGTCTTCGTCACGCCGGTGTGACTGAGATGTCAAAAGCAGCGATGCTCTCGCCGGTGTCCTGATGTTTTTGACAGCAGGCCAACAATTCAAGCCTTTGGTTAGTGAGGCCAGTTAATAGGGTCAGTGATTTACAAGTGGAGCTATGTAACTCATTTGGCAACCGAGCATGGGGCGCTCACACAGCATTGTTCACATTTATTTTTGGTTTATTACAGGCCTACCGCAAATTGGCCAAAGAGTACCATCCTGACAAGAACCCTGATGCTGGCGACAAGGTATGAATCCACCGAAGCACGACACGGTGACAGCAGCAACAGCTCAGTCGCTCAACAGTTGGGACAAAGAAATGATGTCAACTTAGTCTGTAATAATCACACAGCCCAACTCTTTGATTATTAACAAAAGGCACAGATCAAAGTACAGGATATGAAATAGATTTTCCCTAGAGAATGGCGCATCAGTTTGTGATTTGTGCTGCTCTATGACTCAACTCCTCAGATGTTTCAAATGTGACACAGGAGACTAAATAGTCTTTTTTTTTTCCCCTCACGTAAGATGGGCTCATCGAAAACAAATTAAGTTGGCCCTCATTGTTTTGATGTACCAAATATTTTTGTTTCCTAAACTGATCAGTCTTTTTTTTTTTTTTTAAATTCCAGTTTAAAGAGATCAGTTTTGCATATGAAGTACTGACAAACCCAGAGAAGAAGGAGCTTTATGATCGCTATGGAGAGCAGGGGCTACGGGAGGGAGGAGGTGGAGGGCCTGGCATGGATGATATCTTCTCTCACATTTTTGGCGGAGGACTGTTTGGGTTCATGGGGGGACAGGGCAGAGGACGCAATGGAGGCAGAAGGAGAGGAGATGACATGGTGCACCCTCTGAAGTAAGTATTTTACTTTGATGCCATTTTGATGCCTCAGTGGGTTTTTCAGATATAATGTACTGTTGCACACAAATCCCATAACTCTTTTGTCATACAGAGTTTCTCTTGAAGACCTCTACAATGGCAAAACCACCAAACTGCAGCTTAGCAAGAACGTGCTGTGTGGTGCCTGTAACGGGTGAGTCGGATTTTAATGTTTCGGTGAAATAATTATGAACAACGTATTGATTTGTACTTTGGATGCCCGAACTGATGTTGGTTTGTAAATGAAGTCATCCTGTTGTGCATTGGTAAGAATTCTTGTTAACAATGCCAACACTTAACTTTTTGCCTTCTAGCCAGGGGGGTAAGGCTGGAGCAGTGCAGAAGTGTGTGGCATGTAGAGGACGAGGTATGAGAATCATGATTAGACAGTTGGCCCCCGGAATGGTCCAGCAGATGCAGTCAGTCTGCACAGACTGCAACGGAGAGGGTAATATTTCTGTAACACCCACATACTAAACCCACATAGTGAAAATACACAAACAATATACGATCACGAGCAAAACAGCCCTCTGAAATTGTCCAATGTCTGTATGTGCACTTGTGTAGGTGAGGTGATAAATGAGAAGGACCGTTGCAGAAAGTGTGAGGGTCATAAGGTGTGTAAGGAGACTAAGCTTCTGGAGGTCCATGTGGACAAAGGCATGAGGCACGGGCAGAAGATTACATTCTCTGGAGAAGCTGACCAAGCACCAGGCGTTGAACCAGGAGATATAGTCCTGGTGCTGCAAGAGAAAGAACATGAGGTACCCTACCTGTGTGTCCTCAATAGAAAAAAATATATCCTGTTTATTGATTAAGATGTATTGTTATTATAATGTCTAATAGGAGAACCATTACAAGGGAAGATTCCACAGCTATTTTTTTTTTTTTTTTTTTTTTTAAATGAACCTAAACAAACATTTTTAATCTCAATCAAAATCAGGAATTCCGCCGTGATGGCAGTGATCTTCACATGGTCCAACGCATTGGCCTGGTTGAAGCTCTGTGCGGCTTCCAGATGACTGTCACACACCTGGATGGACGTCAGTTGCTTGTCAAATACCCACCTGGCAAGGTTATTGAGCCAGGTAAACATGTCTTAGTGTCAGTCCTTGTTTTGTTCTGATGAACACTTTATTGAACAAAAGAAGATTATTGCTCTTAAATTTAGTGTTTCCTTAAAATATTAAGGGGGTGGTGCAAACATTATTTTTGGAATGACATATTAAAAGGTTTTTGCACGTTAATCCACCTGAAAGTTGAGTAGGAGTAGATTTACAGCTTTACTTTCTTTGTCAACCATTTGTGTACAACTTGAAACAGTGGAATGTAATACTAGTTCTTGTATCTAGTGGGTTATTATAAAACAATCACAAATAATAGGATTTTAATTCATTATTGTAGAATTGTAAAGTTTGCCAAAAACAAAGTGGTGAAAATATTTGAAGCATAGTTTTTGTCTGTCCAACAGCCCATGTTAAAATCTATAATATGCAGCTTACAAATTGCGTTGTTCAAGTACATACAGAAGCCATGGTCTCATACTTTACCTAATTGCATCAGTATACCTTTACATCCTTTTGTTAATTTATGTGTTTGGGGTGTTTCTTGTGTGGTGGATGTGTGTGTTGCAGGCTGTATCAGAATGGTGAAAGGAGAGGGAATGCCTCAATACAGAAACCCATTTGAGAAGGGAGACCTTTATATCAAGTTTGATGTCCAGTTCCCTGAAAACAACTGGATTAGCCCCGAAAAACTGAATGTGAGTCATAATTGTTAAATATCCTGATTTGCACAATTTCAGCTTCAGTTAATTCAGTGATTATGGTGCTGTGATTTTTTTTCTTTTTCTTTTTTAATTTAAAAAAAAAATTCCATCAATTTCTTTCAGGAGCTCGAGTGCTTGCTGCCTGCTCGTGCTGAGAATCCACTTATCACAGCTGATGCGGAGGAAGTTGACTTGACAGATTTCGACAGGAGTCAAGGGTCAGGAGGCGGAGCCAGGAGAGAGGCCTACAATGATAGTTCTGATGAGGAAGGGGGCCATCATGGCCCAGGGGTGCAGTGCGCACACCAATAGAAAGACTCCTAAATAAACACATGCACATACATTGAAGCAAAAATACATGAACATCCCTTGAGTCCCATTGCTAACACCATTCAAGACTTGACGCACATACATGCACATTTCTCTCCTTTCATGATTCCCATGAAAAAGAGGTAAACACACACGCACATACACGTCTACCCACCCTCCTGCCCATAAGTGAGAGTGATGCTGGATGTGTGACGACCATTTTTGTGTTTATGGACAGTAGTGCTCATCAAAGCCTCCAACAAGAAGGTGGTCTCATTGTCAGAGGTTCATAGACTGAACTTGAATTGGACCTCCCTGTTTTCATCCTAGGCTTTTACCTTTTACTGTGGGAAGCACCAGTCTAGTGTATAAAATGCAAATATTGTTGACTATCTTGTATAAGGTGTAGTTTAGTCTCTCACACACAAGCGCATGCTGCTTCATGCTGAAGATCTTGCACATGTAGATCCAGGGTTTGGACACCACAGATAAATCTAACACCACACCTTTGTATATTTCATTGTGTCACTGCTATCAAAGTGCCCTGCTGTCATAAGAGCCAACATGATTGAAGAGCTAAAAGTGTGTCCTCCGCACAGCCAGCTGAGAACCACACGTTTAACCCACCTCATCCCCTAACGTGAACTGTCACATTTTGAAAACCGGGCTTGCTGGTTCTGTTCAGTCCCCATTGCTAGAATATTAAAGCCTTGAGTATAGCACCTGTCACCCAGATGCCATGTTTTCTTAGTTGGGAAATTAAGCTTTTTTGGCTTTGTTGGTTTGAATGTTAATGTGTTTGAGACCACAGAACTTGAACCTACCTGTACTCTTCATTTGAGACAAGGACACATTTGTGTACTGTGTGTGTATGTGTGCAATGCAGTGGCTCAGTGTGTGGGAGCTGCTGTGGAATGTTGTGGCTTATTAGGGGGATAGATATTCCTGCTTTGTGTTGGACTGCAGTGTGAGTGGACAACATACAGAGTCAGTTAAAGAGGAAAAAAACTGAATGTTTATTTGTTGAGAATCTCTCCCACATAGACAAGTCTTTTCCCTCAACTCACCAGGACTGAGAGAACCTATTCTTGTGCAGGAAAACCACTGGGCCCACACCAAACCTTCTGTATTATACATTTCTTCCCATTGTAGAGTTGTTAGCTTTGACATGTTACAATATTCCCATCCCCATATACCTGTAAATAATTACACCCCCTGTCCATAGGCGCATTCAAAGTCTACAGCAGTTTCCTTCCTTTAGTCACATTATTTCTTAGACAGTGAGTAATGGCCAATATATAACTGTTCACATGAAGGAGAGTTAGTGGAACTTCTGTAGACTTAAAATGCACCTCTGCGACTCACTGTGAGCATAAGTTAGGCCAGAGGGAAATAATATGTACACAGCTAAAGGGGGTCATTGGTAATTTACAGTACTGTTGATGCTTATGTTTGTCAAGATGATAATTAAACTGTATAATAAACAGTCGTTACAAGTTTGTTGAGATCTGTCTTATTTCATATTTGCAACCTGCATTGTCAGATCTTTGGCTTCCTATGTACACAAACAGGCAGCCCACCAGTATCTTTTGAGCATTACATTTGTACACATAAGAATATCATTGGTGAACCATCAATCTATTTTTGTATTTTTGGACAGTGTAAACCATTATGAAGAGTATGGGAGTAAGTAACTGGATACATTGATTAAAGCAGCTGTAGTATCTCAGTCCGCTCCATCCTCTGTTTCTCTAGTGTGGAAGACAACTGGACCCAGGAGTTCCTTAAATCCTGTAGTATTTCTAACAGAAAAAAAGGGGTTGGAGGGGATGGTGGTTGACATTAATTTGGTTCTTTGTCCAATTTAAAGGAGCTTCATTCACCTGTTTCTTTTGGACTGCATGACGTAGGAGCGCTCCCTTCTCAGCTGCTCGAGTCGCTCTTTGACAACTGTTTTCTGCTGGTTCTTGTCCTCCTAAAACACAGGAACGCTGGTGTTAATACAAACATATCAAATAAAATCATAGATCGATCCTCAGTATGTTTACCTGAGGGAGATCTCGTGTGAGGTGCCTCAGCCTGTCTTCGTGTTTCAGGCCGAGCAGGTCTTCCTCCGCCTTTCTGTTCTGGATGATCGACAGACGTTCCTGAACCTGAAAGATAAATCCTGTCACTGACGTATCACCTCTGATCTGAATACCCTTTCGGTTCCCCTCCGTCCACGTTTCTCTCACCCTCAGAAGTTGCCTGTCCCTGTCTCTCTTCTGCCTCTGTTCGACTTTCCTTTGCATGTCCACCAGGTTGCGCATTGTCCTCTCTCTCTCCATTGCTGAGACTGGTTCTCTCACTCGCGCTCTCTCCAATAGTGGGAATTCCCTCATGGCCTCCCCCTCCGCGAGTACTCTGTCAAACTTTAAACAGAAAAAAAGCAGCTAAATGGATCTTTAAAATAAGTGAATCATATGGTGGTGTTCATGTGCATAGTAAGCTCTGGTCACAAGCCCTTGGTCTGTTGTGGTGGGACATATTTCCACCTCAGGCCAATCTCTGCCGTCCTCAGCCATCTCGCGGGTCAGTCCAGAGCAGGGGTCATCAGGGTGTGGCTGTACAGCTTGCAGGGTCTCCGTTAACAAAACATGTGTTTGCAGGTCACATCCAGATACCTCGTCTCCCCTCTGGGGTTGATCACCCACCGTTCTCTCCTCCGAAGCAAACTAATGAGAATGTAAGTGGTGAATAAAATCCGACGTGTGATCTAGTTATATAGTGTTTCATGGTCTACCATAAACGCACAGAGTACCTGACTTGGGCTGCAATGCTCTGAAGCAGACTGTGCATCATGGCGACTTGTGGAACCAGACTGGAACCCGGTGGCTTTCAGCTCTTCATCAAAGCTTTCTCTAGATGTCTCCTCGCACTGTGTGTATTCAGTTGTGCTGCTCATGTCACTAGGCTGGACTTGGGTCCTCAGACTGCTCTCACTGTCCAGGTTCTGTCCTGTTCCTCCATTGGCAGCCTCTGGTGGTTTGCTCCAAGCGAGTGTGATCAAAGAGCCCGTTTCCTCAGAACTCTGGGGGCACCTTGTTGCACTGCCGTTTTCTTCCTCCTGGGGTCCTCCTTCTGCAGTGAGACTCTGATGAGTTTTATTTGTTGCATCTGAGAGACACAAAATCTCCAAGTAGGGCATCTCCTCCATGACAGCTCCACAACCTGGGAGAATGCAAAGTAAATAGCACTTGCAGCTGTGAGAATATGATTATCTCTGACTGTGTTTGCAATACCTGTACAGACTTCCTGTTTGTCAGTCACATCGGCAACTTGGGTTCCTTTTAGTCCTCTGCCCGCCCCTTTAAGTGAAACAACTGCCGAAACCTCAGTTGGCCCAGCACTGATGTTCTGTTCCTCGACTGGTCCAGTGCTGCAGGACTGAGCTTTCTTCTGCTCATTGCTGCTGTTTTCACACCAGTTTGGATTAGGGATGAGCACTGAGCCAGAAGTAAGAGGGGCATCTGAGATTAGGAGTTGCCGCAGGTTGGCGCTGTGCTGCACTCTAAGCTCAGATTCATACTCATGTCGCAGGTCCTGGAGGTGCTGTGCATTCTAACAGACACACATTGGCATTTTTACGTGTGCTTTATTAAAAGTTGAATTTTTTTGGTTTGAACGCTGTGGTTGTTCTTGACTCACCTTGTCCATCAATACTGGCAGAAATGTACAAGCCTGGACCTCCTGGAGCTCCAGCAAATGAGTCAAGAGGAGCAGGGCACAATCTTCCAGCTGGTGTTGGGACCACACTCCTGGTTTACTGCATATGTGGGCCTGCAATTGGGGCTGGAGTTGTGACTGAGAGTTAGTCTGCTCTAACGGGGACTGAGTCTCATTGTGCGTCTGCAGGCTGGCATGGATTTGCCTTAGCCTTTTTACACAGCCATTCCTTAAAACAGTTTGCTTACGACTGTCTGCACAGGAAAACAGGAAACAAGACAGAAATGAGGGGAATACAAAAGAAATAAAATTCTGACAAAAATGCTGCAGAAAAAGAAGAACCTTTTATTTACCCTCTTTTGGAGACACTGTGCAACCTGGCCCTTGCAAATCCTCCAGGGAGACCCCATGCACCAACCTGACCAGGTGCCTCCTCTCCTGCTCCTGAATCAGCACCAGCAACTGCAGCACTGCCTGCTAAGAGTGGGTCAAAGTTTTTGTTCTGCTGCTGTTAATGCAACTTGTGTGTATTATTTTCCAACCTTTAGCATTGTAAGAAAAAAAAAATTCCATCACAAAAGAATATAGAGTACACAGTACAGGAGTAAGGCTATGTCATGGTGCACTGCATACTGTATATAACAGAATTGGTGGTTCATTGTCAAACTGACAGTACCTGCTGTGGTGCTAGCAAAGCCAAGTCTTCCTCTCGCTCTTCCTCCTCACCACGCAGCCACAGAGCAGCCTGCTCTGCTCGGCATGGACTGTTAACATGTGGCCTGAAAAGTTACATGAGGGCCGGACAGGATATAGCTGAAACTGAGTGTGCAAAGGGAGTAGGGCTAGACCTGAGCACATGTTAATTTCTCAGTGTTGAACTGTTGTTTTCACTCACCAAGTCTCCCAGGACTGCCTTGCTGCCAGAAGAGCGCTGTAGGACATTTTTTCTCTCTGAGCTCTGAGAGTTGCCAACCTGATGTATAGACACAACAGTCTAAGGCTCTCCCCGTCCAGCCTGGAGGGTAAAAGATTAATTAATCCACGATTTCAGGGCCAGTACAAACAATACTTTGCATTAGTTTTGAACGGCACAGGGAAATGAGCAAGTTTGAGAGTAAGTTTAAGACTGATATGAGATAGCTTTTAGAATAACAAGAGATTACGGTGGATATTTATGCGATCGACATCTCATCTGACATTATTTTGATTTTCTTGATGGGTAGACCCACCAAACAGATGAAAAAAATCTGTGATCTGAGCCTGAAGTGTGTGTAAAGGATTTACCCCTCTCCCAGGACTGTCAGTGTGTCCTTTTCTTGTTGACGAGATGTGTGTAACTCATACAGGAGCCAAGCAGCAGACCAGGACAGTTCCCTGGACTCAGGGCAGCTTCTAAAACAAGCACCTAGACAGGCTCTGCAGGGAAATCATTTTTACTGTGGTGCTTTTGTTTGATGTTGATTAGGGAAATATTGCAGGGGGGTTGCAATGTTCCCTAGAATTTTGAATTTTGATTAAGTGCACCATCTGTGTCTTTATGCATATTTGAAAGTGCACAATAGGTGTTGGATTGATATAAGAAGGCTTAAAATCATCCTTTGATATTTTTATCTCTTTTCTAATTGGTTTGGTGATCGCCCCATATCGTTGTGCTTTTTTAAAAGAAATCCGTTTAAGAAGATTCAGTATGTTTCAGCTTGTGAAAATGATTTCATACATTTAGCTTTCATTTCATCTTAGATTTACAGTAAAAATCTTGGTGCATGTGTTTTACCTGTACATCCTGAATGCTCCCGGCAGCTCAGCCAAACGGAGCATGTCACCTGACTCCAAAGCCTCCTCGGCAAGGTCCTCCAACCCCTCCTCCTCCTTCTGTTGTTGCCATGGCAGCAAGGTTTCCCAGACACTCGGAGCTGTGGAATCAACAAAGAAAGAACAAACAGGAGAAGGAGAAGGGATAACAGGAATGTAAAGCGTCTTATCCGGCTGTGCTTAAAGTTAGGAGACTGTTCTGTGTTATATTGTGTTTACAGATGAGAGGAATTAACCCTTACTGTGGTGCTCCTGAAGCATTTCTGTGTAAAGCAAGTGGGTCATAACATCATACTTCACTTCCACCAATAAGAGGACATCTGACAGGGAGACACAGCCCCAGGCCTGACCTTTGACCCTTAGGCTCTGGTCCTGCCTGGGAGGGGACAGTATACTTTGCACACCCTCTGAAGCCAATCTAAGCAGATAAACACAAACACAATTCAACATCATTATTATAGTTATGATTATAGAACAAGCACTTGAGTGTATGAGCTTTATGTGGTCTAGTATGACTAGTAGCTAAGTACTGTGTGTTTCACGGGTATAACCTCAACCAGCGAAGTAACTAACCCATCCTACATAGTAAACATAATATAGTTTTAAAAATAACTATTTCCCTATGGACTGCGGTAAAATCAAAGTATCTATTATAACCAAAGGTGAATATTTAGGGAAAGTCCATGTAGCTAAGAATTGAGCAACATTTCACCTTAAACAGAAGACACTCACTTGATCCAGCACTGCCTGGCTGCTTTCTTAAGCCTCTTCACATCCCTCACACTCCCACACAGCTCATTTTCCCCCACTAGTCTTCCCATCTGCATTTGAAAAGTAAAAGGGGGGCACATAAAGATTAACAGAGCTTCTGCCTCCATGCAGGAGAAAATCTGCCTCACTGCAAGACACTTACCTGTGAACTGTCTGCGTCAGTTGTGCGTGAGTGTAAGGATCCTGTACCTGAGTTGTAAGACTTTTTTGGAGTATTTGGATCTGTGCTTTGGTGCTGGCAATTCAGTACTTGAGGATCGGTAATAACCTGCCTTTCCATCATGTAGGGAGTGTTGAGATTTCCAGCATTTAGCAGCTGGTGGTTCCAGTACAGCTGAAGAAATAATATTAACTCTCAATTGTGAAAATGTGATATTTCAATTACTTCTCCAATATTATTGCACAAGATTCAGAAAAAAAGAAAACTTAATTTTACCTTCTCCCTCTTTTCCCTCTCCCTTTCCATTTCTAAGAGAACATCAAGAATGTTTTCACCAGCACAGGACCAGTTATTGTCACCTCCTGCAATCTGAAAGAGACACATCTACATAAGGCTATTCCACTATCATAAAGATAACAGCTGCTCTGATAGCAATGTCTGTTGTCTGAGTTGTTACCTTTTTCATAGCTGTATGTGCTTCATCAGTGTTGGAGGGAACATGAAACACTTTGCGATAGAGGAGACTCACATCTTCAGAGGAAAACTCTGCCCCGACAGACATACCCAGATACTGGTACAGACCAGCCACACAATCCTGAGGGGAAAACACATGGACGTCGGCTGGAGTTTAAGCATACACGTGAAAAACAAATGTAGTTTTCCAGGCAACATCAAAATATCTTACCTGTTCCATTTTTTCCCCACTGTGGGTTAATAAATTATACAGGCGATTACTATGGTTGCACCAGTCCTCTGGACAACAGCTGGATCAGGTTACCAGGCAACAGAAGTAATAGTGAATCTGTCAGAGGGACACAGAGAGGAGTGACATGTGATACATGACCATGTGACACATTACACCAGTGTGATGTGCTCTCCGGAACATTGAACTACCAGCGAAAGTTTGTGGATCCCAGCCCATAAATTGTTGCTAATGCAGCCTGTCTTTTCCCAGTCTGTAATTTCCTAATAATTTCCTTGAAATTTTCCTGAAAACAACAGGGTAATTTGTATAAACTATGAAGAAAAGAGTCATGTCTGTGACTGTTCTTTTATTTAGAATTTTGTGAGTTGAGTATACAAGCAGTTAACTAAGAGGAGTTTCCCTGAAAGAACAGCTATATTATAAACATTCTGAGCCCCAGCTTAAGGTTCATCCATTGTTTATTTAATGGAAACTTTAATTCCTATATATATTCTCAACAGTAGATTTATTTCATATTTTTCTCCACCTGGCCTGCTCTGCACTTACTAAAACACTCTTCAGGTTAAACAAGCATTTTAAGCAATTTACCCATAATTTGTACCAAATTACATATTTAAAAGAAAGTTATTATGAAATTAAGAAATCACAGACTCATAAATGTTTTTTACCAAGGTCATCTACATGTCTTGATAAATAATGACTTTAATGTCATCTTGGAAAGAAAATGAAACACTAGAAACATTTGGGAAACCTTTGTTTATTTGTAAAGTGGAGATGGAAAAAAGAATTACCTGAGATCATGTGGTTTACATGATATATAGTACTGTATACAGTCAGTATAGCACAGTGAGGAAATAAACCTGTACAGTTATCAAACGCTCTTTTGTCTGTAAATAAAACTGTCTAATATTTAATGAATGTGTAAAACAGTTGGGAAAAGCACCACTTAACATGTGATATGCAACATATACATGTGAAATTAACATGACAAACCCTTGTGTAGTATAAATACTCAGTGCTATATATTCATATATAAAATGTTTATATAAACTCCAAAAATGCAGTATTTCACTTCAGTCAGTATTTTAAATCCACAGGTCACCAGCAGGGATATTTTGCTAACTCAGACTTCAGTATACAATGACAAAAGGCCTTGTGTGGACTGAGGATTATAAGAGATTGCAGTGCATGTGTGTGCATACACATGATGTGTGCCCCTTAAAGGGAGCAGTTCAAGCGTTATGTGTGGTTGCCGCGAATGATCTTGGGGCACTTTTCGGGCTGTATACAGTAGCTGTCGTGTAGAACCAGACCAGCAGGACACTGGCAACCGGGGACACAGGGCTTGAAGCAGTGGCTCTCTATCACCCCCAGCGGTACGTCGAGGTTAAAGCAGGTTACGGGACACGGGGGACCACACTCGTCAAACACAAAGCCCCTCTCCACCGGACAGCCCACAGCTGTGGAAGACAGCCGGAGAACAGAACAAAGAAAAAAAGAACAATGAGAAAGCAAACATAGTGAGTCCCCTACGGCTTAAAGGGTGCCATCTTTGCTGGTGAACGGCAGGAGTTAGCAGATGTCTGACAACAATAAGATGGCTTTTTCAAAAGAGAGCTGTTTTATTTTACATTTTACCTGCTTGTAGCACTGAAAGGCATCACTGAGTTAGGAGCAGGAGGAGCTTTGTCAGTTTTTTTTTTCAAAAGAGAGCGTGAATCATAAAGTAACTTCTGAGATGAAAATTTTAAAAACTCCCAGTTGCTGTTATAACTATTACTTTACTGCAAGTGTCCGTGGGTATAATGTGATCATTTTACCATGTAGTTCAGTAAATTCCTTTCTTATCACCCAATATCTTCCTTGTTTCAAAGTTAGAAAGTATATTTTTAATAATAACATCTTGACCTCAACTACTTGATCACAATTAAAATCATAAAAAAAGAAACAATCAATAATGCCACATTCTAACTGTGGCTGATTATTTTTAATAATGTAGGAACCCATTCCCTATAGTGAGAGGCTGACTGAGACAATATGTTTTCCAGGGCCTTTAAGCGTGTGTTTCACTCACCACACAATGATGGACTCCTCCACTGCAGGACGACCCCGGCCTCTCTGCACTGACTGGCATAGGCCTCCAGGGCGTCGCACAGACACTCATCACTATTAGCGCCGCAGGCACACAGATCGTACACGCAGGCTCCGTACCATGGCTCAGGAGGGACCACGCGATGGCAGGGCATGAAGGCAGCCGACTTCAAGACCTTACATCGAGCATTGGCCCCCTTCTTGGCCTGGTAGCCTGCGTCCTTACAGGGGTTGACATCCTCGCCGGGTCGACAGGATGAGAGGGAGTGGCTACCATTTCTGACCTGAAATGACAAATGTTTTTTGATTGACGTACCGGTAGGACGTGTCGATGAAAGACCATTTAGTTGCCTTTCATCCAGTCTCTCTGTGTGTTCTTTTTACCCTCCAGCTGTTGCCAAATTCAGCCTCTGACTGGCCGAGTCTCCCGCTGGGCATTCGGAGGTCATCCTGGTAGTAGTTGTTGAAGTTTCCACAGAGACCACAGCTGTGGCCTTTGTAGGAGCCTGGCACGCTCACTTCCAGATGTGACCGACCATTCCATAGCACCTAAAGACAGGCCAGAGGTGGAGAAGTGTGACAAAGTACATCCATTCAAATATCATCCATAAGGACACGAACACGACCAAAAACTGTACCTTCAGGCCAATGTTAGTGTTGAGTAAGATGGTGTTGGTTTGTCGTTCAATATAGATGTATGGTTCTCTGAGGAATGGCAGAGTCACAACTTCACCATTGACCTGAGGATAAAGAAATATGGCTGAATGGATGTGAAACGCAGACACGACTGCACATTATCATCTGCGATACTTGTACAAACAAACCTGCACCAGCCAATCCTGGAGTAGCTGCACTGTGATGTCTCTTATAAACACAGTCGCCTCTTTAGTCCAGGACACTCCTTTACGTCCACGATCATCGTTAGTCACATGAATACTGTACAAACAAAGAGGACACACCAAACTTCACTTTTTCCAGATTTAATAAAAGAAAATTAAAATTTAAAACACAAGAATTGTTTCTTTCTTGAAGGGTCACATGAAATGGCTTCTTAGTCTTCTTATTTTCTCCGGTGGATTGACATTTATCTTTTTTGGCTGGGACTTAATCTGAGGAGGGACTTGATTTCAAAACTTGTTGCTACCTCTATGAAATTTATCTGGACATTTCTTTTCTTACAGGAGGTTACAGTAGCACTATGAGTAGCAGTATGAAGAGTGGATGTGTCTGCAAACTGGGACTAACGCGCAGTTTGAGGGTAAAGGTTGTCTATATCTGTTTTCGACAGTGTTTTTGGTCTGTGATGTGTTATGGCAATTTTCAAAAACCAAAGTATTTCTCTCTAACTTTAAATATGCATGCTAGGTATACAACAATCAAAGTTAAAGTTCAGGATAATAATCTTCAGTTATATTTTTATTGAATATCTAACACTCGAAAACTTCATATCTTCCAATGTTAATCCAATATGATCAACAATGGCCAGGCAACATAAGCAAACAACTCCCCAGCTGTCATCAAATTTTGATTCAGATTTTGCTAAATCCTGATAAATGTTTGACGTCATCTATTCCAAAGGCGTCCTGCCCACAAATACAGAAATTTCTCACATGAAATAACCAAATAAGTTCAAACTTTGGCAGAAAATGTTTTCATGTAAAAACCCATCACTGTCATTAAGATGCTGAATGAGAAAATAGGTTCTCAGAGCCTTTAAAACCAAGCAACATCTACTTCTGACCCTTCATCACAGGTTATGGCCTCCTACTACTATACATCACTTGACTGGGTAACCATGGTGACCCTCTCACCTGAAGTCTCCATTCTCACAGTCCTGTGCTAGGATGTACGTGCAAGCTCCCTGGAAGTGCAGCATTCGGCCATCGAAGGTGCGGTAATGAGGGTCGCCGAAGGCAATGCAGGTGGCTGGACGAGGAAGGCAATGAGGACAACACAAACCTGGGACGACTGCCGGCATCTCATCCTGATGGCACCCCCCCCCCCCCCCACATACACACACACAGGCACACGCACACACACAAACACAAAGGCTCAGCTACACTGGCTGAGTAACTATGGTGGACCCAGGAGACTCAGTGGAAGCTAAATAAATTTATGAAGTGTCAAAATGAGCTCTGAGGAACCAGGCAGAGTGTAAACACTGATGATATTTTATGTCTCTCCTCAGACTGACCGCTTAAATAAGAAGAGCCTCATGGGAACATTTCAGACTATAATAAAACACTGAGAAAGAGTGTGTGTGTTTGTTTCACTGACTGTTGCACAGGTGAGGGGAGGGCAGCGTTCACTGTGACAGTGGACCTCTCCAGACACACACGTACAGCTGGTGCACTCGTCCACCTCCCACTGTTCATTACAGTGATACACTGTCCCCTGGTGCAAACATGACAGCCCAGAGCCTACAGCAGACACACATGCATGCACGCACACACGCACGCACGCAAGCACACACACACACACACACACACACACACATACATGCAACTTTTTAAGCAGAACTTTTAAGCATGACAACAGTTAGGGATGGTCACTGTATTGGCTGGCAATGATACCTTGGCATTCAGAACAGCATCTCTCTGGATTCTTCCCTTGTTGCTGTCCGTCCAGGCAGACCACAGGTAAACACTCTTCAATGCTGCATTCAATGTGGCCCAACTAAGAATGCATACAGAAAGAACTGCAAATGCTGTTTTGAAAAATGGTGTGTGTGTGTGTGTGTGTGTGTGTGTGTGTGTGTATATATATATATATATATATGTTAGAGGCATTTCACTGGGAATGCATGTAATAAGTATATCTGTCCGACTCACATTGCAGGTACATGTTACACAGTTGTCATCACTGTCTCTCCAGCTGCTGCCATTGGCCACTCTGGTCTGACCCTCAATCAAACACTCTGTATGAAACACAGGAAAACACCCCCAGTAATGGCTGTTTTAATGCACATAAGATTTCAAATTTAAAGAGCCAGGAAAAGACATACAGTCTCATCTCACCGTTACACACAGGACAGCACGAGTCTGGTGGTATGAACTGTTCGTTAAGAGGGCAAGAAAGTGGAAGGCACATCTGGTGTAGGCAGGTCCACGTCAAGTCCTAAAAATCACAGATGCTGTATCACTGCACTGCACAGATTCACATAATAGTATAATGATAGTAGTGTGACTGGTACCAACAATTCAACAATAATCAGCTGTTCCAGTCATTTGCTAGTTGTTTCTCTTCCTTAGTCGCAGATTGACATCAGTAAAAAATTACCGATCACTTAATGCATGACAGAAGTGTCATCACCATGTTACCTTGCAGTGGCAGGTGAAACAGGGGTCGTCTGTGGCCAACACCTCGTTGCCAATCAGTGCAGCAGTGCAGTTACTGAGCGGCTCTAAACAGGCACACACAAATATCACAGAGCTCAGTGACCGCATACAGCAGAGTAATATGCAGTATAGTGCGTCATGAATTGCACTTCAGTACTGACGTGCACAGACAGGACAGCAGGAGTCTGGTCCGGAGAACAAAATGTTGCTTTTGGGACAGTCGACCAGACTGGGACACTGCTTCCGGTAACACTTCAGGTGTTGTTCTCCGTCAGGCATCACCTGGGATAAAAACAGGTTGGATTAAAACTATCACTATTTACATCTATTTCTGCGACTACTACCACTGTAGCCTCTGAATCTTCCATTAGGAAATTATCAGGCAACAATTTCAGTAATTTATGTATTTTTTTTAGAAAAAGTTTCAAGTTTCAGAAATTTGATCTTTTTTTTTTTCCGATTCATATAACTGAAATCTGTATTCTTGGGTTTTGGGCTGATTATCTGTCAAATAACTTCCAAATCTGAATAAATTAACTAGCTTAACATTAAAAAATGTTACAATCAGGTTTCCATGCTTCCGGTGTATATGCATCCTACCTCGCAAGTGCAGATCTGACAGGGATCATTGGCTGGATGGAAACTGTCCCCTGGGCTGTACACTTTACCCTCAAATACACAGTCTATTTAAAAACATCATGTTAGATTATCCACAAAAAAAAATCCTAATATAAAACATGCAGCTAATGCACTTTAGATCATTATTCGCTTACCAGCACACACAGGGCAGCACTCCCCGGAGACACTGATGAAGTTGATACAGGGAGACAGACAGTGTACTTCAGAGCAGGTGGTCACCCCATCCACACACATACAAGTCATACAGGGAGTGGAGTCTGCAAACCAGCTGCTGCCCTCTGCATGCTCATCTCCTTCATACATACAGCCTGAGAGAGGAAAATCCAGTCGCTAGCACAAGTATTTCTTTCCTTTGAGTGTAATTTTTAGTGAAATATTTACCTCTACAACGAGGACAGCAGGCTCCAGGATCAGTCACCTGATTCATACATGGTAGCGCGGGACACTCAGGAGATGTACACTGCACCTCACCTGCCTGCAAGACTCCGACAGATGAGCACTTAAACACAAAGAGGGGTGCAAATATGGAGGAAAAAGACAGATTCACAGTAGAAGTCAGACCTGGCAGGTGCAGGTTGAGCAGTGATTTGAACTCAGGGTCCAAGTCTGCGTGTCAGCGAACTCCTGCCCATTGAACATACACACTGAGACCAGAGACAGACGAGAGATAAGAGACGGAGATAAGGAAAAGAGGGAGAAGATTTCCTGCATTATTTCATAGGAGAAAAAATTGTATGATCCTAGATATTGTGTAGTATCAGTTTTTGTATTTGTAATTTTTGTGCTTGAATTTAAACTGGCTTTTTGCATGTGCCATAAATAGTTTTAGTTAGTTATAGGAAGTTTTTTTTTTTTATATTGTTTTATGTCTTTGTCAAATGCATTTTTTTTAGAAAATATGAATGGCCAAAAACAGAGCAGCTCCAAAACATGTCTGTTTCATGCAGAAAAAATGTGAATTTAAAGTGTATAATTCTTGCTTTTATTGGAGAGACAGGAGGAATTAACATAAAATATTGAAAGCACAATCTTCCCATTTCTGTGTTTGAACTTGTTACAGGAATCAGTAGAAACAAATAAGCAATCATGTTACACAAACAGTACCTGTGCACTCGGGACAACACTCTCCTGGTTTGGTAACGGGTCGAGCACACAGTGTCGGCGGACAGACAAGCGGCACGCAGGTGACAGTGCCTCTGACACACGTGCAGCGCTGGCAGGGGTTAGGGGAGGGCGTGAAGGTGTAACCGTGAGAGTGCACGACACCTGCATACAGACAGGAGTCACAGACTGGACAGCAGGTTTCTGAAGGGACTGGATGGGTGCACTGGACTGGACAAGGTCTTTTCTGACAGGTCACCACTTCATTCTGATCGGAGGAGGGGGATGAGGGGGCAAGGTGGAAAGAGAGAACAGCTTAAAGGATGGAATGAATCACACAAACTGGTTTCATCATTGACACAGTCAGATGATTTAGTTTTCTTTCTATAAGAACTGTCAGACTGACCAGACAGGAGCATGAGGAGCAGGGATCAGAGGGGGAGGAGAAGGTGGATCCTGACTGATACTCTCTCCCATGATGCAGACATATGCCTGTGCAGACAGGGCAGCACTCCCCCGGGGGGGTCACCGGACGCACACAGGTGATGCTTGGACAGGACGCTTGTGCACACACCACACCACCGTTCTATGCACAATGACACACACTTACACTCTGAAAATGTTACTTAGTGATCCTGGGATGACTGAGGATGAATGGATGACAGAGTCATCATCAGCCACGTTTAAAGTACAAAAATGGAAATCAAGTGCTCATCCCAATGCTTCGCAGGTTGCGGGATTAGAGGAACACTCCACCTTTTGAGTTTCTCCACAACTCACTTTGTCTTTCTATTTGGAAGTATCAAGTTTAGCAATTTATTGGTAAAGTGAGGATCTTTTGGAAAACAGTGGAACAGTGAAAACATATGGATCAACAGCGGAGAAATGGATTATGATTCACAGCTGAAATTCTGACTTTTCTATTTGTTTAGATTTTTTTTTTTATTTTTTGCTTTTGCACGGAATCTCCATTTGAATCAACTGCAACTACTGTAAAAAAAACCACTGCCTCCATCTAAAGAGGCAGGCTACAAACTCATATATATAGATTTTATTATGTTTTACCAGACAGTAGCAGAGCTGACAGTGGTCTGTCGGGTGTGGGAATCGTTCTCCGCTAAAACAGTCTCGCCCATTAAAGTTGCATCCATCGCACTCTCCGCATCCACAGCTGTCCACAGCTGGGTGTAGGCATGACACAGCAGGGCATCTTCTCTGCACGCATGATACCTCGCCTCTCTGTGGAAGAGGATAAGATGTACAGTAGCTGTGACGGTGCTGTGACGAAAAAGTTAAACGATTGTCTCACTCACCGAACAGGTGCAATCCTGACATGCTTTCTCTCCTCCTGGAAAAACCTGCCCATCAACATATGTCACATCTTGGAACTGACAACCTACACACACAATAAAACGTTCATTATTTTCCTTATCCGCACATGAATGCTCTGTTACATCTGCTGTGCTTACGCACCATCACAGACTGGGCAGCCACATGGGTTGGTGACTGGATGAGGGCAGAGAGCTGCTGGACAAGGCTTCTTGACACAGCGCACTGAACCACTCTGGAAGAGAATAAGCACGGCATGTTGTCTAAAGAGATTAACCAGCAAGAATGTGTTTGTTGAATATGTTTTATTGTTGCTACCTGGCAGGTACATTCAGAGCAGGGGTTCCCTGGGTCAGGGATCGACTGTCCATTGGCCAGGACTACACTGTTATAGAAACAGCCTATCCAATAAAAACAGGCCAATTTAGTCACTTTAAAAATCATTGGAATGATGAACAAACAAAGCTTGAAATCAAATGATCCTGAACCAGGAATGATGGCAGAGTTTGATTTTGACTTTACATACGTTCACATTCTCCACAGCATTGTCCGGGGGGTCTATATGGGTGGTTACACTCTCCATAACAGGGTAGCTTGGTGCAGACAACCTCCCCTCCATAACAGGAGCACACACCACAGGGGTCTTTGTCATCGGGAAACTCAGTGCCATCAGGATATTCTGTACCATGATACATGCAGCCTGCAAGGAGATTATTAGAGACTTATATATTTTTGAGATAAAATAAAAATGAAAACAGGGTGGTCTGTGTGTTATCTTTGGTAACTGAGACATTTTTTCCACAAAGTCATGTTGCTGTCAAGTGTTTTAATCATTCACCCTCGCAGGACATGCAGCACTGTCGCCGGACCGGGTGGTTGCAGTTGGAAGGTGGACAGCGTTTCCTCTCGCATTGGACAGAGCCCTCACGACACGTGCACATGGCACACGAGTCTGATGTGTCACCCCACGTCTCCCCATTAGCTCGCTCTTGGCCCTCATAGAGACAGCCTGCAAGAGGGGATGAGATACGGAAACAGACTGAGACTAAATGTGATGTCTCTTAAGGGGATGGACGACTGCATCAAATATCAAAACTGCCCTGTCGTTATGTTGGCCTGGCAGGGCTTGGGAACTCGTACCTTCGCAGGTCTGGCAGCACTCTTGTGTGATGGGGTGACGGCATGCGACAAAGGGGCAGGGCTTGTGGTGACAGTGAACTCTCCCGTTGGTGCAGGTACATAATTGACAGTTGTCAGTCGGGTGGTAAAAACGCTCCGTGTGTCTGTAGGGTTGCTGTTCATATATGCAGTCCGATGGAGGTGCTGAAGGAACAGCAATGACAAGAAACAACACTGTGTCTCTGCTCTACAACTTCATAGTTCATTATGTGTCTTATCATGTATCATCATCACACAAAAACACAAAGACAATGGCAGATGATTCCGAAAAATTGACATCATGTCAAACACAGGGGTTTTACCCAGTCAATGAAATTAGGCGGTATAGCATTTGTCTGAGGGGAGACATTCAAAGTCTCAAACCTTGATGGCAAATAATTTGAGACAGATGCTTAAGATTGTTATGGTGTTTGCTGGTCAGCTATCTGTTTCCAAATAAACATGAGAGAGCAATCAATAACGATAAAATACAAATAGCGAATAAGTGGAAAAAGGGCCATATTTGCTGCATGTAATATAATAATGATAAATATAACAATGGTGATAACTTAAAAACAAAACTTTTTTTTTTCAAATTATTTTTTTAATTATTTATTTTTTAAAATCAAAATCTAACTCACCGGTTCCTGGCACCAACACTAATAAGTCATGAAAATTTAATCTAAATCATTGTTATTTTTTAACTCACTAAAAACAAGGAAAAACAGATAATTTATAATGTTTCCATTGCATCAGCTAGTTAACAGTGGGCTACAATTTGTGTCCTGTTTTTTTAGCCTTTATTTGCTGACTTTATGGCATATTTGCACCATTAAAAAAATGTCAGTTCCTGTTTGCAGTGCACCCATGGATGCTTTGAGTTTTTAATTAAAAAGCTTTGATTGTCAGACAAGTTCTGAACATCTTTCTGATGATTTCAAAGGACTTTAAGTGGATTTATATACGATTATTCGGGATGGACAACGGAGATAATGGCGTCCTTGTAAAGCGTTATTCACACTGAATGTGTATAATATGTGTATCTAGTCTGAGTGTTCAGAATACTTTAAGAAAAAGAACGATTTTTGAGACAACTGGGCGATATTTGTTTAAATGCACCTCAGTGGCCTCCATGGGCTCCAACTGCTGATTGTATTGAAATGTAGGCCAAACTAACTGGCCAGACAACAACAGCAACAACAAACCCCATGTGGATTTCACAGTAGCAAAAACCTGCTCGGAAGTCTCCACCTGTCTCTTGCTCTCCTCCCGGGCTCTCTGCCTCCCCCTCTGCTTTTAACTCCCTCTGAACTTGTCTCTCTTTCACAGCCTTACCTGGACACTGGGGGCAGCAGTCTCCTGGCAGCATATTAGGGTTGGAGCAGGGCAGCGGCGGACACCTCTTCATCAGACACTGGACATTCCCATTCTGTGACGAACAAAACATGGAGTGAAATGAAAACCTGCTCCAAGAAGACCGCAGGTGATCAGCACAGGAAGGTTAGTGATGCCCGTTATTCTTACTATGCAGGTGCATGTCCTGCATTTGTCAGTAGGATGGGGAAACTCCAGTCCATTGGGATACTCTTTCCCAGCATAGCTGCACCCTATTGTAGAGAAATATTGTGCAACTGTGAGATTTTATTTGTTAAATTTATTTATGGTCCTGATAATAACATCACAGAGCCTCACCATTGCAGTTGTTCTGACAGCATGTTCCAGGCCGAGGCGCATTGCAGTGAGGTTGAGGGCATTGTGCTTGGTGGCAATCAATCCTGCCGCTCACACATGTACACTCCTCACATGCACTCACAGGATTGGGAAAGACCTCTCCATCCACAAATACATGGTTTTCAAAGGAGCAGTCTGGAAAAAAATCCAAATACTCAAAAGTTTTTTCTGAGCTGACTGAGAATAGTTAATGAAATAAAGTAAATTACAGAACAATGCACAACAAGAGCTGCCATCATGTCCTTCTCTTAATTTGTGTACCTGGACATTTAGGGCAGCACTCTCCAGGTGGTGTGTATGAGTTGGTGCAATTGAGTGGAGGACAGGGTGTTCTCACACACTCCACAGTGCCGTGCTGAAGAGAGGGGAAGGCCTGTCAGCAGGTTTGACGTTTAACAGTATAGTGCGGTTTGTTTGTGAACAGAGACATGCTCACCTGACAGGTGCAGATATGGCAGGGCTGCTCAGGGTTCGTAAACTCCTGGCCATTGCTAAAGATGCGATGATTATAGGTGCAGCTCTCACATGCTGCACAACAGGAGCCTAAGGCAAAGAAAGAGACAGCGTACTGAGTTTGCACAATCATCTATGTATGAGCTGAGAAGCTCAGACACAGAGTCTTACCAGTGATCTTGGTGGGATGCAGACACTTATTGGGGGGGCAGTGTGTGTGTGTACACAGGGTCTCTCCATTCACACAGGTGCAGCTGGAGCAGGGGTTCTCAAGGTGCCAGCTGGAACCATCTTCATATTCCACCCCCTCCAACACACATGCTACGATGAGAAAAGAGGAGTTATTATATATTCACGAGATGAAACTGCGTGTGTGTTTGTGTGTGCGTGGCTTATTACCTTTGCAGATTGGACAGCAGAGGTGTGGTTCTGTAATAGGGTTGGAGCACTGAACAGGAGGGCACCTCTCTTCATGGCAGATTACATTCCCACCCTAAAACACAAACACAATATGCATGCGATATAAATATAGTGTGTAAAAAAAGTATACAGACATATGAAATAAATTATGTTCATGCCCACTGGACATGAAACAAAGTAGAATCATTTAATATTTGGTAGAAGAAGCCTTAAACCATACCCTCCATTTCTTGAAGTTTTAAAAAATTATTTTTCAGTTTACCTTACACCTGCACTTTACACAGGGTCCACTCCCAGCAGGGGTGAACACTTTTCCGTCAGCATAGACCCTCCTGTCATACTCACACTCTGGAGGAACACACACGCACACAACCTGAGTATGTTTGCTTGAGCTTGAGCAGTCAAAATGGAAGACGGCTTACAATAGTCAAAACAATTTTGACGAACACAGAGTAAAATTGTATTTTTTTCTGTAAGCAGTTTTACAGATACACTGACCATCACATGTGGGACAACACTGTCCCTTGGGCTTAGCTGGATGACTACAGGGTGGGTTAGGACATGATGCATCCATATGCACACACGCCACTTCACCTGCCTGACAGAGACACAAAGGGATTGCGTTGCACTAATAAAGCAAACAGTCACCTGCAGTCAGATACTAAGCTTGAAGCTATAAGCTACCATTTTTAGGATGTTAATAACAGCCTAATGTTCACATTTAATCACATTTGTCTGAAAGGACAAAACGATTGTGACAGGCCATGAAACTTCGCCAAGTCCAGTTACGTGAAGCCCAGAACCACATAACACAGCTTTGCCAGATTGTACTCACAGAGCAGCGGCAGAGGAGGCAGGGGTCTCTCCTAGAGGGAAACTTTTGTCCGTCCACATACACTGTGGACTCATATTCACACTGCTCACATCTACAGGTCACATGCACACAACATAAACAGAAAAAAAAGCTCTTAAGTCTTTCATCACCACATTCAAAGTCAGAGTTGAGTGAGGTGGGTTGATATGGGCTTGAAAATGATATGGATGCGGTTAGGCAGGTTTGTTACCGTGGGCAGCAGTCACCATCATGATGCACAGGGTTTTGACATGGCAACGAAGGACAGGAAAGGGACGAACATACCACATTTCCATTCTGGTAGAGAAAGAACACAGATGTCCTTCAAAATAGAAATGATTCACATCTGATTTATAACATAAAAAATGTTGTCAATTACTGATCAGTGTCATAAGTGACGTACCACACATGTACACTCTTGACAAGGGTCCCCAGTAGGAATCGAGGCCCCATTAAGGAATTCCAGACCATTCATACTACAGTCTGCAAGACACACATGGGCCGATGCTGTTTCTCTGCAGTCCACTGAACTCTCACATCGTTTCAGTAAATTAAAGAAACCCACCATGACAAACTGGACAGCAGGTATTGGGTGGAGGAGCAGCTGGGTTTTCACAAAGGATGTGGCACGGCTCCCTCTCACAGTGAACATGACCCTCCTGCAGAGAAGACAGATTAATACCCCTAGCAATGAAAGTTATAGAAAAGATGCAAACCTAAGTAGATAGTCAGTATCAGCCCCACCAAACAGTGACAGACATCACAGGGATTCTCGTTTGGTCTCCACTCTGCTTTGTGATCATACTGGACACCAAAATGTATGCAGCCTGCAAACACATGTTACAACACATTACTTTACTGTCATGGTGTTATTGGCAGTTAAGTGCTTAGAACTGAATTAAACACGAGAACACATAGCAAAGACAAATGCCTGGTCTTTGTAAGATCAAGATTTCAACCATATTTAATGCATTTACTTTATCTATCAGCTTGGACAAAAGGATAAATATCGACTCTAGAAGAACATTTGCACCTCTGATTTTTCTGGTTAGTATTCAATTGTGATCACACTGTATTAATGTGGTGAAGCCTCAGTAACAACACGGCTGAGTTGCCAGACCTCTGTCTCATCTAGTTGCAAAGACAAAATTTGGTTTCCATCTGAAAGAAAACAACAAAAGCTGCTCTTTCCTGATATACTGTAGGTGTTTTCAAACACTTAGCCTTAGGATTGTTAGGATCTTGCAATTTTTGAGAACATTTCTCAGATCCACTATGAGACAGTTGCACAAATATCATTTTGGAGCAACCCTGCTAAACTTTGACTTTAGTTTAGTGATTGGATGTATTCCAAATCTTTTTTCCTATATAAAGAAGAATCTCTAATTTTTGTGTAGAGGTGTAGATATATCTATATTCATTTCAAGGGGTATCAGTTGTAGAGAAATGAATTTGTTTGCAAAAAAAACTTTTTTGAGTAATTTATAAAAGTGTGAAAAGAGCTACAGGGGAGAGTCTATCGAAGATGACCCCCCATATTCATCCTGCTCAGAAAGTAGAAAGTCTAGCCTGTACAAGCGTGGTGTGTTTTTTCCATACCATGTGTTGAAAATCAATGCATTGCATCAATTCGCTGGACCTATCTATATTCAAGTAATGTACAAAGATACATTTAATGATTTGCTTTAGAGTTATGCCTCTCATAAAGATTGTTGTGTGCATTTTTTTTATGCACACAACATAAAAAAAGTACTTACCTCTGCATCGCTGGCAGCAGTCTCCAGGTACAGTCTCCTTCTGTGTGCAGTCCACTGAAGGGCAGGGCAGGGGAGAGCACTCCCTGATACCGCCCTATGGCCGAAGGTGGGACACAGAGGTGAGAGAAAAGGATTAACTGAGGCATTGTGTGTTGATATTGGTGAATGTCAAATACTCACCTTACATGTACATGTCTGACAGCCATCTAGAGTGCTGTACGACACATTATGAACTGTGCCATCCAGCTCACACCCTGAGGATGAGACAAAATCTTTAGTACACATTTTTCTAGCTTCTCTGTGTTTGCCTGCACATACCGAGTAATATTGCAGGAGTGTATAGTGGTGGTTAAAGCAATAAAAGAGGAATGTGGAAATAAATGCAGATCATTAAAGTTTGTCTTGCCCTCTACCCTCTCTGTCTTTCAATGCAGAGTTTCATCACCTTTTCTCTAGGTCACTGGGGAACATCTGGCTCTGCTATCCCCCAGTAATGACAGAACAGCATTGCTCTGATGTAATATACACGTGCTCGCTCTCACACGCTACAATTTATGGTCCATGACCTTAACCAGAAGTGCCTGTGGCCTTTCAGCCATTAAAGACTACCACTTGCAAGTCTATAAAAACTTAAAGAGACTTACTGTAGGAGAAACAGGGAGAAGAAAACTGGAATGGGCAGTAGTTTTCTTGAGGATTCCCACTGGAGGACGGCCCTAACAACTTCCCCAATTCTATGACTGTTTAGGTTATTTTGCTGATAGAAAAGGTTGTTTACATTATGGCATGCACCACTGAGGAGCGACATTGCTCAATTTTTTTCATCAAAGGCTGTCAGAGAGCTCATCAAATAGTATTTTTGCGTAGCTTGGACATTTCAGCAGATAATTACTTTAATGATGACTCTCCAAAGGACAGAGACAATGTGTTTGTGTGTGTGAGAGAGAGCAATAATCAGAGAGTGAGAGAGAGAGAGGCTAGTGAGGCTGCCTACTGTGCCATCAGCCAACAGGCATTTCCTCTAGCAAGCCAAGCATGCATGAGATCAAAGTGGTTGTGGGAGTGAGAGTCTGCGAGTGTATATCAACTGGGAGCCATTGGAGTCTTCAGGCCTACATGCAGGAACAATTAAGGCAGAGACAGTGACAGATGGAGTAGTCGTGGGGGGCGGGGTTTGTGTGTGTCCTCTTGTGTGTGTGTGTCTATGTGTGTGTGTGTCAGTGGGCTGCTGGGGCACATGTGTATTACACTGATGATGAAAATGTGCACATTAAGCAGGACAAAACGAAGTTTACATAACTCTGTGGGAGCGGACTTGGGGAGTTAAAGAGAGACAAAGAGAGACTGAGAATCCTTACAGAGGCCAGTCCACCATTAGCATTGGTCCCATGTTTGTTTCACCACATTTCAAAGGTTGTAGAAAGTTAACTCAAACACAGCGACTAGAAAACTTTGGCAAATGGCACTAATATATACAGTATAACTACCAGTAGGGCCCTTTACACTGCATTAACTGATTTTTGGACACTTGGGGCCATCACAACCAACTGTGAACACAGCACTGACAGACTAGCACCTCATAGAAGAGAATTGCCTATTTACACATCTAGCATTCATGAGCAATAGTAGAAATCATCTGGAGTCGTTTTTTCTGGTTTTCTTTTTGAACTCTGTATTGGTCTTATCCTACTCCTGGGGGAAATATAAGGCTTTTCTGTGGCTAAACATTCCAACATTTTCACAAACTAGTTGCTAATTTGTTCAGTTCATTGTTTGATGCCTGGCAGGTAGTGTACACATAACTTTTTCTCCAAACACATCTTCCTGTGGAAAATAGCAACTGGGGGTGATAATAAACCTAATAAAGCAATATTCAGGGCTATAAAAACAAAACAATGAGCTGAAAGACACTAAAATCCCTCCATAGAGCAAATAGCCCTAAATGTGACACACTTCACATTGCATGTATTCAGTTGATCCATATAACAATATTGATTGGGGCAGCTTTAAAGTCCTTTACACTTACCTCTGTTGGTATCTAGCTTAGCAGAAAGTTTAGATTTTATTTGTTCCAACTTTGAGATTTTCATCTCTGGCATTTCTGCCTTCTCTCTAACACATTTTGTGGTTAATTGGAATTTTGTTAGTGTGCACATTGTTGAAAAATTGCACTTTCACATAAATATCTCTTTCAAAAAAATGATACTCATTAATCTCTACACCTTGGTGTCAACAGTTTTCAATGCACCTCTCTCAACCAAAAGTCACAAATGAAAACTTGAGACAGTGTAGTCTGTAGATCATCAAGACTGATGCATGTTCATGAAAACAGAGGTTGCTAGATTTCAATAGAGGTATGAGACAGAAAGTGCCCTTTTTTAAATTGGGTGAACCAACCCCATATATGAGATGAAGCAGCCCATACAGAGTTAGTGTCACAATGTAAATGTGGTGGCACAAATGGATATTCTTGGAATGAGGTATTAATATTTTAAAGAACATTATACTATTTTAATACTGGTAATGAAGTCTTTGTCATATTTTATTCCAGTAAAAGTCTTTTTCAGCAGTTTTCCCTCTCATGAAATGTTCTCTGTTTCTCTGAGCTCAAAGAGACAATGTAGGTCAAATGATAGTTCATTGTCCTCTTTAACAGCTTTGAAAAGTACTTTGTTCCTCCATTTTTTTTTCTGGCAGACAGTCCAGAGTTTACCAGCCATGGCATATTACATGGTTTCCAGTAGCTGGGTCCCGCCACTCTGTGAAACATGAACCACAATTGTGCATATAGCAGACGGCCTCGGGATACCCAAGGCAACGGGCCTGATGGCAGAGGTCAGGGCAGGTGATAGGAGCAGAGCCAAGAGGACAGCCGCTGAACCAGTGGAGCTTGAAGCAAAACCTACAGTGTTTTGAGGGAAGAGGGATCACAACATCGGTCGAAATGCTAAAAAAATGATTTTGAAAAGCTTTAACTTGATTAAACTTGCCATTTATAATACAATTTTTGTTATTTCAGCCTCGTAAAGCCAGCTGCCACATCTCACCATAAGATTTTCGTTTTCAAAAACCTCCAATAAGATTTGCTTGAGCATGGTAGTTGGATGCTAAAGCTTTAGGGAGTTGCCTGGAATATCATGTGACTAAATGACTTTGGAAACTTTACAGCACGAGAACTGTTTAACTCACTGTTTCATGTTTAAACTCAAGCATGGATCTGTACCTACAGGGCCTTAATCTTATCTCAGTTACTGAGAAACTTAAATCAAGAATCACAGAAATTGAAAAATTGACAATGTAATCCAGGAGCTAGTGTGTTTGTCCAATCAGGTGTAGGGATGGGTCATTTTTAGGTCTGAGGTAAGGAGGGCAGTTGTCATTAATAAACTGTCCAGCCTACTTGAAATGATGCCCCTCTCGAGGAGACACCTACTGAGCCTTGTCAAACCATAATGAGCGTCAAAAAACAAATTGCTGACTGGCTTTGCATGGCTGCTGTCACTTTGTTTAAGTGGTGCTGATACCTGTGATCAGGTGTGACTGGAAGCCATATGTTGCTCTCACTTTGATTAGCTGCCATAGCAGTATCATCAGTTTCTGGCGTATATTGTCTCACCCAGTCCTGCTCAGGTTGACCTTTCACAGCACTGCTTTTGTTTGGATCAAAAGTCATCCAGTCCTGTATGACCCAGTGTGTGGGAAGGGAGGTGATGGGAGGGCAGGTACGGGTGATGCGATTTAGAGCTTGGTCACTGGATGACATCAACTGTTGCTGCGTGTGGAAGTAGAAGCGTAGGTAGTGTGGTCCATTCAAGAACCAGTTGCAACTGTCCTTGTCATAACCATCTGTTCGAAACCCAAAGGCATCAAACCCGCCACGATCCAAGCCAAATGCATCAAACCCATAGATACTGTAGCCTTTGTCACTGAAGAGCTCAGACATTATCTTGTCTCCGGGTGTCTTTTCATCATTTTCCTCCTCTGCATAATGCTCTTTCTTCTTTTTGATCTCAAACACCCCATCCCTGCGCATCCCAAACCGGGTGATATTGTAACGGTTGAACCCATAGCGGTTGAAACCAGATACGTCATATCCTTCCCTATCAATGAAGTCCCGGTTATAGCCATCTTTGCCATAGCCCCACCTGTCCCAACCACTTCGGTCATAACCCTCACGGTTGTATCCATGCTCGTCGAAACCACTGTTGTCAAAACCCCCATTAAGAAAGCCACTGTATTGTGACTTGTGCTTGGCCGAGTTAATCTTCTGATATTCTGGACTTCCTTGTGGGTGTTTTTGTAATAATGTCATATTACAAGGTGCGCCAATGGTTATGGGCACATATACAACACACATCTGCTGCTGAGAAGAAATCACATCATCAGGGCCGACGTCAAAGGGCTCCATCTTCACATAACTCCGTCTGGCAGGGTGCAGGATTTTGCTCCTAGCATAATCATCTCCAGAAGTTTGTCTATTCAATGCATGCTGATGTTTCTCTTGCCACTGTGCCCACAGCTTATCCATGAAAGCCATGTGTGACAGGTATAGAGGGTCATAAGCAGCTAGAGATGAAGCCATATGACCCCCTACCCAAAGTCTAAAGAGGCCAGAAAAAGTTTGCAGAGACTGGGAGAACAACTGGAAATCTGCCTGGTTTACAGTCCTCTGAAGGTTAACTGCATTTGGCAGCCACACCTAAAGGGAGCAGCGAAAAATCAATTACAAACAAACCCCATTACCTGTCATGTATATTGAAACACTGCAAGGTATAGAAGGTACAGCAAGGTGGGCTGTCATATCAATAAAAGCTGTTTGACAAACCGAAGAGTTGAAACTTCGTCTGAGACAAGGAGACCAGTGGAAATGGGATGTCACGCCCTGGAAAGGGTGATGTGGGATGCAGCCCGAGTCAGGCTCACCATCTCCGCCAAAGAATCCAGCCTGCCAGGCAGCAGAAGATTTCATTGACCCAGAGTCCACTGTCCACTCAAAATATGGAATTGCCAGTTTGCACGATGACACTGACTGCAGCTCACGCTCCACTAATTGCAGGAAATAGCGGTGCCAGGGGAGGAAGAGAGTGTGATCACCAGCCTTAGGGGAGAACTCAGCTCTCAGTAGCGCAAAGCCCTTCCACACAGCTAAATCCACATGAAAACACACAAAAAGACACACGTAAACCCATGATAATGATACACATGTATACTCTGAAATTTGGAAAGGAAAGGAACAAAACCATTTAGATTCACAGTCTTACCTGACCTGGCATAGAGTCTCCTGATAGCCCGTTGGTACATCCTCCTTTCTTTCAGTGTAAGGTCTCTAATCTCTTTACGCTGGGTCAGGTGTCTGCACACACAGTCAAGGCCACTCCTTGTGCATATGCACTCTTCACAGCCTTGCCGGACTCTTTCCCCATATCTCCAAAGTCTGCGTTGAGAGAAGCACCCACAGCCTCCACCACATCTCACATCAGAGCACTTCATTCCGGGAGAGAAGCTCACTACTTGTGTTTCTCCAGCTTGGTCCTTCACCAGAGCTTGGCACTGTGTTAGAGTGAGGTAATCACAGGTATAAGTGAAATGTGGATCTTTGCAGCAGTCGACTGTTTTAGGTTTTTCTTTCAGATCCTCCAGGTCAGTATGGTTGAAGTCTATATTGCTATACCCCATTTCATCCTCCAAATTTTGCTGCTCGTATCCCCAGAGAGTCCTGTTCACAGAGGAGATGTTGTATCCACATTGATAGTGCTGCTGGCCCATGGGAAGACCCTGCCTTGATTTCCGGAGACAGCATGCTCCAAACATGCACTGGTCCCTACAGGCATTAAGGGAAGGGAAGTTGTTGCTGCTGTTTCCAGTGCAGTAGAGGAAGTCCTCACAGAGGCCAGAGGTAGGATTAAAGGCCCAGCGGTGTTGAAATGGCCGCACTCCTTCACAGTTGTTCTCTGGTTTCGGCACCAAACATGCCTAGAAGTGGGGAGGGGGGACAGAGGGCCTCTTACCTAGCCTTAAACCCCACTGCAGTGCCCATGGCCACAACTGACAAATGAAAAAAGTAAAAGAAAGCACTGCTATTGGGCTGACCCAAAGCAGCGAGCCAAAGCTAAACCATGAACGAATAATAGACAATCACTAGAGGGATCTACAAACTAGATCAGTTACATTAAAGGTATTTTTTGACATTTTGAGAAAAACATGCATTCACTTTTTTTTCTGAGAGTTAAATGAGAAGATTGATACCATTCTCATATCTGTCCATTTAATATGAAACTAAAGCAAGGAGATGTTAAAATTAGTTAAACAGAAAGACTGGAAACAAAAGGAAACAATTAGTCTAGGTCAGGCCATGGATGAGAAAAATTATGCAAATCAGCATCTATTAGATTGATATCAGTCTTCTCATCTAATTATCAAATAAGTGCATTTCCCAAATTGACTGGATATTTCTTTGTCAGGGACTACTGTTCTAGCACAGAGCCTTGTAAATATAGCAAAGTACATAAGCAAATACAAACAAACGATTGAAAAGAAAATACTAAAACTGTAAGAAACTACAAGAAAGCTACAATAACCTCACATTTAACAGAACAGGGTTTCAAACCTTGGTTTTCATTTGTGATTGTGACCCACCTCAAGCATTTGAAAAGTTCTGGAGACCTGCCAGGCAACCAAACATATAATAATCAAATCTTCAAAAAACAACATAAAGACACACATTCAAGAAGAGGCTACAGCCATGCTAGCAGGTCTGTGAGGCTATATGTAGGAACAGAGGTGCTTTTGTTAAATGTTAAACATACTCACAATAACAATGTTAACAAGCTAATGTTCAGCAGGTATCATTTACTCACACACCAAAGTATTTGACAAAATGTAATTTTTGACCTGACGATGGTGGTAGATAAAAGTTTTAGGGCATTACCAAAGTAATCATTTAGAAAGTGATACAATTAATCATCTTGGAACTTTGAATATCTGGACCAAATTTGATGTTAATCCATCTAATAATTGTTAGGATATTTTGCTTTGGGCCAACACCACCAGTCTGGATATCCCTTGAGCCATTTCTGCTAGCATGACTGAAAAAGCCTCAAACTAACTCATACATTTTCACAACATGGACCAAAAAAGGCCCAAGCATGACACCAACATGGACATTTTATTGTTTGGTAACACATTTTAAATCTACTCTAATTCTACTCCAGTCTGGTTCGAAAAAATACCTGTCTCAGCTGTCTGTGACACACTGTGCCCTTGGTTTCAGGGGGACAGGAGCAGTGAAACCCCTCAGGGTCAGAGGTCAAGACGATACATACGCCTCCATTTTGACAGGGACTAGACAGACAGGGGTCTTGGAGAGGGACGGCCATCTGCAAACTAGCTACTTAACATCAGTTGAATGTCTGTTAGTGCTAGGTAGCTGAGGGAGTGCCAAAATCATAGATTTTATGTGTTTTTGTATGTGTGTGACAAAGAAAGGGATAGTGAGAAAATAGAAATGGAAACACTGGGAAAGAGAGACTTTACAAAAAGACAGAAGATGAGTTACCTGCGATGTTAGGTAGGCATGTGACCTTTCCAGCTGTGCAAGTACAAACAGTGCTGAGGTCAATTTGCCAGCGCTGGCCATCATCCAATTCACGTCCCTCCCACTCGCATCGCTTCCTTGCACACTCACATCCCTCCAGGTATTTTATGCGTGTTTGTAGGTCTACATTCTGTTACAAAACCAAAAAACCTATAAAATCCCAGTTTGTCATGTCATGTTACATCATTTCCCTTTTCATGAAAAGTCATATATTCTCAGCGAAATACTGTGGCTACCTGAGCTTTGACCATGTCCAGCATAAGAGAAAGCTCCTCCATCCTCTTCTCCAGCTTCTTCAGCCTGTCATCCTTCTGATCCTGAAAAACAGACTTTACTCCTTGAGGAGATCCTGGAGGCCCCAGGAAAACACCTCTCTGCAACTGGTCACTCTGGACATCCTGGGGATAATGTCCTGTTTGGATCATTGGCCTGTAGCTTGTTTGAGATTTACTGGTGGAAGCACCCTGCTGAAACGTCTGACTGCTGTCAGTCAGAGCATCTGAGCTCTGGGTGTCTGCGTACTGAGATGGAGGCAGAGCATCTGGGAAGGAAAAAGAAAGAAAGAGCTGTTGGGAGATGTGAGGAGCGAGAGATTCTGGGGTAATTCTGGAATAAATAAAAGAAAAAATTTGGAGGCTAAACAAACATCCTGGAAAAAACCTGGCCAAAATTAACATCCACAAGGAAGAATAATAAACAAATTGTCTGGAAGACATTCTGCCTGAGGGCCAAAAGATATGATCTAAAGCACATCCACAGTAGTGGTTTCTGTGCTGAGTTAGTATCTCACTGTTAAGGATTCCAGACAAAACAAGTTGCAAAATAAGATTTTATCAGTGATTTATTTGTTCATACAGCTGTTCATAACAAGAGAGCTCATCACTCACAAAAATGTTGTCATCTTTCCCATTAAAAGGAAATTCAAAATATAATAAAATTCCCCAGAACAGTAATGAAGAGAAAGAATGAAGAAAAATAAAAATAAGAAGGGGATGACACTAAAACCTCTGGTGAGCTATAAATTTCAACCACATGACAAACTCACTGAACAAATTATCAAAAAGCACCGAAAAAGAACCCAGAAAATAATTACAGCTCAGGTTTGATATAGATAGATAATGTTTCTTTACCTGTAACATTGTCACAGAGCCATGGTCGCCTTAGATATGCTTTCAATGAAATCTCAGCTGTCTTCAATTGTCCCTGTTTTCATAAAGAAACACAGATATGCTCACATTCCGTATTGTACTGTATGTGCTGTGCTACATGTACATGAATAAGAGGAAGAGAAAATGACATGTAATTGTGAAGTTATATAGATTTGTTGATTACAAACTATTCATATATATATATATTATATATATTTTATGAGAGGGCAGCTACTCATGAAGCAGCTACTCAGGAATCATATGTATTTCTGTCAAATGGTGTGAAATTAATCACTGCTACCTGTAGAAACAGTTCAGTACAGTAACATTCCATCAAGTGTCACGTTGCATTTCCTGAAATGAAATACTCATTTGTTCTCTAATTTCAGTTTCTGTCCCAGTGTGTCTGCTTGCCCTTTGATCATCCGTACCTGCTCCCGACCAACTTAACTAAACTCCACATTCAACAAGAATCCTGCCAAGCCACCGTGACAGAGCAGCTCCACATACTCCCTCCCTAGAAACAACTAGCTCTTGCCAGCCTTAGTCCTCAAGTACCATCGGAGGCTGACTCATCTACTCCTACCCATGCTGCAACATCTGAGAACCAGCCAGCTCCATGCCATGAACCACGAGCTCAACCAATAGAAAGGTATGATGGTAAGCTCGACACCTGTTGCTCTTTTTTGACTCATTGTGTCCTAACTTTTGAGCTCCAGACCCTGTCTTCCCCTCTGAATGTTCCCAAGTCACCCTCATGACCACTACCGTCACAGGGAGAGCTTTGGCAGGGAAACAGCAGGATCCACAATCACTAGTAGAAGAAAGAAAAAGACCCGACCTGAGAGGAGAACTCTCATCCCAGCCCACTCCTTTGCTGGAGTCCAGTCAACCTTCCAGTTCTGTGGTGACCACTGACGACAGGGCATTCTATGCAACAGCGTCAGGAGGCAGAGTGTGTATCTACTGTGGACATTTGCATTTTTGGACATTTGCATGGCTGTATGTCCAGTAGAAGGTTGGGCTCATCAGTGAATGGAGGGTCAATGTTGAGTCAAACTCCCTCTTCTTTGCTATCCTCCCTAACTCTGACTAATGACTCTGACTTTGACCTCTGACTCAGACCTCTGATCTGCCTGGTCTCCCCCACTGCATCTCTGGAGTTGGATTGTTTTTGTGGATTCCAGGGCAGACAAGAATTTCAGGGACAAAGGCCCTGCTCCAACTCCAATTTCATTTGGAGACTATCCCCTGTCCCCTGGTGGCCAACTCGTCTGCCTTGTGTCAGTTAACCACACTGAAATCACTACCTTCCAGATCCTAGGCTCACAGCAGTTACCCCTTTTCTTGGCTATCCCTGACTAACAAAACATAACCCACATATTGACTGGTCTATTGGGCTTGTTCTGGGATGGAGTAAACTGTGTTACTGTACCTGTCTTTCATCTGTCTCTCCCAATATTTCCTTGGCTGCCAGTATCATGCAACCCTTGTATTCCACTACTAGGTAGTGGAAGGGGTAGAAGGTACTAGTAGAAGGGGTTATCTGTTCTTAATAGTGACATCTTTGAAACCCACTAGTAGATGCATGGCCATGGAGTCTTGTCCTTTTTATTCCACTATTAGTGCTGGATTTTTTGTGGATAAAAAGGTCAAGACTCCATGGCCATGCATCTACTGGTGGGGCTTCAATGTTGTCACTATTAAGAACAGATAATCCCTTCTACTAGTACCCACAGCTTTTGAACTGTTGCAGGGAGCCCACGTCTTTACCAAACTGGATCTCAGGCATGACTGATGATCATCTAGTCTGCATCAGGGAGGGAGGATGAGCGAAAGATAGCTTTCTGCACCTCTAATGGCCACTATGATTATTTGTTAACGCTTTTTGGTCTCACTAACACTCCAGCTGTGTTTCAGACCCTGGGAAATTACGTACTTCAGGACTAGCTGAACTGTTTTGTTTTTGTGTACTTTCTCATTGTTTCCAAGGATGAGAATGATCGTGTGCAGCATGTGCAGCAGAGAAGCCAGCAGAGAATCAACTGTTTGTGAAGGCAGAGCAGTGTTCCATCAGAAGTCCATCTCCTACATGGGATTCATAGTTTTAACAGGTAACATCCAAATGGACCCTGCCAAGGTTAGCGCTTTCACGAACTGGCCCTTCCTGTCTGATCACAAACAGCTACAAAGATTTTGGGGGTTTTCTAAATTTTACAGATGTTTGATCAGAAACTATAGATCAATGATTGCTAACCTTCATGCCCTTAATTCCCCAGGCATTTTTGGGGTTTGCTAATGTAACACAGATATTCTCACAATTATTGCCGGTCTTTCCAAGGTAGCTTGTTTTGTTCCTCTGCCCAAGCTCCCCTCTGCCAAGGAGTCCCCAGTTCTCTTTAGGAAAGAGTTCTGCAGATTGATTGGCACTATAGCTTTGCTGCCATTAGGGTTTCACCCCCAGTCTAATGGCCAAATTGAGCGCTAAAAGCAGGAACTGGAAACAGGCCTCTGGTGTTCGGTATCCCAGAGCCTTTCACTTTTAAGTTGTTAGTTAATATGGACTGAGTATGCTCAAAATTCTCTCCCTGTTTCAGCCACAGATCTGCTCTCTGCCCATGCTCTGGTCAGCCCCGTACCTTAGACCATTACAAGAGAGTGACCAACAGGCATTGCACACCAGGTCCTCACTATCCTGTGGGTCAGAAGGTCTGGCTGTCTACTCAGGATCTTCCCCTTTCAAGTAGAATCCCGTGAGCTAGCTCCCAGGTTAGTTTGCCCTTTACTCATTTCTAAGGTTATACTGTAAATCCTGTGACGGCCTAACTACAACTCCCCCAAACCATGAGAGTTCACCCCACCTTCCACATCTTTAAAATTGAGCCTTCCAAGACCAGTCCACTGGTTCCCTCCTCCAGACCCCCTCCACCCCCACAGGTCATTGAAGGACAACCTGCCATGAATCTGAAACATCTGTTGGTGGTCTACTGTAGGGGTCACAGCCACCAATACCTGGTCAACTGAGAGGGTCATCGGCCGGGGTAAAGGTCTGGGGTTCCCTCTAAAGACATTCTGGACCACTCTTTGATGAGGGATTTTTTTACCAAGGTTACCCAAACCAGCCTAGGACGTCTGGAGCCATCCATTGGGGGAGGGTACAGCAACATTCTGTCAAGTTTCATGTCTTATTTTATGTTTTATTTTTAAATACTCAGATAATCTGTCATCTGACCACCTGTGTATGGCCCGTGGCTCTCCAGTAAAAGAAATTTTCATCATCTGCATTATCTGCATTTGAGTCTCTGTTATATCTAGAATTCTTAAATTTTTAAATTCTTAAATCGTAAATAAAGCAGTAAGGGGTGGCGTCATATTGTTACTATGTCAAAATGCATGGGTATGCAGAATGTGAAAGAAACTCACACTAAATTTGCTGACTTTCCTTCGTGGTGTGCTGGCAAGAGTGATGACAACATTTTGAGGCAGGTCTAGGTTGATCTTCTCTTCACTTTTTATCGGCACAATAACAGCTTCTTGACAGTCTACAAAAAATGCCAGTCTATCAGGCTCCAGGCTCACAGCCAACTGTACCCATTCCTGCCTGGAGAAGGGATTTCTCCTGGGGAACTGAACACTAGCAAGGCCCTGAGCTCCTCCTCCACGCTGGTAGTCCAAGCGCAGAGAGTTATTAAGGGCGGAAGAGATGATTTGGAGGATGGGTGAGGATGGAGAGGAGAGAGAAAAAAGGGTGGAACTGGAGCCCGATGACTGATGCCCCACGAGATGCACCCCCATGCTACCCTGAAGGTTGGAGTACAGGAACTGTGAATATTCCGGAGGTAGGGTCAGGTAGGGTGCTCTTGGGCGTATCCTGTATGTCACGCTGCCGGGACTCTGCAGTCTGGCCACGCCGCTAATGTGGTCGGACATGTTTAGAGCTGCCAGAAGGTCAATCACTAGGAAAGAGATAAAACAGAGAGTCAGACTTGTGACATACAAATCCATACTAAATGAGGTCATGCACTGTTTAATGGAGGATGACACTGCAGTTCCTTGGTTATGATGAGTGTGAGCCTGTGTGAGAGGGAATCAGAATGAAGCCATTCATCAGGCGGTCACACATGGCTGCTTCACTGACCAAGAACACAACACCATAAGGCCAGTACAATACAGTCAGTCTGAACTCTCTGCCTCTCTATGAATGTAATACAATATCTGCTACAACCTGGGGATAGTCACTCACAGTTGTGACTGGAAAATAAAGACTTTGATTTGGTTTAGCACATACATTTTATAATATCCACAATGACTGATGGTATAGTGACAAAGCACAATTTTTTTCATGTAGATTTTTGAAGTACTTGGAGTATTTCTATATAATGCTATTGTCAACTTTCTATTTAAATTTATGTAAATATAGATTTTGGAAGTACTTGGAGTATTTCTTTATAATGCTATTGTCATTTTTCTATTTATATTTATATGTAAATATAGTTTATTTGCAAATTAGGATTTTACATATAAAACACGGGATCACCTTATAAAATGATGCATTGTGACTAATTAAGAGACCCGACAGTATATAAGATAGTTCAAATGATCTCCTTGCCCAACTACAATCAGTAAAAAGTAAACAAAGTATACAGTATAAAGTATAAAGTATAGTATACAGTATACAGTATACAGTATACAAAAAGTAAAAGTATACAGTAAAAAGCTGCTTACACGTGAATCTATCAAGAGTAATAATCCACTTATTTATAAAAAAAAAAAAATTCAGTATAAACATACACAATGAGTACTTATACTATACGGATAATACTCATGTACTTTTACTGAAATCATTTTGAATTCAAGACATACAAAGCTACTTGAGTTCTTCACATTGTAGTCCCACTACTTTTAACAAGCAATATGAACATGCTCCCCATATTACGTGAAAAAAGATGAGTACATAAATGAAACTTAAAAAATCAAATGAAATGTCTAAGAAGTCAGTGACACTTTTGGACACTCACCGTCCTCGTGATTTGAACCAGCATGCCCGTGCGCAGACAGCGCGAAGACCCAGAGCAAATGTATCCCCAGCAGCATGAGCGTCTTCAGTTTGCCGCTCTCCATTCTCCGGACGACAAATTGTACTAAAACCCAGACGCCTCACACGAAAAGCATTGTCCCTGTAATCCGATCTGATGCCATAGACAATGGACCGCGGGTTCAAGATTTCCCCGTTCCTCCGCGAGCAGACCTCTCCAAAGAGCGCGCAGGGGGGAAAACATGAAACATCTGGATGCGGGCAGGGCGTCACTTCTTCGCAGTCGCGCACGCTTGCATTTCCCCTGGGGCCATTTCTTTACCACGCTTTCGCTCCGAGATTGAACGGTTTGATGATTTATTCAAACAACATTTACAACACTTGCTTTCTGCTTATGAGTGTGAGGGGGGAGGAAAAAAAACACGCACACTCGTGCAAAAAAAAAAAAAAAACAGGTTCAGGTGTGCAGTGCGTGTGAGGTCATCAGCTCTTATCTCGGCCTCATTCAGTTTCCAGTCCCAGGATAAGCTGTGAGTGGAGGGGTTTTTTTATTATTATTTTTTTTCTTCCTCTGTTTTCCCTCTTTTAGCCAAGAAAAAAGTCTCCACCCAGCAATGCTCAGCGGTGTTGATTCCCAAAGACCCCAGTTTTGGTAATCGGCTAAAACCTGGCCTGGAGCCTGGAGAGGAGCCATGCTGAAGCGGCCGAAAATGTACATGTTGTGTGTGTGTGTGTACAAGGAGAAGAGGAAGAGGGAGAGGGCGGGGGTAAACACTTGTAGTCATGTTTCACTGCTTGGGACACAGTGCTATTGTGAATCCCATTGCCCCCCCCCCCCCATACCCCCACCACCCTCTGTCTGTAGCCTCTCTGTCTTTCTGAATTGTTTTTTGTGTGATGATTGGACACCCAGGTGTTCCTAATGGATAAAACAGACTGGAGACTTCTTTTTTTTCAATATAGCTGGTGATTATATCTGCTGCTCTGCCTGCAGGACTTTCTGTCTCCGCTTCATTGCTGTTTCAGCGTACACCCAGTCCCTATGGATTGCATGGTGCTTCCAGGCTGAGAGGGCTGATTTAGAACTTTGATAAAGCAGTAGAAACTAGATGCATCCAGCAAGCGATTTAGTTCTTAATGCAGACTTAAACTATATGAAGGCAGTAATTTACTTTAAAATCTTCACAGTCAAAAAATGCCTCTCAGAGGAACAGGAACAAAAATTCTCTTACACACACTTTATATGCGGTGGGTCTTTCCTCATGTGAGGAAGTAGATGGGTGTTATACCCAAGTGAGGGGATGAAAAGTAGTTTGCATTCCAAATTTACAAAGTGTCATAATACTTATTAATGTAACAATTCTTATTGTGGTGTTTCCTTATTTATGCGTCACCAGCACATTATGCAATATTTACTTTGCCCCTGAAATGTTTACATACTGTATACACACATAATGAAAATGGATGGTAAATGGACTGCACTTATGTAGCACTTTACTAGTCTTATTGACCACTCTAAGCCACATTCACACCACAGTTTTTCTATACAGCAATTGTTTCTACACAAACAAGTCACACACCGATGATACATCCGCGGATACATCGGGGGAAAATTGGGGTTTAGTATCTTGCCCAAGGTCACTTTGACATATGAGCTGATGGACCCAGGGATCGAGCCGCCGACCTTCCGGTGGACAACAAGCTCTACGTCCTGAGTCACATTAAACACAGGTAACAAAATGCTCATCCATTTCATATGCACAAATGTACACATGTATGTCTAAATATTTTGTGTGTGAGTATAAAATTTTAGTTACCCTCCAAACAGCTTCTGCTAGAGTAAATTTGATTCATCGTCATGCCTTTCTTTTAGTAGAATCAACAGTCTTGAACAAATGTTTGTCTCAGTTTTTAATGATTGCTTTTTCAAGTGACACCATTACAAGAGAATACAAAACACTAAAGTTCTGGAAAAAACAGATGTTCAGATGGTATAGTTGTCAAAACCAGCTGTTATCTATCAACCTCATCTTACAACAACATCTCTGCTGACATCCAGTGGTCATGTCCAATCACAGCAGACACTTGCCAAATCTGTGAGATGGATCTTTTCAAATATTCTTAACTGGAGCATATTATGATAAAATTAAAACATAAAAGTGCAGGGACAGTGTGTATGACTCAGTCCACTATTGTTAGTACATCTTAAAATACCATCTTTAAAAATTTATATTCTCCAAGGAATGCTTGTCCTCTGCACTCTCTTGAGGACACAGACAGTACAGTCTATAACTTCTTTCCCTCAGGCATACTTTAGTCTTTAAACACTCCTGCCCCCCCCCCGACACACACTTTTCTCTGACAATGAAAAAAAGCACTCACACATGTGCACTAACCAAAACATTTTTCATGGAGCCAGACAATTTCTTTCATCACAGGAGCCCTAAGGATATGTGGAGACACGGCACTCTAAGTGTGTCTTTGTAAGTGTGTGTGTGTGTGTGTGTGTTTGTGTGTGTCTGTCGGGGTCTCTGTGTGTGTGTTTGTCTGTGTGCGTTCCTGTGCATGCTGGGACAAGTGTGTAAAAGGAAGTGGGTTAATCTTCAGAAGGTGAACAGCCGATGTTTGATAGCTAATCCCTTGTCAGTCCCCATTACTTGTCACACAATGCTAATTGAACAAATCCAACAAGCTGTGTTGTACAAAGCGCACAACGAGATTATTTATACAAGTTGTAACCTATGCAACGCCCTGAAATATACATGTGCTTTTAAAGTATAAGACAAGCCAGGACTGCAAGGACCCAATTCACTAGAGAAAATAACATTTCTGGTTATGTTTTGTAATATAGCAAGTGCAGCTTGAACAAAAGCTAACCTGGACTCTCTGACCTCTGAGCTTCGATTGCCTGACAAACTGTTTATGAAGGTCAAGTGTCTTTTTGCCAGACAAATCTCTTAAGTTCACTTGTGACCCCGGTCTCTGACCTCACTGCCAGGTTCTTGCCATCTCTAATCTCATTGGAACATTCTTTGTTCCTGAGCAGGTAAGCCCCACCCTCAGGCTTTAGCCCTTTGAGCTGAAGTTTATCCCAGAATATACACCATAAGCTGCTGTCTGCTTTTGTATGCGCATGGGGAGGGGGGATCTGTGTGTGCGTTAGTGCATGTGTCAGCGCGTGTGGGGCCGGCATTATCTGTTGTTGTTGTCACTTTGTTTATTCCTACAAGCTTCAGCATGGCTTTCTGAGTTGCTCTTTGGGGTTTTGTGTTTGACAATCAGAGATGCTGCTTCCATCACCACTCAGGAGGATATGGAGTCTGGAAGAGAAGCTTCAGAGGATTTGACAACAACAGGTCAGTCATCTGAACAACCGTACTGACAGTGTGCATTCATATTGATGGTAACGCTGTCTCAGTTGACTGTGTGACAGAAAGCTTATATGTTATTCAAATAAACACACACACACACACACACACACACACACACACACACACACACACATGCACTTACAAGAGCATGACAGACATGTAGTCACACTGCTGAATTTACTTGAAATATATCTGAAGTTGAATTTGTGGTCCAAAAATAGGGTCAAGTTTCGAAGCAGGTGTGTACGGTTTCACAAATCTGCTTAGAAAATGCATCCTCTGCATCCTCCTAGAAAAGTACGGCCAAAGGAAGTATAATGTCAGTCTTAACAGATCAACAGTCTACAGTCAGAATAGCACCTGACTGCAGTGCTTGACAGGGAAAGGTAAAAAAAGCAAAAAAACAAATAAGAGAAACATGAAGAGAGGAATGATACTAGACTACTATTCTATTAGTCCGCTCTCTCAGACTGGGGAAAACAAGGCAGAAACCCATGTACAGGGGATTAAAGGGAATTAAAAGACAGGGTAGAGAGAGTGTCCGTGTATTTGTACATAAGGAGAGAGTCTTATCCTAATGATGACTCTTAAGACAAGTTGTCACACCGTAAAAGCTGAAAGGATAATTCTGTTTCGTTAAAAGTCTTTTCACTTTTTCTCTCTCTTCACACAGGCAGCACTGGTTCCTGAGGCCTGACCAAGCCCAGGAATGGCTCTCACCGATCTGAAATGGACTTTGTTTCAGGCCAAGGCTCTAGTCTGCTCTCTGCTGGTCCATTTATGTCTGCACACAGCCACAGGTAGAACCCGTTCACTTTTGATCCTATTAGACTTTGGTTCTTGGCCAGAGTTAATGGGTTTCTAACCCTCTCATATGTGTCCATGTGTACATTTACACAGCAATGTCAGGATGGGGAGGATGTTTGGAAGGTCAGGACATATTTGCAACAATCAGAGAGAACAGCCTTTCAGGTGAAGTTGTTGCCGAGCTCACGGCTGACACCACAATAGAGGGGGTGCACTGGAGCCTCGAAGGAAAGGATGCAAACTGGTTTGTCTTGGATGAAAGACACATCCGGCTGAATGCATCAACTGACAAGGTTCTCGACCGAGAGGTAATCACTCAGGATGTATCCCGCTAGACACGCTGATCTGAGTGTTGGAGCTTTCATATAGCTGTGAATATAAATCAAGGATTAGGGATTTTGTGTGTGAAGTATTTTTCTTTGAGTCTGTAGAAGTGCTTGTAATAATGTGGAGCTGCAATAAGGAAGCTGTGTCTAACTTTAGAGTAAACTTTCACAGATTGAACCTCATAACCTCATCCTTGGACTGAACACAATCTCTCCTCTCGTCATCCTCTTCTATCCCAGCTGTCTTACATCATGGTAGCTGTTAAAGTGCCAGCCAGATTAGCAGTCTCTCTCTCTTTCACCTGGTCTTTGTACCTGGTCTATGTATCTCACACTCCCATTCTATCCCATGGTAATGAAAGGAATGAAATACATACACTATGTTATTTGCCCAAATATTTTTGTTGTTTGGTGTACATATAATATTGCATTATCAACATCAAATAATAGAAACATATTAATATTATATATGTCTACACTTAAATTACACTTATATGACATTAATTCAGGTAAATGCAGGTAGAAATAAAACATTTCAGAGTAGTCATACTGACTGGTCTTCTTTTCATATCTGCTGTCATCTCTATTTTACCATCCCTCAGGCCCATGGTCCTGTACTAATGGCTGAGTTGTCATGTTATGAGGAGGACACACTTCAGGTACACTTCATCCTATGATCTCACTCATAATTCCTCAGTGTGTCATTCCACATTCAAAGCTGTATGTATTTTTGTTTTTTTGTTTTTTTTTTGCTGCTGTTGTAGAGTGTGTACAGGATCATGGTGGAGATTGTTAATGAGAATGATAACTCACCCGTGTTTGCAGAAAACACTGTCCAGTCTCTTATTATCAGTGAGGTATCACACTGACACAAACATGTGCACAAATATGTGCATTCACAAACTAAACATACGAGCTTTAGGTACTACAACTACTGTCTGAAGATTTTTGTGTCTGTTTGTGTGATTTCCAGCTGACTCCAGTGAATACTGTGGTCTTTACTGTCCAGGCCACAGATGCAGACAATGACGAGATCATTTACTCTATTGACCAGACATCAGTGGGTTTTACTCTCTTACTCTTTATAGTCTTAATGAGGGATTATACATCCATGCAATCACTTCATCATTGTTTATGTTTTTGTGTGTTGTGCAGCCCGATGCAGAGTATTTCAAGGTTGATCTCCCAAACAGTGGAGAAGTGATCCTGTCCAAGCCTCTAGACTATGAGACCAAAACTCTGCTCACCGTCACCATCCACGCCTCGGTATGCTATGTGCATTTTCAGTTTTGACATACGTTCATATAAGCAATGAAATTCACCTCTAAAGTTCCATCATTCATCCCAAAGCCAAGATTTAATTCCTGGATGCTCCTAATGATTACTACCACAGGAGATGACCCATATGTCAGTTCATGCATCTGTCAATTTCTCCATCAAACATGCTTGACCAGTGTGACTTGTTGTTATCTAAGGAAATGAACACTGCTGAGCGCTTCAACACCAGCACCAATATCACCATCACCGTCCTGGATGGAGATGACCAGTACCCACAGTTCCTGCCCTGCATCCTGCTTTTTCAAGATGAGATTAGTCGCATCTGCACCAGTCCCCTGTACACAGTCAACATCACAGAAGGGGAGGAGGTCAGTGGCTAAGCCCTTGTTCAGTCTTACCATACACATATTACCAGTATTATACATTGTAGTATGTCCATATAATATCCTAGGTTGTATTTTCCATATTTACCTCATTTTGAGCTTTGGTTAAAATGCATTTTTGAGATAATGCAAAGTTTAACTTTTTTGATAATGTAAAAATCTCAGCAATGCAGGTATTACTTGCCAACAATACTGCACTGGAATTACTCTTTGGTTTTGAAAGAATATCTGTGGTGTGATTATGTTATATATTGTGTAATTGTGTAATTTCATTATAATTTCTAACTCTGACTCAGAAAACCCTCTGAGATCACCTGGAAGTTTAAAAGTAAACTAAAGCCAGGCTACTTAGGCTACTGTCTTAATTTTGTCTTGGTTACATTAAGGCATAGTGTTTTGAGGATCTGATTAATGGAGCACTCTTTTTGTTTGACGCTGCAGGACATTGTGTTGGACTTCTCTCCTGGTCCGATTCATGCAGTCGATGGAGACAGAGGACTGAGCTCTTCACTCAGTTATGCCATTCTCTCAGGTACCACATATACATATATGTAAATTCACATAAACTGATGCAGGTTAATATCTAAAATTTGCTGTGTTTTCATGTGTACATCTGTTGCCGTATTTATGTTCATACTAGGAGATGATGATGGCCGTTTCCTGATGGATCAAGAGACAGGGGAAGTGACATTGACTCGGGGGGTGAGAGACAGACTCACGACTCCAGCGCTGCATCTTCAGGTCATGGTAAGGCCCACAAAGTCCATATTAATAGCAGGGTTAAAAGACTCCCAATATAATTCTCGCCGCTCTCACTGTGTCTCTCACCCAGGCATATCAGGACGATGACCCCAGGAAGTATTCTGTTGCTACAGTGCTGGTCCGAGTCTTGGCAGTGAACCACTTTTATCCCGAGTTTGACAAGGCTGAATATCATGGCTTTGTAATTGCTGGAAGGAGCCCTGCATCTCTTGTCAATACCTATGGCAGCAAAACACTGGTGTTGCATGTACAAGACCAGGACTTTATCCAGGTATGCACTGCTACACACACACACACACACACACACACACACACACACACACACACACACACACACACACACACACACACACACACACACACACACACACACACACACACACACACACACACACACACACACACACACACACACACACACTGCAATCATGGTGCAAAAACAATAAATGTGGCTCTGTATTTTTTTAATTTTCTGTTACCCACCACCTCCCTCTCTCCACAAAATAACAGGGTTTCAACCCCATGATCTACTTCACCTTCAGTCTTACATCCAATTACACAGACATCTACCAACTCACACAGGAGGGGCTTGTGATCGCCAGGACCAATCTACTTGAGCCAAAACAGAAACACATTCTAGAGGTGAGCCTCAAACCTAGTGTTATAAGGAGGCATTTTGACTGATTGATTGAAAAGGCTGTATGTTTTTTTTTTTTCAAATACTCTAAGTGATTTTCTACATTGCATTATGATAGGCAGTCATTGGGTCAGATGGTAAAGAGTAAAGAATATAACATCCTTTAGAAAATAATACGAAGTATTTTTGACATGCAAAATACAACTGATAAATCCAGTAAGGAAACCAGCTCATAGAGTTTTATTGCTCTGTCCAAATGGAACTGAAAGGTTGGAAGTAAATTGAAAAACTTACAATCTGTTTTGGAAAATGATCAGTAGTTCTGTAAAGTCTATACAATTGAAGTTAATTAAAAAAAGAGATAAAAGTTATCACTTAAAAATACAAAAAACAAGACTGACTTGATATTCAAAGCACATGTACTTTTGCAACAACTAAAACATTATTTTACTGAATATTTATATACTGCGACATCTTGAAACCTCTTTGTCTTTCATCAAAATCTTGTGATAAATACAGACAAAAAAGATGATGTGATAAAAAGTCAAAATACTTTGCAGGTAATGGCTATAGACAAGGAGTCAGGTGATGCCACCTTTACTACTGTAGTGATCGAGGTGTTATCTGAGGGAGAATCAAGTAAGAACACACACTCAGATGCTCACATACGCTACTGATTGCTCAAGAGCCTGCAGACTGAAACTCTATGTCTGTCTGCGTACACTGCAGTCCCTCATGGTCCACTGGGAGATGAGCGCCTAACAGGCTGTACTGTGGGCAAAGCGTTGTTCCTGAGTGTAGTATTCATGACTGTACTTGGATGTATCTTGACTATGGGGATGTGGTTGAAGAAGAAACACAAAGGAAAGAGGGACCCACTGGAGCGAGGCTGTGTGGCCCAGGGCAAACACCCCAATGTGGTAAGATCATTTATGGCAATAATGTAAGTTCATATTTAACAAGATTTGTTTGCACATAAGTTCTGAAATACTCTCCACTGTATATATTCCCACAGAGCTTGCGGTGGTTCCAACTGGTGAGTTATTCATTTTTTCTTGCTGCTCCTCTTCATTCTTGTCCTGATTTCCTGTCTCACTCCTCTATAAACTACTATATTATAAACCATTCTTGTATGATTACTTAGTGTAGAATAGTTATTTTAACAATAAATTTGATCCAGTGATCTAATGAAGGCGAACTACAATGATTTATATTTAAAACTAATTATAGTCTATATTTGAAGATGAAAGGTACCTCATGAATCTGGAAAAGTAACACACTCCCCCAGTATTTCATTCATTCAGACATTTAGTAATTCCCTGATCCAATGTCCCTCAAGGTTAACCTGTCTTCCCCTTAATGGTTGTTAGAATGCCCGGCATCTCCAAGTTACATTCAACCAAGATCATTCACTAGTCTCCTCTCTGGAATACATTTGTTATTATTAATATTTTTTTTTGTCCTGTGACTTGAGGGGTGGTAATGTCTGTCTGTTGGTCAGCTAGTCTACAACTTTGGTTGAGACTGAAAGATCGCAAGACCTATTGGATGAATTGCCGCCATGAGGTTCTGTATAGACATTCATTGTGGCCATAATCCTCCTGTTTATGGGGATCCCCTGACTTTCTCTCTAGCACCTCTAGCAGGTCAAATTAAACAATGTCTCAACATCCACTGGATGGATTGGCTCGAAATATTTGTTAAGACATTCATGGTTTCCAGATGATGTATTCTAGTGACTTTGATGATACCCTGATTTTTCCTGGCATTTGTGGCTTTGTGTGAACTGTCTAGAAAACTAATGGATGGATAGATTCCCATTAAATTTGGTATATTCATGTTTCCCTCAACATGAATTATAACCTTGGTGATCCCCCTAAACTTTTCATCAGGCACCATCATCAGGTCAGAATTTTAATTTTTCCAACACTTTGATATATGATGAAATTCCTCCAAAACGAATGATATTAACTGACTAATTAAGCACCTAATCTGATCAGGTTAGGCATGTTTGCATGACATCCAAAGGGTGATGCATAACAGTTCATTAACTACATAAACATGTTGACGGACTGTGTACCATCATGCCGTAACTCAATGACTGTGGTCACTCCTCAGGTGAGTCACCGCAGCGCCATGCCCCACATGGACGAAGTACCCTTTACCAATGAAGAATTTGGAGCCTGCAATCCTTCCTTCAGTTTCCCTGACAAACCTGATGTCTACACTCACCAAGACCTTCCTTCCTGCCAAGGACCCATTCCACCCAAAACGACTGCTGCTCCTGACACCAGCTTCATCCCCACTGAAAGTATATGCAGCCCTGTGATCTTCAGTAACAGTGTTTCTACATCAACCAAAATCACCCCCAGTTCACCCACGTTGCACCCAGACACTATGGATGTGAGCCCTCTACATATGGCCCAGGATGCTGCCCCATCCAAAGAAAGCCTGGACTCACCACCTGCTATATCCCTGGAACCTATTGAGGCACTACTTGACACCAGTCTAAGCCCTACAAGCTATGACGCCACTTGCAGTCCACCTTTCAACTGTCCTGATTCACAAATTTCGCTAACATCAACCAACGACGACCCCGTTAACCCCGTCACCAGCCCCTCCTCCCAATCCAGTGTTCCGTGCAGTTTCACCCGAATTGCCTCAGCGGAAATAGATAAACCCCTCTGCAAACCTTGTGTGAAAACACCCCCATATTCACCCTTAATGCCCTCACCACATCCCCAGCAGACGAGCACACTCCCACTCACCCCAGAGCAAGCACCTTTAAAAGCCAAGCTGGTACATATAGATGCGTCACCACTTAATACACCTCCAGTGACACCAGAGCGAACATCTCTGACTCTAAGCGCAGAGGTAGACCCACCGTCCACTTCGCTGGACCAAACAGACCAATCAGAATGCCCAGGTGCAGATGCCGGTAGTCCGTCTCAAGACAGGATGCCCTCAGCGAACTCCGGAAACACCCAGGATGGTCACAGGGTGGGGGAGGAGGATAATGATGGTTTTCTGGGAGATGAAGACGCAGACAAGAACAGTGAGGGTGAGGATGAATTAGAGCCAGATGAAGAAGAGCTGTTGAGAGTGATTGCTCGTTGTAATCCCATTTTTATCACCTTTAGTAAGTGATCTTGCTATAATATCACAGGCACTGAGAGTGACGGCGCAGATGGACATGCAGCGAACAGTGGACAGGTCATCGAGCAAGAGAGAATCTCTTCTGTCTGATTCTGCTGTGCTTCTGCTGCAGGTATTGCTGAGACTTGGAAGAGGACAGAATACTGTACCTATAAAAAAAAAAATACACAGCACAGGGGCCACACAAGGAGGGACACATATACTCACACACTGCATATGCTATGTGTATATATGTATATGAGTGTTTACTGTATGTGAACACTTGCAAAACAATTAACAACACACATTAATGTTGACGAATTATAATACACAATGTTGTTACATTCATAAAACATAATTAGCCTAGATGACAGAGATGAGTGTCCTTGAATGCGAAAGGCATTTCAAAAGAATCTTTTAAGTCAAACTTATTAGGTATAAATTATTTTACCTTTTTTTTTTTTCAACAATACACCATATTCACCCACTGTAACAATAGCACAACATAGCAACTTGTCATTAATCAAATACATTATCTTTGATTGTTTACAGACAATGAGACTGTATTCTCTTAAAAGGCAAATCCTCATGAAATCAAAGAAAACTGCTCCTCGCCGGAACTAAAATTCCATGAAGGCAGAAAGTCTGACCACACATTTGAGTCAGCGATGTCTCAGTGGGTTTTCTGCTTCATCTGTCAATGGTAAAGAAACTGCAATGACATCACAAGAACGCAGGAAGTCCAGCGGGTTGGTTTGCACAGGGTGTGGTTCCATGTAGAAACACCCTTTTAATAGCTGCAGGGTACTGTTTGTTCAAAACTCCTACATAGTGAACTGTGGCATTATTTGTTTGATCCTGCCTACTCTACAAGCTGCCTCAGTTTTTGTCTTTGAACATGAGTAAACTTATTGTTCAACTGAAACAATAAGTCCATGGGAAGTTATTTAAGTGAAATTTTGCTGTGATTGGCCAGCTGAATGAAAGGGTTGGGTTTTAGCTTTTAGGCTTTGAGATGGTTAAATTTAGGAATAAAATTCAAAATGGTTAGATCAGGATTAAAGATATCTCAAAGACTGAAAAAAAAAATAGACAGAGTCCATAAGATTACAAGTATAAGGAATGTTTATAACGATCCATGCTAGCAGCTCCGTGAGGTTGCAGCGCAGTTTGTGCCTGTCGTGTAATAGCATTAGCATCACCTTTGAGTCACGAACTAAGCAATTTTAAAATCTTTTTTATTAAGTATTTCAACTTCATTTCCAAAGGCTAATGTGTGAACAAAGTAAATGCTAACATTCTGATGTTCAACAGTTTTGCTTCACCAACTTTGTTTGTAATCAACGCCAGACACAAAGCACAGGCTGATGGTAACATCATTAATTTAGAAAGTATTTACTTAAATTATCGGTTAAAGTGAAAGCAGGAGCTGATGGCACTAAAGCTAAATGAAGACAGACAAAAGAACAGAAAACTGCATCTGTTTCTTCAAACGCTGTATGAATGCAGCATGTAAGAGCGTGTAAATGTGCTTTGCAATTTAACAAGCTGTCAGTCCATTAGAGTAGGTCTGTTGAGACTATCAAACAACTCTTCACCTCCAAAAGATTACTCCACCTCTTCTAATATCTTCATATATGTACAAAGCATATAAACACAAACTTCTCTGTAAACCACTGACATTAAGATTCTCGATGAATAGTATTAGGCGACTGGAAGAAAAAATAGAAATGTTCAGAAGTTTAAAATTGCAGATAAGTTATGGTAGCGAGGAATGAAACAGACCCTAACACTGCTTGACTAAAGCTCCTACTTTAAATTGTCAAATTTAATTTTATTAACTATGGGGTGATTAGGAAACAAAGTATTCTCCTACAAGCGAGGGTGAGAGAAAAAATAGTCTGAGACAACAATCCAGACGTCAGTGTGTCTGCGACCTGAAAGAGACCAGGAAATAGAAGATTTCCTAAGAGAAAAAAAAAAGCTTGGGAAAAGGGAGCTGAAAGGGGTTACTACAAAAAGTTAACACAAAACTGAAAAATTTCAATTCACTAAAAACTAGGAAAGATCTTGTAAATCATGTTCACAAGAAATGTGTTTTTTTTTGGGGGAGGGGGGGGTTATGTAATGGTATGTCTTTTTTTCAAAGAAACTTCTGAGAACAATAGCATGGCCAGAGTATGATAAACATGTCATTTGTATTAGAAACTTTCACGTAAAGAAAATCTCACAACTTCTATGTCAAGTCAAAAGAATACAGAACGCTGAAAGCTCCAATTTTATTTGTCTTTATTGAGACATTTTTCTCAATCACAAAAAACTGGACCAGCTTGTTAGTGCTCAGTTTTGCAGCTCAACAACTTATTTACAGTAAAGTCACTAGTGAAAGGCTTGTTGCTGCAGTGAGCCTGTAAAAAATTATCATATACATTACAGTATAGCATAAAAAATATCAACAGTGGTTATAAATGGTAGTAATGATGATACAAGCTTAACAAACATATTGGGGAAGGGAAAAGACCTTTTTTTTTTTTTCAAACTGCTTACAAGATGGGACAAAGTGTTCTTGCTTAGCACACAAATGAGTTACTAGTTCAGCTACAAACAAAAATCAAAACAAAACTCAAATAACAAGGGAAATCAGTCACCAGAAATACTGTGTACACACACGTAGATTAACATGCCCACACGTAGATTCACATGCCCAAATATGCCAATGCACGCACGCACACACACGCACACGCTCACGCACTCATACACACACAAACATTGAGGTGATGAGAAAGAAGAAATGAGGCAACTTCGAAGGACAAAGCATCCATCAGTCCCTAAACTCATCTTGATTCCTTCAGATGACACAAGGCACAACCAGCCCTTATGCAGGAACCACAGCTTGTGTCAACATGAATGCTTTGGGGACCAGTATAGCAACACAGTGTGGTCCCACTGATGATACTGTATTGCACTAGTCCAAACTGTCCTTATTGTCACTGGAATTTCGTATTTACTCCTCATCCCAAACATACTATACTATGCAATGATTGATCAATAAAGACATGGAAACAAAATTCAAGTGAATCAGCAACTAGCATTTTCAGTTTACATGATTAGACAGAGGAGTAGAACGAATTCTAACGGCTAGAAATCAGCTTTACTCTTCACGGTCCAGTGCACTGTAAAAAGAAATGCTATGATTAGCTACTCTGTATACTGCAAGGCTAATCTTGTTGTTCTATCAAGGGGTTTGTAACAAAACATGGCTATTTCATAAAAACATCCTTTTTAAACAAACAAACAAAAAAAGGTGTCATCTAAGACTGTTTGTCCTTTGCCTGACCTGGAAAAGACAGGGTTAGTGGGTGGAAGCAGAGCAATGGCTGGTGATATATCCCATTCTTACGCACAGCTGAGCCTGAAGACACACCGGCCAAGCATTTACACAATTACTTAAAATGTTAGTGTGTGTACAATGGGACACATTCAAGAAATCAAATAAATTATTGTCCGTGGCGTTGGATTAGGTGGGCTCATCTTGTTTAAAATACTCCATCTACTGTTGGAAGAGTAATGTGGTATACACAAGATGAACACAAAGTCTCTGGAGGCAGTTGGATGTTAGAACTCATCGTGTCGAGTCAAAGCCTCTCCGAAGTCAGTCGCCTGGCTGCCCACAAACAGGTCGTACTTCTCCACAATTTCTGCCTTGGTCAGGCGGCCATCCTGACAGAAGGAGAGTAAAAAATATGATAAACCTTTCATTTGTCTAGATACACAAAGACTTTTTTTTTTTTTTTACTTTTTCCGAGAGGCTAATTAAAGTGAGACCAACTCTGGTATTTGTTGGCTCACAACACTTTGTTTACAATAAGTGCTTTCTGCTGCAACCTTAAAGCCTTGCAGCACTTGGGACGCTGGATGGCTGTGAAGCAACGGCAGACATAGCACAGGCATCTGGAGCGAGGTGATTAGAGAAAAATGTTCGTCTAGATCTACACTTGTTTATTTTTCTGCGCTTAATTAATTCATTGTGTGTTACATTACCACCGCAGTATGAAACAAATCTACCATTTACTCAGTATTTTGTAGCCCTGTAGAACACACATTCAAACAGACTTGTGTATGTATTCTATAAGCACACTCAATAATTTAATGTGTGCTTGGAGACATGCAGTTTCATTTCCCTCTAAGATTCAGCAAATTAGACAGGAAGCAAAATTCTCATTTCTGTTGAAATACGAAATCATTTGACACTTTTCCTGTGCATACCTTGTCTGCATCTGACTCATAGACCAGATGTTTGGCCTCGGCCTCGGCATGATCGTAGTCATTGGGTAGGATCCAGTCTCTGGTCTCCTCTCTGTCCATTTTCCCATCTTTGTTTTTGTCTCTAAATTCTGTGAACTGCTCCCTCTCTGTTTTCACCCACTCTGGTTCTGTAGCATCTCCCTCCTGGTTGTACATGTCACCTAAAATATATTTCAAAAAAACAGAAAAAAAGAAGAGCGGAGCAGCACTTTTAGTGTTTGCAGTTGCATTATGAAAGAGGCATTTTTCATACAAGCTCCTCCAACATTTACCAATGCTCATTCTGTCTTTTACCCTCCAACTTTGTACTGTCTATTCTTTCTTGGCACCAATAACCCAAAATCCCATGACACAAATGGGTGTTTCCTGTAAGACACTGGGCTATAAGAACTCACCTATGTACTCATCCAGATCAATTAAACCATCTCCATTCTTGTCAATATCTTCCATAGTCTCCTATAGAAAAGAAAGGGGACACTGGGCAGTGAGAAGGGATGCAGGCGATACAATGTTAATGTTATCATTTAACACCTCTGTGAGCAAGTGTCTGTGTTTGTCACTCACCAGCACTACAATGTCTTTCATGTGGTCGTACTCCTCGGGGTGAAGGAAGGCTGTGAACTCCTCCTTGTTGGCTCTCATGTCCTTGTCTGAGTCAGCCATTTTGAATCTTCTTTCATCGCGAGCCATCATCTGCCTGTAGCTGAAGCCATCATCAGGTTCAGGGTCATCTGCAAGTCAGAGATCACAGATTTGTGTAGTTTGTGTACACGTGTGCACGTGTGGAAAAGTTCATTTGTGTCTGTGACCATGTAGTATGCAGGTAATACTACTGGGATATTTCAAATGAGGTTCAGGGCTTTACCAAGAATGTATCCATATGTGGCGTTCTTATATTCCTCCCAGGAGACCATGTCATCCCCGTTGAGGTCATGACTTTTCCACTGTCGATCCACATCATCGTAGATCCACCTCTTCTGAGCGTGTTTGATCCACTTCTTCATCTCCTCGACGGTCACATAGCTGTCCTTATCCTCATCTATACGTTCAACCAACATGCTGCAGAGAAATAACAGAAACATTCATGTTGTTCCCTCACAATATCTAGGGGTGTGTCACTTTGCTGCTCTCTGAGATGAAACTAGGTCATTACCGCGTTAATGCAAACTATGATATACATGTTCTGCTGGAAACGTTATCACCATTATGGCTGTGAAAAGATTTGTAACCTTCATACCCGAGCCTCTCTTTGCTCTCCTCTGGTGTGAGCTGGTCGAATGTCTTGGCCTCCTCCTGTCCCAGAAACGCTTCATGGTCATAGTCAAAGTTCTCCGAATCATCGTGCTCTCGGTTACTGAGGGGTTCGTCATGGTGAACACGGTCCTTCTTCTCTGTGGGTTTGCTGGTGGCGTAAACCACACAAAGAGCAAAGCACATAACAAGTGGCCGCAGCTCCATCTTGCGTATGTACAAACACCGTCTGGATGAGAAATGAGAAGAAGACACAAAAAGCTATTGTTATTGCTCACATAGAAAATTCTGGTAAAAACGCATGCATTGCATGCATATACAAGTTCACTGTGTACTTTTTAATAGTGGCATTCCAACAGACAGCATCAGCACTAATCACAGCTTTTTACTTGAGGCTACTCAACAGGGTTAGAAGCCTATGACACACATGGCAAGCAAATACGAGAGTTGAATTACTAGGCTGCTGTGTTCCAGCTGATGCAATCCCTTCATTGTTTCACCGCTTATACTTTGTAAGAGGTTGAATTCCCAGATCCTAAACTACCTCTAGCTCAGCTACTCTCAAAGCACTGACATAATCAAACACAAAGATTTAACTTTTTTTTTTTTTAACTGACAGCTTTGAATTCTGAATTCATCATACTAGGTAACAAACTACAATCGGTTGTCAGTTTATCAGGTACTTTTAGCTAAAACTAATGCAGTCTGATGTTGAATTTGGCAAACAGCAGCCCCGCAATAAATCGCCCCTTAATGAAGGTCACAATGTTCAGGTTATGTTTGGGCTGTCCTAGAGATATACTGATGGTCATTAGTTTGAATCCGGTGAAGCTAATCAACTGGCAAGTGGGAGAAAAAGTAAAACGAATATGGGAAACATTCAACTAATTCTATCAAACAAATCAGGACTGAAACATACACTATTTGAATTTAGTCCAGCAGAATATATTCAGAAATCACCTGCCAGCAACCAAAGTTTAAATAAGTGAGAGATTTTAACGTTATCACCAAAGCAACGGCGGAAAATATAATTCCCGTAATCAGAGGGAAAAAACATTGTTGGACTATAGCTCCGTCCTCTTGTTAAAACACGTCCACCTCTATCCCGACTGCTCAACAGTGACACATCACAAAAGTGTGCTCTCACTTCTGCACGTCTCGACGCCTTAAACCTTGCAAGTGTCTTCGTACTACTGGTCATTGGCAACAGTTTGTGAGAGTTATTTTTTCACCACCGCCGTCTCCATCAAAAGCCAAGGTTAGAGACTTAGATCGGGACTGGCTAACCAAGCGCGATGTTAGTTTAAACTGCCGTTTCCCCTCACCCAGTTAAGATAAACAGACAACTACACGCTCATGTTGCGTCTTAATAAAAAGAATTAAGACATCGGGAGGCACGTTTGTGTCATTTTTCCATTTAAAACCAAATTTTACCAGGACAACTCACCGGTATCTTCTGGGAAGTTCGTCGTTGCAGTTTTAGATCCTCCCCCCCCGGAAACACACCCATGCACTTCCTGTGCCGAAGCGCCGATCCACCAATCGAGGGCCGAGGAGGCGAGTGCGATGTCGCTCGCTGATTGGTCCGCTTCAAGGGAACACCGGTGATTGGATTGGCCGAAAACCGCCACGTCCTCAAAGCGAACAAAACCCCGTTCATTCATAAAGCGACAATATAGTGACCGGGACAGGTCGCACGGCGAAACGCACCGAGCCTTTAACTTTCCCCCGGCTCGTTTGTTAACATGAAAAAATGACAACGCCGTGAAGTGGGGGTGGTTGTGTTGTTTATTTAATTCATTTATGGTTCTTTAAAAAAGAACAAACAAACCATAAAAGGAACTAGTACCTGAGTGACAAACTTTTGCCCCGTAAACAAATTTTCAACCCTCCACTGTGTAGCAAAAATTCTGTAAAAAAAATAAATAAGTAAACGAGATTAACAACGAAAGCACAATGAAACTCACATTCGGGAAAATAAAAATGGCAAGGTTTCAATGGGCCCCAATTCATTTTATGAAATGAATTTAAATCTAATTCCACAATAGTGCTGATAAAATCCTTTTACAAATCAGAAAGATAAAGGCTTCATATTTTTAAGTCGGGTACCCTTCTCATTTTTTTAAATGTGTGAATGGCCCGTTGTCAAAATGAGCAAATCTTTATTATGACCTTGCAGCTGAAGCAAGTTTCTGTTGGCAACATACAATTATTCTCATCAAGGACTAACCTACACCCAACATCCTAAAACAGTAAAAAAATCCTACTGCTCAGTTTGATGTCAAGAAATCTTTTTCTGTCCAAACAAAAAACAGCAAAAATATAGAAGTCAATATTTATTCCCATTTGAAAAGCTTGAAACACAAAATCTTTGACAAATTAAATTTCAAAATATCTTGACCATCGAATAGTTGCCATTTAATTTCCTGTGGACTGACTATTCATTGCAGTTCTGTTTCTCTCCCTCTGCTGGTTAAATTGTTGCTGTACGATAGGAACAATGACAGGACTTCCTGCCGCTAAGATGAGGCTTCCCACCATATTTCTCTAACTGCCCTTCCAGAAACCTCTACTATGTGGATTCGAAAAGAATGGAATTACATGTTTAATTTTGAGTGCCTGTTTTCCCTTCAAGAGTCATTTAGCCATATTTATGTTGCGTGTTAAATATTAAATACTCTGATTCTGAGACTCAGAGTACAACCAGCATTATATAGGCTCCTGGAAATGGAATGTAACACATCATACAAGACTTGAAGTTATACTGACAGTTCTCCTCACTACCGATTTAATATAAATCCAACTGTCATTGCTTTGAGTTTTCCAAATCTGTATTGTCCATCTCTTCTTCTGTCTCTCCCTGTTGGTTGTCATTTTCTTCTTGAGAGGACTGACAGGTTGTGTCCATCTGTTCACCACCATCAACACTTCCTGCTCAGAAAACACAAAAAAACATTCTGTTTTTTTTTAACAACAATGGGAAAAGTTGGTTCTTTGTCAAGCTGCAGATAAAAAGGGCAAGCAGGGTCAAGCTACTCCTAAAAAGCAGCAACATATTACAAAACAATAGTGGTATTAACTACATTAGAAGAAATTAGATAAAAGCGATCACATAGATTTTGCCCTGTGTTGAGCTTAGCAGCTCTGACTTACCTGTGCTGGTTTCACCCTCTTTTTTCTCAGTGAGGAAGATCCGTTGCATCATCAGCTTCTTCACGGTGTGGCACATGTACTTGAGCTCTGGACCACTGTCTGCTTTTCCTGCAGACATATGCAAAAAGACCGAATTAAAATCAACAAAAACTAATTTAACACAGTGTTAAACACAGAAAATGTATCATCTGAGTCTTACCTTTCTGTGGTCCCTCCTCGAAGAGCACACAAGTTCCCAAAGCATCTTTCAAGATTGAAGGACAGAAAGTATACTTGTACTTTTTGGTTGGAAGTAATGCTTCTCAAAATATGCTTCTAATTCTGTACCTTCTACTGCAAAACAGGCTGCTAGTCATGCTGCTGATTAACTGATAATTAGATTTCAGAAGGTGCAGTTTGCACATATTCATCATTATTGAAAAAACAAAAGTTGACTACCTTCATATTCTCCTGCAAACACATACTGTCCCACCTGCATCATGGGCTTCTCACTGTCAATATCCTTGAACACAAATGGAAAAACTGAACCAGTGAGTCTGCACGAAGACTGACAGTGATGTTTGTATCCTTGTCATTCACAGTGGTCGGGCCTCTTCTCTTCCCTCCCCCAAACACAACAACACCTGCAACTCACCAGTATCTTGCATGTTCCCCGACACTTGGACAGAAAGTCGTTGTTGATTATGCCAGAGAGCTCCACCACAACAAGCTGCTCCTAAACACACAAGAAGACAAAATCACTGGTTCAGTCTTTAACAGCAGGAATGTACACAGGGACTACGCTCTCTAAAAACAACGATGGACTCTGATTTTTCAACAGAGAAAAAGAAATGAAATAAATTGTAAAAAAAAACAAAAAAAACAAACAAAAACAAAAACAAAACAACATGTTGTAAGAAAAACATTAAAACAAAGTTAACGATTAACATTTCCAGTGGTCCGACACAATGTTTACATTTTGTGGGAAGTTTGTCCCCAAAAGTGTCACCTGATATGTTAAATTTAAAACATTAACACATGCTGAAATTAAACTTGTTGTCTACAGTCCTAATCCGTAGCTAACGTGCTAGCTACGTGAGATTGTTGCTGACGCCGTTATCCTGTTTTTTATTTTTATTTTCATACCTCCTCTTCCCATTCATCTTCCATGTTCAAAGCCCTGGAATAAAAATGTAATAATAGCAATTTTAGAAAACAGCTTCTGAAAACATTATCCAGAGAAAACTGCCATTATCTCGTCCTATGCGATGCTTCAAATGTTAATGTTTTAACTTCCGCGAATGTACGGTGCCCGAGAGGACGCCTACGGTGTTATTGCTCTTCGGCTGCTTTGAGACCATCGACTGACCATCGAGGGGCGCTGTTGTTCAGCTTTAAAGGCAAGTTCAGTTATCGGTATGTTAAGCAGCCGAACCTATCTATCTATCTATCTATCTATCTATCTATCTATCTATCTATCTATCTATCTATCTATCTATATATCTGTCTATCTGTCTATCTATCTGTCTATCTGTCTATCTATCTGTCTATCTATCTATCTGTCTATCTGTCTATCTGTCTATCTGTCTGGCTGTCTCTTATGGCTGAGTATGACTGGATCTAAATATTGGCAACCTGTAGTCACACTCATCTACATCTAACATTAATGTCATTAATGTTCTCCGGCAGGAGGCCGTAGCTGGAATGATGAGATGAGATGAGATGAAATGAGACGATACACTTTATTGATCCCCAGGGGGAAATTCATCTGTCAAAGGCAGAGACAACAAAAACGAAAAGAAGCACACGCATCAAACATATCTCAAAAAAAAAAAAAAAAGAAACAGTCACACAAGCAGGAGGCAAGATAGGAAACGCTAGTAAATCGTAAAAAGGAAAAATATTAACAAGAAACACCAAACTAAGTGAGCCTTGTGATACGAATGTACGTGAGAGCGTCTGAGGTAGAAGATGAGCTTTTCAGTTTTGCTTTGGTAGAACCGTAATAATTGTGCAGATGTGAATTTACTCTGGTCTGTAACATGTCGAGAAGGTAAAGGGCAATACTTGAACAAACCTATTTGTGATAGGCACACATCAGTGGTAAACATCCACCTCAAAGTCTGTCATTACAAAATTATTTCTATCATTTAGTAAATGTAAAATAATATAAAACTGAACCTAATGGACATATAATATATGAACTAAAAATGTTTTGTGGTTCAGCGAAGAGGTTTTATCATTCTTACGACAGGCTGCATAATTGTATAGTATTCAATGTGGTAATGCCGTTGAATTTGACAAACAACATATTTGTATTTTAAATCAAACAAATGTTCCATTGCAGTTTCTGGTGAGCACTTTTAAAGTTATGGAATTCTTCAATACAATACAAACATCAAGCCTGTGGGATGTTTTAAGTCTTTTATCTATTTTGTTTTTATAATTTCTGTCAATAAAATGCTTGACTGAACTTAAATTACAATTTTATATATATATATATATATATATATATATATATATATATATATACATCATATGTATATTGATATATTTGAAATATAATATTAATAGTCATACTTATTGATCTTATTCAGAAATATCTCTTTTTGCTTGCTCCACTTTACACAGAGGTCAGAGATCAGGGTCAGCTGAGGGGCAGCACACATGGAGTTGGCCGGGATTCATCATCTTGCTCAGGACGTCTGTAGGGAGGACAGTCCTTCTCACTGAACCCTCCCCTTGAAGGGCCATATCCTACTGGTCCGTTTTGAAAAAGAGGACAGTTCAATTCTACCAGGTCAACTGTCATCTACTATCAACTATCGCTAGTGCCCTTTACATGTGTATGTTGTTCGGTAAATTTACAGTTTTGCTTTTTTTTGACAAGAAGCCGTGAATTCCCCTCCATGAAAAGCAGGTTTTATAGACTGATGGAGCGAAATGCAGTTTAACTTATGGTATGATAAAGTCAATAAACTGGTGCTGGGACAGTAACAGTGCTGGCGTCAGATATAGGCCAGGGGTTTAATACATAAATATCTTTTTACTCCTGGGCTTTCCTCTTAATGGATTTTTTGGTGACAGTAAATAGCAGAATCTAGAGTTAAGTGTAATAACACTCAGGTTCTCTGGACAAAACATTTCTATTTGCATTATAAGAAAATAAACAGTATTTTTTTATGGTCTGCTGTAGAAGTATATGATAGAGAAGATAGCACTATATTTTATTAAATTGTATATCTAGTATTTCAAAAATTGATGGGATTATAGAACAAGGTTGAGAATACTGAGACATCCATCCAGGTGTCATGGAACGAGGCAGGTAACTATTAAATGGATACGCTTGGAGGCCGACACCATTTGTAGGAAATACCTGTGAAAATGTAAAGCCGGTTGATGCCGACCACACCTTATCCTTACAGAGCGAGAGAGAGGGGGAAAAAAAAATCAAATTTTGAATCAGAATCAGGCAAACCAAATTAAAGGGGGTACAACCCCCCCATGTGCCTTCTCCTGCCTCTACATTTCGGGCCTATCATCTGTCTCTGGACCATGGTGGGGTTGTCATGTCGACCAGCCCACAAGTTACTATGACAACGGCTCAAGGGGAAGCACTTGTTTGGGAGGTTATTGCCTCCTTGGGGATGTAAAAAGGACAGGGGGAGGCAGAGACAAAGGTAGAGGGACTTTTGGACCCCATAGACCCCAAAAATATTTAAATGAAGGAAGAGGTCAGGTTGGAGTGTGTTAGCTCGCAGTGTGTGTGTGCATGTGTGTGTGTGTGTTTTTGTGTGTGTTTGCGCGTGTGAGGACAATTCACAGTCATTTTCATGCAGAATTGGACAAAGTGTTTAAGTCGGAGTTACCACACTGAATCTTTGGATGCGCTACAAAGTTTCCTCCCTCCTGGACGCAGCGTGAACCTCTCCAGTACATGATGTATTACACATTCTCCTCAGTGCCATACCCTCAGGCAGAGAGGGGCAGGGGCAAGAGAGGGAGTGACATTAAGGACCCTCCAAGGTGTCAGATGGGTCCCCAGTTTCCCCCACATTTTGTCATATAAATGTCATAAAGACAAGTTTGGAGTTGGGGAGCTTTTGGCTCTCTCCTGCCCGGGGGGTTATTGCTATGGTTAATTGCCCCATTAGCAATGACAGGGTAAATTGGTCGAAGGGCTAACTATATATTACAATGAAAACAACAACCCCTGGCATACACCTGAGGGCATATAAGCACAGTGCATTTTACAGTATGGTCTGTGCATGTTTAAGTGTTTCTGCAAGATACTGTGTATGTGTGTGTGTGTGTGTGTGTGTGTGTGTGTGTGTGTAAATTGTAAATGATCACACGAGAGCTCTAATGTTGGTAAAATATCACAATTCTATATTTATTACTACAAAAATGAACTCACACTGACAGTCTGGCAGCTCGTCTCATGTATGCGCTGAATTTGTTTTTAATGCGTAACATTTACACCTATCAGGAAAATGATTACATTCGATTCTGGGAAATTGTGACTAATAGGAGGAATATTTTTCAGATGACTGTGCATTTATGTGTATATTAATTGTGAGCCAAAAAATGTACAGTATATGACACCTTACCTGCACAAAAATGTAGACATCAAATGTGTGTGTATTCACCTGGCTTTTTATTGTTTTAAATGTAACCAATAAAATGCAGGTGCAAACTCATGTGTAAATGGAAATTTACACCAATAACCAGTGATACCAATAATATGAAGGGCCATTTGAAAACATTTTATTACTCTGTCATAGCACTGTAGAATAAACATTCAAAGATGTTTCTTAATTTTTTTTTAAATCAAAGCAAAAATAATCAGAGCCAAGATTTTTTTTTGTAATGTTTTTTACCCCCTAACATCACATCTGTTTACAGGTGATTCTTTTTCATTCATAAAAGAAGCAATACTGTGATATTCTATAAGTATGCTAACGTTTCAAAACATATGTACATGTGAGGATAAACAGGTAAACAGCAGATCCCTATATTGCTTTAGCTTCAATTAACATTTCAACATTTTTCATTTTATTTAATCCCATAAAAGCACGTAAGCACCGAGCAGATGTATTGTTGTTGCTGTCACTCTCTCTCTCTCTCTTTCTCTCTCTCTCACACACACACACACACACACTACAGTGCGACATGGACTAACGTTAAAATTATACCACCCTTCACTGTCATTGTCTTCTGCTCATAAAACGACACCAGATTGTCACCGTTTTTAACTGCAGCCGTAACAACAGCAGAAAATATCCATGTAGGAACAAAGATTACTGAACTGTCCTGGATTTATGTTAGTGATAAACAGTAGTCTTTGCCTCTGTGGCATGTGCCAGACACATAATCACCCTAAACGTGTTGAAATCGTAAAACAATTATGCACTACAAACGTAGGTTAAATCATCTGGCATCTGATTAAATGGCCAATGCATGTGGATATTCTACATATTTAAAGTTACACGGATGCAAGAAAATAGTGAAACCTAATCAGGAAAAAGCAAAAATCAAAATGTCACTGCGCTCAAAAGCAACAGAACGAAATACAATTAATATGCATGTACTATTCCGATATGGCCTTGTAATGCGGTTGTTTCATGCAACAGTGCGCTGATAGTAACCTTACTGCAGTTAATGCTATGGCCTTTTTATACCTCCTGTGGTAATACTATAATATTCCTATGATTATTTTCCGTTAGAAGTTTTTGGTGCAACCCTGTGGCCTTTAATCCCTCTCTGAAAGTGCATTTATACAATTCTTAGATTAGGAGCAAGTCATCTTTGACGGCCAGAGACAGATAACCATATAGTCTTAGATCTTACAAATAAAAGCAGTTTCCACCTTCTAAAATATGGACGATCGACAGATTGCAAGTCCAGCGTGAAATTCACAATAGTATTATCATAACAATGGATCCGAGCGGCGAGGATGAGACGGCCGGGGCAGCAAAAAAAACAAACAAACAAACAAATAAACAAAAAAAGAACTCCCAGAAAATCCTCTGTCATATGAATGGCCACATCAGTTCAGGCTTGAATATTTTTTTGTTTCTTTCTTTCTTTGCCAATCTGAGTACACATCTAAACCGACGTCCGCAGCCTTAAACCTGCTCAGTTCAAAAACAAAGCTGGAATTTCTAACCTCATGTAAAAGCGTCATATTTACACCAGATTTTTTTTTGTTTTGTTTTGTTTCAGACAGAAGCATTTCTCTCTTTTAAGATCTCTTTGTGCGACGTGAATATTTGTCTTAAATCGCACAACTTTTCCAAAGCAGGTGAGCTACCGCGCGGATATTTTCAATATTTCCTGAGACATGGAGCGATTTCAGTGCGAGGGACGCGGTGTCCAACCCTACGTGTGAGCGCCTGACCCGCGCCGCGCTTTAAAAACAATATCAGTGTGATATTTCTAAAATAATCCTCCGGGGCCTCACAGTGGGACTGTGGTCCTCAGCGGCGAATCGCGGTGAAAGTGTCGCATTTCGTGGCGGACTTTCTGGCTTTACGATCTTCTTCTAAAAGCCCGTTGGAATTAAATCTTTGTTATTTCGGCGTTACGGCACTTTGTGGTATTCAGTTGGGGTGTTTTTTGTCAAATTACAGATTACTCTGCGATATTGTGTCCCCCTTTTTTTTAAATGAGAGGAGATGTGACTTAATGTCCACCTGAAATACGTTACTGGAATTTTCCAGCCATATGATTCATTTTTATAAATAAAAATTGGACATTTCATCTGTAATTTCTCGCACTTTTAGAAATATTTTCCTCCCCTCCTTGTCTTCTCCATTCGTCCCCGGCAGGCTCTCCCCCGTCCCTCCCTCTCCCCTCCTCTCTCTCTCTCTCTCTCCCCCTCCTCTCTCTCTCTTTCTCTCTCGCGGAATCCTATTGATCCAAACGGGCTAATTAGCGGTGTCTGCGCAATTACGCACATGCGCACTGGGCGTAATCTCAGCCATTTTTTGAAGGAAACTAATTAGCAGGAATAAAGAGCCAAGTGTTTTTCCCCCCACAGTGATCAGAATCATTCTACCTCTGGAGCTCGCACAAACCCCTCCGTCCCCCATCTTCTGTTTACTACAGCCTATATGTAGCTTTAATTACACTGTTGTTTGGCAACAACTTGGACCCCGCTGCTCTCTCTCCCTCTCCCCGTTTTTTTTCTCCTCCTGGCTCCGTAAAAAACGCAGAGGATCATTCATAAGGAATGAGTGGGCTCTCCATACGATTGTTTTCTGGACTACTACACATTCAGCGTACGGAGCTTTGTACCAGAGCCGCTGCAGAAATGTAAGTGTGCCATTTGTTTACGATATTTAAAAGGAGCAGGGAGGAAGCAGCCCCGGCGGTGGGGAGGAGGAGGAGGAGGGGGGTGTTTGGTCAGCGCAGCCTGTTAATTCGTACACATCCAGCTTTTGTCGATCTGTTTGTGCATCGAGTCACCTGTTACATGGAGCCGAACACGACCACTGTTGAATTTTCGCTCAATCGGAGTGTGGTACGGTGCGTACAACTGTAAACAAAGGCCGAAGTAGTCTGGGGGCTGCGTGTTGGTCAGTGGCTTGACAACACACAGGCGAGAGGCGAGGAGCGAACAGTTGAAGTCGCTGTGTTCTCAGGCAGCCCCGCTGCTGTACTCCCGGAATAGTACAAAATACAGCTCAGTGCTATTACCTTGATGCTGGGGAAGGCGGTGTGCGATCCACTGGGTCCTCACGCAGAGCAGTTGCGTAAAAAAAAACCCCAAAAAAACGGTGTTTGTCCATGTCCAGCTTTATTTGTCCAAGTCATGAAATGACAAACAAAATGCGTTTCCCCAAAGTGTAGCCACACAACTCTTCTCTCTTTCTCTCTCTCCTTTACAACTGTCTCTTCCTTCTGTCTCTTCTTAACACACACACACATTCTTCCTCTCACACACACACGTAGACACACACGTACACACCAGTTTAAGATAGGGATCCAGGTAGCACACGTTTTGTTAGATATTTGGACCTGATCTGATGATCAGTATTGTGCACACCTATATAACAAATTTGTCCTGTGCATTCATTCACATTTTGAAACACTACTAATGTGCATTGTGTAATTTCAGGTGCACTGAGTGTGTGTGCGTTTGTGTTTGTGTTTGTGTTTCTTTGCACAATTGACATTACCAGGATCAGTCTGCAGTGCACAACAAGATGTACACACATTAACACCCACATAGATGTATACACAAACACGCGTTGTTAAATGATGGTTTCCCGCACTTGTAATCGATAGAGAGCCAGGAATGCTTGTATAAATAGTTACATTGCCGATAGACCCGGGTTATTGATTGCAGTGTAAATGAAAATCTTTATCAGATTAGAGACTGTTCTCAGCTGCTGGCAGGCTGGCTCAGCCCCTCAGCGCTCAAAGGCAGGACAGTGGACAGCTGCAGTGGGCAAGGGTCTGTGGCCTGTGACATAAACATAGTACATTAAAGCACTATCAGAGTGCCGATATGAGCCATATATCTTTAGGCTGCGGAGGAGGGAGGGGGGGGGGGTGGCTACAGGAGAGAGGGCGAAGAGAGAGGGTGTTGAAGGAGGAAGAGGAGGGGGTTGGTTGAAGGAGAAGGTGAAAGGGTACATTAAGGTCTCTCCTTGATTAAAAAAGGTCAGTAATGAGATTGTGGGACAGACAGGGAGTAAGAGAGATGTATCTGTCTCATCTGGCATCCATCTGTCAGTCAGCAGCGGAGGAGGAAGTGAGACCTGATTAGTTTTTTTTTTTAAGGATTCTTCTGTAGTGATTCATTATTGTGCTGGTGATTCCAATCTTTGCAAAACCATTTTGCTTCATTTTTTTTTGTAAATTTTTGATTTGCTTGAATGTTTATGGTCACTCATGTATGATGAAATGCCACAGCCCTTTGCTAGTTACATTGAAACTGAATGATTTCAAAAGCCAAGGAAGTGCAGTCTTAACGTAGGTTTTTTTTTTTTTTTTTAACACTGGAAACAACATTGCAACAATGTACATTATGTCTATGGGTTTGTTTATACTGTGCAAGCAATGGGACTTAGGGGACTGGCACATAATATACGCATACAATGAGGACAGTTCAAAATATAATACATTGCTCTGCAACATCACAAACAATTGCTTTAAAGATTACCACAGATTTTATTCAAAACGTCTAAAATTGAAACAAAAACTATCGAAGCTTCTTAAAGTATTTGCTGTATTTTGGACTGAATTAGATTATACAGGTGTTTTTTTTATCGTGTGCACCCCTTGTGTTTGCACTGTGTGTTATAAAATGGATTAGGTCTCACATAATATCTCTCCACTGATGCGCAGCAAAAGATGCAGAGAATGATACACTGGCTTTAAAAACTGTTCTTTTTTTCCACTTTTTTCTAAGTGTGGCAATTTAGCTGAAGCCCTTTAGCTGAGAAGCATTCAGTTTTTTATTTAATCCTATCCCCTGAGGAATATTATAGACCTCCTGCGTAGCCTTTACCCGCATTCCTCTACCTAGTTTAGTGCTCATGCTATTGATTTTCCCATTAAGGGCTAACGCTAACCCCTGAGTAACCAGCCTCTGTATTGCGCTCTGTGAAAGCTGTATTGAACAGATGCTATCCAGGGACTATAATCAATGGCCTCCACTGTTATGCAATATTATTTACATGACTCATGTATTTCATTTTCTCCTCATTTCCCTTCCCCTTTCCTTTGTCTCTGTCGGTCCTGCTCTCTCTTCTTCTCCTTCTCTGTATCTGAAACACACAGGTGGGGTAGTAATGTGTGGCAGCTGTAGCCTCTGGTATGGACAGCGGTGAGGGAGGAGGAGGGGATGGAGGGGGAGGAGAGGAGAGAGATGCTGACCTCAATCCCCAGGCTTTATCTCTTCCTCTCCTGACCCTGGCGGTCACTCCTGAGCAGGGGTCATCCTCTCATACCTCAGCCGTGGCCCCTGCCAAAGAGCCCCTGACCCTGCCTCAGCAGGAGGAGGAGGGCGCAGAGGGGTCCCAGGCTAGAGAGGAGACCCGTGGAGGTCAGCGGGAAGAAGGAGGCCGGCATTCACACGAAGATGGAGTGTGTCAAAAGCAGGGGATGAAGGAAGACTTCGGAGAGGGATATTTGTCAGGGCAAAGGAAGGAAGAAGGGGAGGTGCATGTAGGTGTGGGAGAGGCGTCAGTTACAGGGGGCCTCCCAATAGCCCGTAGTGGCAGAGGCGGAGAGGAGGAGAAGGAAGAGGAGGAGGCCATCTCAAACCAAAGCCAAACCAAATCCAAATGTTCTTTAATACCTCAACAGAGCCAGCACAGCTCTTCTTCCAGCACTGCAAAGGCCAGTGGCACACTCAACAGCAAAATAGCCGCCTCTCCAAAGCCCTCCTCTTTTCCTTCCACCTCTCCAAAGCACTTCACTAGTCCGTCCTCCTCTTCTGCCCTGCTGAGCGAGACAGAGGTAAAGGACATTAAGGGAGATCAGGGCTGGATTTCTGGGTTTCCTCAGAGCTTTAAATCCCAGCAGTCTACTCTGGCTTTTCCGCTGGCAGGTATGGAGCCTGCCAGCACACCTGCTGAGGATGATGGGCCGGCAGGGGTTCCTCACTCTTCCATTTCCAAAGGAGATGGTGCCAAAGCTCCAGAACCAAATCACAGCCAGCTAGACACAGAGATGGATGACGAGAGAGACAAAGAAGGAGAACAGAAAGAATCTGTCCTTAAGAACCTCAACCAAGACCTCTCTCCAAATTCACTGACTAGTCACATGACCATAATGCACTCACGCAATTCCTGCAAGACCCTGAAATGCCCCAAGTGTAACTGGCACTACAAGTCTCAGCATACGTTGCAAGTCCACATGAAGGAGAAACATCCAGAGACGGGAGGCCAGTGTGTGTGTGGCGCTTCGGGGGGAAAGTGTGTATGTGGCGGTGCAACACGAGGTGTGTGTGGATATTGCAATTCGGGGAAACCCCATCCTCGCTTGGCCCGCGGTGAAACCTATGCCTGTGGCTACAAGCCTTACCGCTGTGAGGTGTGTGACTATGCTACCTCATCGAAAGGCAACCTCAGCATACACATGCAGTCAGATAAACACCTTAATAATGTTCAAAATGGGGGACACTCGAATGGTCACATGCACACTTCTCACATCACCAACACCACTACTTCCTCCAACGGTCAAACAGTGGATGAGTCAGCATACAAGCTCCCACTCTCTATTCCCACACCTCCTACCCAGCCCATGAAGCTCACACCACCTGCACACTCTCACTCTCACGGCAAACGGTGGCGGTGTGATGTGTGTGACTATGAGACCAGCATTGCCCGCAACCTCCGCATACACACCACCAGCGAGAAACACACACATAACATGCTACGGCTCCAGAGAGGTTACTATCTGTCTCACTGCAGGAGCCTTGCGCCGCAGCTCAAACACCTACAAAGCACAGGTGAGTAAAGCATCACACCTCTTGCTGCCACCAACTGTGAAATTTGAAAGTTTTTAAATTCATACAGGGTTTCTCTCTTTGTTTTAGGTGCTGAGCTCTCCCTGAACATGCGACTAACCAGTCAACAAGTTGCAGAACAGCCAGTCACCCTTGGGTCTACTCTGACTCCTTCTCCCTCCCCCTCTCCCTCTCCACCTCCGGCCCCATCCCTGTCCCCCACCGAACCGCTCTCTCAGGGCGTGTTCCAATGCCTTGTCTGCTCCTGCTTTTCGTCCGACAGCTTAGAGTCTGTGGAGCAGCACCTGAACGCCCCTCGCTCCTTACCCCAGTCTGAGTGGTGCTCCCTGGTCGCTGGTGGCTGCCACTGCAGACTGTGCGGCTACACCACCCCGCTGAGGGCTAATTTCTCCTTGCACTGCCAGACGGACAGACACCGCACCCGGTACCAGCTTACCGCTCACCTCCAGGAGGGCGGAGACAGGGGTCAGGAGGGGGCTGCCCTTATTGCAAAGGGCAACCCCGTCCAGCTGAGGTGCAACCTGTGTGACTATGTTACCAGCAGTTTGGAGAAGCTACGAGGACATTCCCTGAGTTCACACCATGAGGCCAGCGTCCGGGTTTACCGAGTTAGTACATTTTCAAAAATAACCCAGGCAACTTTTCGAACTAAAATGCATTTAGCAGTTTGTTATAATCATAGCAGATGTTAGCCACATTATTTTACCATAATAGTCTCCTGCATTCTCTCCTTTCTACCTGATATCTTTAGTTCCTGCAGCAGTATGATGGTGAGGTTGATGGAGGTTCGTGGCTGTTCCACTGTCTCCTATGCAACCACTCCTCCTCTTCTAAGCTCCAAGTACTGAAACATAGTCAAACCCAAACTCATCAGCAGAGGGAAGGGCTACTACAGCTGCAGCCAATGGGTGGAGAGGAGCTGGCAGCCATTTTTACTATCAGGAAAAGCCCTGATGGTGTCACAGGTACCAATACGAACTGTGTGGGTGTATTTGATTTCATGTTCCATCTGTTTGCTGACATCAGAGCAGCAGACAGGGGGTTGAGATGAAAAGAATGGGAAAATGAGTAATGGCTGGTGCTGGGATATTGATTGCATAAATTGATTAGTCAATACACATCCTTGTTATATCCCCAATCACCCCTGACAACAGCTAACTAGCACCTGCTAATCAATGAACCAATACAAATCCCCTGGACAAGAATGGGGGAGGTGGAGGCAAGTCACCAGCCTGTGCAAAAGAAAACCCAGAATTCTTGTTGTCTGGAGGGTGTGATCTGCCTACTCCCAACATCTAAAATGAGTAATTCAACTCTTTTGTTGTAAATTAAGTCTATCCTGTGATCTGTCTGTGTGTGGATTAAGACTTACTTAGGGGAACTGATGTGTTGTAACTCCATATTAGCTCTATTCCACCTCTGAGGAGAATCTAATGGAGAATCGATAATTGATCAATAGTGTAAGGAGGCAAGGAAGAATGAGGTGTGGTCCAAAGACATTGGTCTTTTTGAAGGATACTATCTGGAGGATAATATAAACTACAGTTATCCTGATAGTTTGTGTGAACATACTCTATGAAGTGCTATGTTTGGATAATGTGAGTATTTGTTTTTTCCACTCCCAGGAGAACTCAGTGAGGATGTGGAAACTTCCAATGAAACCACCACTGGTCCTTTGGAAACAACCAAAGACACATGCAACTTGGGGGTGAAACAGATTTCTGAGGAACAAGGTATGGATGCTAGTGCATGCAAAATCAGTCAGCACATTCTACAACATATAACTCAAATAATAGTATTGCAATATACAGTATTATATACACAGTGCATATAAAGCTATTTACATGGTAATGTAAATTTTTACTTGAAGAAGAAAGTGGGCGAGAGGAAAGAGAAAAGAGGGAGTCATTGCCCTCAGTCAAGCGTCCATCCCCTGGATGCGGGGAAATAGAAAGCTCCATCTCAACCAAGCGCCCCAGAATACACCAGCAAAACGAGAACCAGCAGGTGAGCAGTTGACACACATTTTAATAGTTTTAGTAAGTCCATGTGGATAAAAACAATGTAACAACGGACACACTAAATGCGATTCTTGATAAAAAAAAAAAAGACTTGGCAGTTGCCTGTGTAATCCCACAAACCCACTCACATCTGTGCTCACTTGTTGCTTTCTAATTAAAACACTGACCATTTTTCTCACTCCCCTTGTTCATCTTCTTTTCTCTCTCCTCTTAGACTGTCCAGTGCCCTTTGTGCCAGGTTAAACTCCCGTACGCACACCTCCGACAGCATCTGACACATGTGCACAGTGTGGCACAAGACTGTGTGGACAAGCTCATCAGCACGGTAAGTGTATGCGAGTGTGTATTTGTTGTATTTGCGTTTGTCAGAAAGAACAAAAAAAAAAAAAAAAAAAAGAGGAAAAAAAAAAAGGGAGAAGGCAAAGCAATGGGGGATGGGGGAGAGTGAAATGTAGGGAGACAATTCCATTAAGAAGGCACCAGAGAGAAAGGCAGCGCTTTTTTTAATGCATGTTTAAGTAGCTCTTCGCTATCATCTTTGATGCAGCTGTACATTCTGTGTGTATGTGTATGCGCATCTTTTAGAGTGGAAGAGAGAAGGTTTGACTGAGTGAGTGAGGGAAAAGCCAGTCTTTCTATAATGCATGTTTAAGTAGCCCTCTATTACCAGAAGTGCAGTCAAGCTAAAAAGGGGCCCCCACGCTTTTTACTGTGTCTCTCCAACTAACAAAGACTGGTCATCTATCCACATCACCATCCTCCATCTCCCTGGCCCGTATGCTAAGTGGCCTTTGTCTCTTGCTCTCTTCGCCTCCACTTCACTGACTGCTTTTCACCCTTTCTCCCCTCTGCTGTCCCTCCCTCCCCCTCCAGCTACTCCTATCATTCCTTTTCTGCAATCTCTGTCCCTGCCCCTCCCAAGCTCACTCTCAATTTCTTATGCTTTACCCCTCCCTTACTTGCGCTCTCTCTCCAAAGCAGTTTTTTTTTGTTCAGTGCCCCATACTTCCTCCCTCCCTCTTCCTGCTCTCTCTCTTTTTCATAATCTACACCCCTTGCCCCCTTCCTCCCTCCTTCCCCTCCCTCACTCTCTCTGATAGTAATTGAGGTTCATTAATTCAGACTGAGGTGATGATGGCCATTATGTACCTTGCTTTCCAATTACGCTCTCTAGATTAAGCCTGACCTTCAGTTTTCTCTGCACTGTGCATGTGTGTGGTGTGTGCATGTGTGTGGTGTGTGCATATGTGTGTGTGTGTGTGCGCGTGTGTGTGTGCGTGCACACGCATGTGCACGTGTATGTGTGTGCGTGTGTGTGTATGCATGGTTGTACCCTTCTTTCTGTCATATGAAGCTGTTATGCAGAGAAAACTCTTGTCATGTAAATCTCATCTTTGGCTGTCCGTCCTTTCCTTAGGGTAGCTAGCTGTTCACATAGATATAGCATTTGCTGCCAGTGCTCGAAGCTGTGGAGATGGAGGTTTTCTATATGAAGAATGATTTTAAATAAATTCATTATTCACCTCAGTAAAGTTTTATTAAACCCTTGGGGCATGTTTGAGGGTGTTGTAGGAGCTGGGGGGGGGGGGTGAAGCCACATATCTCAACCATATACACTTATTATCAAATTGATGTGCCTAGCTGCCCATACTGCTGTGCAGGCAAGTGCAAGATGTAACAATACACTTACAGATTCATGCTTTAATGTTTGATGATATTAGTACTTGGAGTGCAGGCATACCGTGTTTATACACCTCGATATTTGCTTGCCATTATACTGTACAATTAAACATGTTTTATTCATAATGTAGGATTAAGAAAATATGGTAATATCCCTTTTTTTCTTCTGAATTGGTAAAACAACACCGACTGTAACTACAATGAAATCAAAACAAGAAAGGAAGGAAACAAATCAAAAAAGAGCAAAACCAACAGATCTTTACGTTTTCTTTCTTCCAGGTCACACCATCCATGGAACAACCGCAGCCTCAGCTGGAGCCAGAACTACAGACAGACTCGCACACAGATGATACTCAGAAAAATAAAACCACCAAGAATAGCAATGAAAATTGTCCCCACACTGCTGATTTCATTGCCTCTGCTGATTCACAGAAAAACAAAGGTTGGTGAAAGATGCATGATATAAGCCCGCCACAATTTAAGTTTTAATTAAAGAATCATGAATACCAACCATGTCATGTTCATTTTTTATAGACATATTGTCTTTTTAGCCTGATGTTGATGAAAAATGATTTTAAGTCCACATTCACTGTACCTGTGCATTTTTTCCAGGAATTTCAGTGGCAAACACTGAGGGAGATGTAGCCGCACCCAAAGATGTCACAGCTCTACTTACCCCACCCCTAGAAGACAACACCACTCACAATTCCAATGGCAGACTGGCTCCTCAGTCACCAACTCAGATCCCCCCCACCTCCCCACCTAGCGATCCCCCGTCCCTTTCTGATCGCCATGGTTACCGGTTCCGTTGCAGCAGGTGCAGCCTGGCGTTCCCCACTCAGGAGAAGCTCCAGCTGCACTGGCAATACCATGCCATGAGGGCGGCGACAGAGTGCCCCCTGTGTTCTAGACAATGCCGCAGTCAGGAGGCCCTGCAGAGACACATGCAGAACACACACTCGCAGCTGGACAACACACAGGGGCAGTATACACTCTTACCGCCTCACACTGCTCAATACATGGAGCACAGTAAGGGTTCAGTTCAACAGGAGTTTAGTTTATCACCTCAAGTGGGTCAAGAGGCAGGAGAGGGTGAGGATGAAGAGATAGAGGAAGAAGCACTAGGTATGGAGGGAAAGGAGGATCAAAAAGAAGAAGTTAAAATAAAAGAAGACATAGTCACTGAAGTTGATGGCGCTGAGGAGGATTTAACTGAGCCAGAGAAAGGATCGCATGGGGAGATGATATCAGAACCTAGTTCCAGCCCTCTTGTCAAAAAAAGCTCTAATCCCACAATGGACCGCTATCTGGATCCATCCAGGCCCTATAAATGCACCATATGTTCAGAATCTTTTACTCAGAAAACCATTCTTCTGGTGCATTTTAACTCGGTGTCCCATCTCCACCGGGCCAGACGAGCCCTTCAGGACACTGGCACAGGTGCTGCCGCCCCTGAGACTCCCCGCGGCCCAGATCCTAGACCCTACCGCTGCAGACTTTGTGGAGTGGGCTATAGCCAGAGCTCCACACTTGACATACATCTTCGTTCTGTCCTTCATCAGACTAGAGCTCGTGCTGCCCAGAACCCAGCTCCACAAACTCCAGCATCTAGTGTAGCTGTTCCAGTGTCAGTACCGACTACTTCTACTCAGTCTGCTACCACCAGAGATGAAATATCCAAGAGTATGCCTTTCACCAAGAGGCCAGATGTGGTAAGCTCTGCAGCTTCTTCGCTGTTGGGCGCTGGCTTAGCGGCCGAGGCCCAGACAACCCTTTCTAACCCAACTGACAGCCAGCAGGCCAAAAAGAGAGTGGCAGAGCTTCTTGCATCACGCAACCAGTTAATGCTTATACAGCAGCAGCAGATAGCCCAGGCTCAAGCACAGGCTCATGCTCAGTTACAACAACACACAGCACTGCTCCAGTCCCAAGTGATGCAGCACCTTCCCTTGGGGCCAGAAAATCTACTTAAACAACACTTCCCCTTGGCTCCAGACAACTTGCTTTCTCTGCAGCAACAACTTCTTCTGCCTTTTTACTTGTCAGGAGACGTGAAACTTGACATGAGCCCCGAACTTGGTCAGTTAGTATCCTCCCACTCTATCCTAAAAGAACAGGTTAAAGCAGAGACTAAAAGTGAGTCTCTACCTCAAACTGATGAGAAACAAACCCAGAGACAAAGTTCAAACTCAGCTGTTAGCCAATCTAAGGATCATGTGCAGGCTGAAACCAAGACTGAAGCAGTCTGCAAAGTATCCTCCATCAACCAGAAAGAAAGAGAAAATAGCAATGCTTGTCATGAGAAAGAAAAAGAAGAAATGCAAGTTCCTACTGTTAAAAATGAGAGTCAAAAGGAGGAAACTGATTCCTCTTCATTTAATCTACTTGGATTGCAGTGTCCTCCTCCCAGAGTGCCCTATGCTGCTGCAAATGGGGAGCCTCTTAGAGCCCTACTGCAGAGTTATGGCTATGAGTTGGCACTGCAATATATACAAAGTAGACACAGACACCAGCAGCAGTTAGCAACTCAAAGTATACCTGATAAACAAGAGTGCTCTGACCTCAACAAGATGGAGGAGTGCATAGATGAGGAAAGAGATGAGTTTAGTGAACCAGAGGATCGAAAGTTGGAAGGCTGTAACAAGGGTAACAAAGGTGTTGAGGGCAATGGAGAGAGAGATAGCTTGCCACCAGAGAAAAAGCAGAACAAAGATGAGGAATCAGCAAACAAAGAGAGAAGATGCTGTGGGGGAGGAGAAAAATGTAAAGACTGCGGCAAGTTTTTTTCAGATGCCTTGATTTTAAAAAGCCACCAGGAGTACATTCACAGGATGCTATTTCCCACTGCTGCACTGGAGAGGTTTTCCAGAAAATACAGGCTGCAATATGACCAGATGTACCCACTCACACAGCCTAATTCTGGGGAGAATTCAGCTACTTGCCCCCAAGCTGCAGCCTCGGCCCAAGCCACATCCCCAGAGTCAGAAGCTAAAGCAGAGTCTGCTAAGCCTCAAGTTAAAACCCTAGCGCCCTCACCTCTACCCTCAGTTGTACATCCCTTAACCAAAACATGTGCTACAGGTATAGACCTAACAACAACTCCTGCTGCAGTTTCTTCTCCTCCATCCCCTTTGCAACCTCAAGAATTTCCCCAACAGGAGGCACCCCTTCCAGGCACATCTGCTTCAGCTACTTCTCAAACCACATCTCCAGCTAAATCCATACCTCTTTCCTTACCTAAAATACCTATGCTCTCTCTGCCCTTGCCCCAGCTTCCTATACCCCCACTGCCCTTACCTAAGCTTTCCCTACCCCCCATTCCTTTTCCCATGGAGCTACCTCTCCTCCCTCCAGTTGTGATGCAGTCTGTGGCTCTCCAGCCCCAACCCTGGTTAGACTCGAGTGTGAACCCAGAGTTGGCAAAACTCTACCAATCTCAAATCAAACCAGCTCTGCTAGGCCAGCCGCCACAGCTTAGCCCCGCTTTGTTAGCTCAGCAATCCCAGGTCAGTACAGCTCTGCTAAGTCAGCCTCCACAGCTCAATGCTGCGTTGCTGGGTCAGCCTTCCCAACCCAGCCCCATCCAAACAGGACAACAACCCCAAGTCAGTCCAACAATACTTGACCAGCAGCAGGGTAAGAGAACCCGAACACGGATCTCTGAGGAGCAACTGACTGTGCTGAGGAGACACTTTGATATCAACAGCCTCCCCAATGACGAAGAGATCAACAAGATGTCTGCTCTGTCTGGTCTGCCTCACAAAGTCATTAAACATTGGTTCCGCAACACCCTATTTAAAGAGCGCCAGCGAGACAAGGATTCCCCTTACAATTTTAATAACCCCCCAACCACAGCCCTGGAGGAGTGCAGAGATGAGGTAGCACAAAACCAAGCTTTGACGCTTTCTCCGTGTTCACTGTCCCCAGGCCTTCCCCCGAACATCTCCCCACAGCCTCAGACAACAGACCTCCAGAGAGGAGAGCCCCATAGGGGTCGGCGCTCTTCCCGAACCCGCTTCACAGAGCAACAGCTGGAGACCTTGCAGGGGGTTTTTGAGGCCACTCCCTACCCCAGAGAGGAAGAGTATGACAGATTGTCAGCTCTGTTGTCTCTCCCTAACAGAGTCATTGTTGTATGGTTCCAAAATGCTAGACAGAGAGCCCGCAAAAATCAAGACCGGGGGACAGATGATGGATTGGAGGAGAAGAACCAGATTGATAACTTTCACAGACAGAGGAATGGTTGCTTCAGGAATGATGATGATATTGAGGATAACAGTTGTGGGGATGAAGGACTTGGTGACTCACAGAATGAAAATTCTATGGATCTGACTTATGAGTATTACACCCATCCGGACTCACCTGCTCTTGATTCTTCCCCTCACTGCACAGAAACTGTGTATTCAACAGCCAAAGGTGAACCGATACCTCTAACCAAGAAACAAGAGGAAAAAACTATCTCTCCTCAGGCTGACAAGAGCCCAGCTCCTGTTCAAACTTCAAATGGAATTTCAGATGCAGACATCCAATGTAAGGAAATTGTTCTGGCTATGAAAACAGCACCGCAACCTGAGCCCAAACTGCAACAAGAAAGTACTCAAGAAAGATCTCAGCCATGCTCTTCCTCTTCTTCACAAAAAACAGTGTCATCCATCCCATCTCTGTCTCATTGCAGCCAGGGCCATACACACAGTCCTCCCTCTGATCAATCTCCTGAAAAACCTGCCGATGCATCACCCTGCCTCCCTTCTGCTCCAGAGTCTGAAACTAGCCACATTTGGCTGCCTGATGCCACATCTGGCCTATCCATCGAAACCCAGCCACAAAACCAGCTCCAGCTCCAACCCCAGGCTCAGTTCCAGTGTAGTCTCTGTCCACTGTCCCTGCCATCAGTCCAGCTGTGGCAAGAGCATCAGACCAGGCACCTCCTGGCAGCTCAGTCCCAGGTCCAACTCCTCCACTCTGGCTTCACAGACCGGACCATGCCTTACATGATGCTCCACCCCAACCACACCCTGATGGCAAGCCAAATGCTTTCGGGTGCTATGTCCCAGATCCACCCTAATCCCACACATTCCATGATTTCACACTTAAATAGCCTACAAATTAAGAACACGCTCTCTGATCACTCGAGTAACAACGTCACCAGCCTCTCTCAAGGTTCCTTGACACCCATGAAGCAGACTACAAAGCTTATGTCAGAAACCAGTTTTGAAGGCCAGAGGGGTGGTAGAGAGGTTGAGGAGGAGCACAGAAGGGATAAGCGTCAAAGAACCACCATCACCCCAGAACAGCTTGAAGTGTTGTATCAGCGCTACAGTTTAGACTCTAACCCCACCAGAGGAGTCCTGGAAAGCATTGCACGAGATGTGGGCTTAACAAGACGTGTGGTTCAGGTACTTTATAGATGTCTGTTGTGTTTGAATATATGTGAATATTTTTGGGAGAGAGGGATGGACACAAAGACAGAGACAGTTAATTAATGCTTAAGTGTATTTTGAATTTTAAAACCCGCAGTTTTCTCCTTCACAGGTCTGGTTTCAGAATACACGAGCCAGAGAGAGAAAAGGTCAATTTCGGTCCATGGGGCCAGGATCCAGTTTCACTTTGGGTTTGAACCACCTGCGCTGCCCATTCTGCAGGGCTCTGTTCAAGGTAAAGAGTGCTCTGGATGCTCATATGAGGTCACGCCACTGGGCAGAGGCTGAAAGAGCAGGCTACAATTTATCAGCAAGTAATGGATCCAGTGGGCAGGTTGCGATGGCTGTGTCATCGGTCATGGACAGACCAGGTCCGTCTATCTCCTCCAATCCGATCCCAAACCATGGCTATGTCATCAGCAACAAAGAGTTATCTGTGAAGCCACCTGTGACCTCTCTGTCTTCAACCACCGATCTGAACAACCCGGAGGAGGATGATGACTACGAGGAAGATGATGAGGAGTATCCATGTGAGGAGGGTTCCAGTATGGCTGACCAAGAATGTCCTAGTCCTGAGGTGTCTGGGGGTCCAAACTCAGATTGGGGTGAGACACAAAGTCAGCAGCAGCAGCACCACCACCACCATCAGCAGCAGCGCCAGAGGACACAGATGAGCCACTTCCAGGTACTCCAGCTCAGAGACTTCTACAGGAGCCATCGTACACCCAACCGACATGAGTGTGAGGCACTGGGCCAGGAGTTGGGACTGCCTCACCGCGTGGTGCAGGTAAATGTTACAAACACTGAAGGCAAAACCAAATGCAGTTCAATCTTCATATTTTAAAGAGCAATTAAATTTTAAGGGTAATAGCTAATATTATTCATTCCTTTATTCATTCATTTATTTTTACAGGTGTGGTTCCAAAACGCCAGAGCCAAGGAGAAGAGGGCGAGGAGCCTGAGTTCTGACTCCGCAGAGAGGGAGCAGGCCGAGCTGTCTGCCGGGGCAGGGGAGAGAGACAGAGCTTAAAGAGGCAGACCACTTCCCTTTGCTTCCTTCTACTATGTTTTCCCCCAAACCCGTCTTGCACCTTCTGTCGACCTCTAGACATATACCCTGTCCACTTTGCTGCCAAACCTGTAACCTGAACACCCCAAAGATGCAGAGCCACAGTGGCCCAAAGAGAAACTCTCTCAACCAAAAGTAGGAGAGAGCCCAAACCAAGTCCTCTCTACCCCAGCTTTTCTCTTTTCATATTGTACTCAAACTCTTCCCTGGTCTGTCCTTTCTTGTTGAAAAGAGCTCCTCTCCCTTTTCGTCAGACACCTTACTCCAACCAAACACCACCTTGATTTAAAAAAAACAACCAGATGCCACAGAGGCCAAAGAGCATTCTCCAAGTATGTGACCTCACTGCCCAGCTAGAACTGCAGTCTACCTCTCAGTCTGCACGACAGACTCACAGTGGGCCCTCCACCAGACAGTGCTAGATGACTAGCTGTGTAGCATGTAGTGCCAGTCTATACAAAACTGGAAAAGAAATTGTCAAAGAGATTTTAGTGTAAATAGAGAGCTCCAAAAGATAAACTTGAAGAAAAACAAAGCAGTTAACAGTGGAGGAAGAAGAAAAAAAAGAAGAAGAAGAAAAAATGGAATAATATCCTTGAAATAGACGGAGGTATTTGCATAGAGCTTTTGTAATGACTGACTCAGATTCCAAAGCTCGTAACCAAAATTTTACATGTCTGTGGATTTAGTTTCAACATGTTTGTTTTCAATAACAAACTGCAGAGCTGACATCTGTACGGTGAAGGGATGAGATCTGCAGCTGGCATAGGTAAGCCGAGTACCAATAGACTGCAAGGGTGCTAGGATGCAGCTTCACCCTCCACAAGCCAATGATGAGTCTTCTGTTGTACATGTACACCTTCTATGTTCCTTTAGTGGATAACAGCCCAAATAGCACAGAACGTAAAGGCCAGTTTGTCCTGAGAAGGGCAAACTATTTTTATAGCACTCAACCATTATGCTGTATATGAAAACTTTAACCAAACTCAAATTTACCTTGTGTGTGTTTAGTAATAGTTTCTTAATATAAATCTTATGGATTGAGATAAACTGTCTTGCTTCGATATAATAGTGTCATGATTATGAAAAGATTATGACAGCTTTGATATGTTCAGGCAAGGTGACTTACTGCCTTTCCTTTCTATTTGAATATACCAATGGCTTACCAATGTTATGTGATTAATGTAAAGCTTTCTATGCTCAGGTCAACAGCTCAACATGGCTCTGCTTCAAATGTGATCCTAATACTGTATTTTTCTGTTTTGAAAACAGAAGATGCATGGTTTAACCTTGGACTAAGTATTAAAAGATATCTACAAAAACATCTCTGTATTTCAAAGATCTGAGCTTTTCACCTTTGAGTAATAGATTGTTACAAAAACCTTATTGAAACTAAAGTGTTTAATAGTGTGAGGGGTAAATGTACAGTATTTAGCTTTTGTATGGTTGACTCAAGACTTCATTGGATGTTTGAGACTTAGCTCCCTTTTCCACTTACAGACGGGGAGCTACTGCGCAAAGCTGAGAAAAAAACTTTGGATGTTATTGATGTTATTTTTGTACACTTAATTTATTTTCCCTCTTTATTCCTCCCTACCTGCTTTCCTCTTTTTCACTCTATCTTTCGTCCTCTGTTCATTTGCAAACAGTCCTTATTCTATCTGTAATAATGATAATGTAACAATAATAGCTAAACAATAATTAATGCTTTAAGACAAAAATCCAAAGACGTGATAATACTTTAACCATATGACCTACAAAAATAAGCGCTACTGTTTACTTGACGATGTACTGCTGTTTTTAAAGAAGGAAGGAGTCCCTATATCTAAGCTACTGTTTTCTGCCTCTCATAAGCACACTGGAGACTGTAACCAAAACCCCAGACTAGAGCCATGGCAGTCTGTAATATAGCGGTTAAAGAGTTTTACTTCTCTTGAGAAACATTGCAGTTTATTTTCTTCTTTTTTTACCATAGTGTTGAACTTCAGCCCTTAAGGATGTCCAGTTTGCTGCTAATGTACTGTAGTTTCTAACGATACTGTAGAAAGATGCATGCTCTGATCGCTTTACCACTAGGCTTTAATGACTTCAAACTGTAATGATACCTGTGATGCTGTTGATAAACTGCTCCTCTGTTAATCTGTTGAAAACAAATGGATATGTGGAGCTCAATTCCATCAAGTTTGTTTTCAGTATCCTGTTAATTACCCCTACTCAGAAGATAAAAATGGCTTTCAGAATGCCAGAAATATTTTTTTTTTTCAACCAGTTTCAGTGAAACCTGCTTGGGGCATTAATTCACTCAGTACTTATGGAGATACTGCATAGCTGTTTGAAGGAGTTTTGCCCCAAACCTTCCGCTGGTAAGGTGTCAGTCTTTCTGTGTTGCAATGTCTCTAGTCCATTTGTCCGGTTAAAGCAGCTTTGCTCAACTCAGACTGACATCACAGCCAATCTTCCAAAGGATGTGGACTGACTGATAACTCTTGTCATGTTTTGTTCTTAAACTAACCAATGTTTACGACAATACCAATGAGCTTTCTTCTGTACAGAAATGTGCATTCCAAATACCACAAAAGCAGTTTTTTTTTTTTATACTGATTATTTTAAATTTCATTTTTCTCATATTCTCTTGATCTTAGTGACTGTAAGATGTACATATTGGGGTCCTCTATGGTGAAGGGACTCTGTTATCCTTACTGTAGGTAAAAGTATTCTTTTCATTTTTTTTCTGGATATGTTGTTGCCATAGTGATGACCAAAAAGATACCTGTGATGTGCACCTGTCCTTATGTCCTGCTCCAGTGGTTTAGTGTGTCTTTATCTCTCCTTCCCCCAGTTCTCCCTTACTGGTGTGTGTTTCTCTCCCTTTCCTTCCCCATATTCCACTGAGCTAAATAAAGTCTGCTTTGGTGCACGCTCTGGTGTCATCCCTTTGGTTATCTGAGAGAAGCCATTTTGTGAATGTTGTCGTATGGGAGGGTGACTGCCTGTTCTATTCGTGTTTCGTATTCCAGGTTGTATGTTCGGATTTAGTGTGTGTTTGACTGGAAGGGCTTTGATGTGCAACCGTGTGTGTGTAACATGGATGTGTGTGGAAGGTGTTTGGTGAATGGAGCCACGACCTCTGGGGTCACTTCATTAATTACATCTGTGACATTCAGCCAGATGAGTTTCCTTTGTGACTAAATGATATGATGAATATTAACGACCTTGGATGAATTACACTGCTGCTCCTGCTGCTGCTGATGATGATAATGTGTTTTACGACTATGGGATAGAGGGGAAGAAAATTGCACACTACAGCACATTTAGGACATGCAGATTTTCAAATGCAACATTTCAGAGACCACAGCGTAGGTTGGTAGAGCAGAGTTTATTATTTTATTCTTTTTTGTGTGAAACTTTCCAGTGGTTGGTGAAAAAACTTGAAAAAAAGTTAAATGAAGGTGTATTCACTCAGGGTCTCAAGTGCAAACTGGTGTCTGCTTGTTGTTTTCTTTGGCAGCAAGCCATTCGTTTAACCATTAAAGAGAAATGGGACAACAGGAAAAATTACCATGAAAGAGTCTTGGGTTGGGGATGCAGAGATGAGACAAACGCATACTTCGAGAGAACAATAGTAAAGCCGACACAGAAGAAGGCTTGAGATAGCTTCGTAGCTGATGATAGCCATCTTAGAAAGTCATCGTGATAAAGTGATCCCCCACCATTTCTCCTTCTCCCTGTCCTCCCCCCTCTTAATCAAATGAGTACCGTGCAGCTGGTGGGGTTGCGGCAAAAAGGGGTATGAGTGTCTGTGTGGAGAGGAGGTGGGGGGTAGGAGTGGGGGGTTGGGGGGTGGGGGGGCTTTGAGGGATGGCGTGAAATTATTGCCTGCTGGTGTATATGTGTCGTTGGGGGTAGTGGGGTAGAGTAGGGGGTTGGGCTGGGGCTGGTTTGGGGGGGGGGGTAATGTCATTGCCTGCTGGTGTATCTGTAGTGGGGGCTCATTTAGATTTAGATTGGTTATGTGAGGAGAGAGCTGAAAGGCCAGCTCATGTTTATGCATGAATCCCAAAGCATGCTGCTGTGGTGGAGCCCTGAGTTAAAGAGACAGAGCTGAAATACATTGGCACATTTAGATACAGCTTTGCTCCTTTCGAAAAGGCTTCAGCCAAAGTGTCGCTGTGCCATCAGATACATTTCAATCAGTGTGTGTGTGTTGTGCAGGCCTGTTTGTGGCATTCATTTGTCTGTCTGTACCCACTCGTGTTTACACAGATAGATAGAGGGGATATATTTTCTGTCGAAATATATATATATCGCGCTGCTTCTTTTAATCTAAAAAAACCTATTTTAGTTTTAAAAAGGTGATCACAACTGTGCACTGCCAGACTCTGTCCTGATGATTGCTTTGGTGTCTTCTACAGCTGATGCAGAGCTACGCACAATGTACCGATGCTTCCCACATTACATTTGCTCATACACAAAGAGTAATCAGTAAATGTCTTTGAAGGAGAGTTTGTTCAGCACTTCATCAGGTATAAAGTGGTTTTTATTTGGAAATGTGGTCCCTATCCATCTTTTAAATGACTTTTTAATGGTCGTCACACCATCCTAATCAATCATGTAGCAGAGCTTGCCTGCAAGCGCAAATACACTCTATTTATTATTCCTACATTCTGCTGCAAAATCTGACTCTGCCTTCTTGGTACTGTAAACGGACAGAAAATCAGAGAAATTGTCTTTCTGATTTTGTGGAAACATTAGAGAGACTTCCTTGACCTGTTATCCGGCATCCTGCTCATGAGGTACCCCGTGTAATCTGTCTTCATATCATATCAATACTTTGTAGACCTCGCTCAAATGGTGGATATATAACTTTATAAAAATATTGCTGTTTATTGTCATTCTTGGGTGTCATTTCATCCAGGCCTATACTTTTTTTTGACCCCTCACCATCCCCCATCCATACTGGCACACCCTTCACTGGCCCCCCTTCAGTACTTTACATCTATAATGAGATACAAATACGCATCAGCAGGACAGTGTCGACGCCACGCGTCACTCTGTGAATATTACTCACACTTATTAGCTGGATTATGTTAATCTTTACACTCCCTGCTCACAGACAACAGACTCCCCATGATATGGGGATGGTCACGGCAGTAAGCGTGTGTTGTTGTGTGTGTATGTGTGTATGGCTGTGTGTGTGTGTTAGAGTGACTGCCATGTTGTCAAACTGATCTGCATGTGAAAGGGCGGTCTAATTACATCACTTATGCAAATAAGAAATGCACGTATGTGGGCACACACATACACACCAAGGACAGCTCACTGCTAAAGGTCAAAAAGACAGTTTGAGGTGAGTCTTACTGACTAACACAGGGTGGCATCGCCACCTGTCAGAGATAGACGAGTCTTGACACATACGTAGAAATCACAATGGATGTTTTTGATGCGCTCCCTCAGTTAAATTAGAAAAAAAGAATGGATGGGTTGAGCTCACAGTAGACTAGAACACTTAGACTGTTATTGGAAAATGTCCGACCGCATATCCACTGATTAGTCTTTTTTCAGACTGAAACATTGATAGTATCCCTGTTGGAATGATTGATTGAGTCTGACACATTTTAATTACGCCCAAATTAAATGAATCGGCTGGCGGACTATAAAACATTGCTGTTTAATAACGAGCCCCTCCATTTGCCCCCCCCCCTTCTTTGATCCAATCCCATCTTGGCCGGCCGCACCAAATAACCTCTCTCCATTTAATGATATGCAAATGAATTTTCATGAACCCCATGATCCCATGCGATGATTAAACTGAGATGACATTAGCTGCCATGCTGCTGCCACTGTCAGTGTTTCTGTCTGCCTCTATTCTCTGTCCCTATCGCTACCATCTTTCTTCGTATCCACGACAACGACCAAGGGGTGATATTAAGTGGTTCACTGTCACCATTCCCTTATAAATTTTCTTTGTGAGAGACGAAAATGTCCGTATCCATTGTTATTTCAGAGAAGTTTTACCGGTGGTAGTGGGGAGCACCAGAGCATGAGATGTTGGGTGTCACACCACATGTGGGAGTGGCAGACTGAGGACTTGCAAGTTCCAAAAATATACAATTATTGCAAAGCAGTAACATCATACAGACGATGTTGGTAACCTTCCACATCTCTTCATTTTCCACTTCCAGTGCTCCCCTCCCACCGTTCCATTTCAGTCGGGATCCAGCTCCACCTCTGCTGTCGTTTATTGTACTCCATTTGCATAATGAAGCCCAGGCTTAATTAAGATCCCACTGGAGTCTGGAGCCAAAGGATGAAGGAAAGAAGGACGAGGAGGGGAGGCGGGGGGGATCCGGCGTTCCTTAGCTTATCCGCACGTGTCCAAATAGGAGGCACAATTTAAGGGGGGAGAAAAGCGTTGACGAGCGATTAAATCGCTAATTATGATCGGCTGTTAGAATTAGTGTGTGGCTGTTAATTAGCTGCAGATGAGATGCCCAGACAGTTGCCCGCCCCTGACGACTGCAGCACCCTACCTGACTGGCAGTAGAGAAACACAGCTTGACATCCTGGAGATGATGCCAACACATCCCTCCCTTTAACACATGCAGCAGTCTGAGGGGACATCCCTTTAAGAAAATCCCAGGTGTGCATGTACAGGAAAGAGGCTCTTCATCATCCTTGTCCACTCACTCCCACTGTTCTTCATTAAGCACAAATTTTCCTTTTTTCCCTCTATATCCTTTATTCATTCTTCTCATTACTCCTCTTCTTCTGCGTGCTCTTGCTCTCCATAGTGGGATGATACGATCCCTCACCTTAGTTATTTGTAATGGACAGCAGCTTCCTTACAGTGCAGCAGTTGGCACTGAGGAGGCATGAGTTGGCATCGAGGAAATTTTTTTTTTTTTTTTTCCCCATACTCCCACCACAGTTGCATTTGTGATGCTGGTTCCAACCGATTGCTACTATTTCGTATCCGCATCTACTGTGCTTTTGTACAGCTTCTGTTGGCGCCTGTTAATGCCTCCCAGTTTGCGTTTGGCATGGTGCCATCTCTGTTTCTGGTCTCTCCCTTGAGGGGATGCCATCGCCAAAAAACATTGAAGGCATCCGAAATGTTCTGCTCACCGTATGGAGGTTTCTGTTTACAAATGTGTGTGTTATGTTGGCTTGGCAGCGTGCCATTTTTCTCCCTGTGCCCTTGCCGCCCCTGAAAAGATGCCATCACAGAATCGCTGGCAACTGTTGCCTGGGCACCTCTTCTTGGCTTTGTCCAAGCAAACAAACGGTGATTAGCGGCAAATCCTCAGAGGTGAGTCCTCTCGTCTTTGACTGAGACGGTTCTACGCCGACCACCTTGATTGCTTCGGTTGCGCCACGACTTGCAGGCTGGCACAGTGCCTGCTGGCTGGCACACAGTGACTGGCATGGAGAGAAAGACAAGTCAGAAAATGGATGCAATATGTAATTTTCCATCAACGTTTTTCTTCGCATGATCAACGTTCATCATGGAGTTACACCTTATAGATTCGCTGTATTCTCCATTTACCTCTTCAACATCATTCCCTGCGTTCCTTCATCCATCTACATCTGAGTCATTCTCTGTCTGCTGGCATCTTGCTCGCTTCTATGCTTCGGAGTCCTCTATATCTTCATTTTCTCTGCCCGTTCTGCTGTTTGTTTCGGCCAACTGTGCCTGTGCCAAGGTGGCACTATGGCAGCAGTATGGAGGTCTGTTTCTCTTCCTCTTCCATTCTTATTCTCCTCGCCCCTTTGCCCATGCCCATGCCCGCCCCCGCTCAAGCCCTGACTGGATGGCACTGTGCCAACCTGCCACCGCCATCGCTCTCATTTGTAGCTCATCCCTCCGTTGCCCTTCCCCCTGTCTTTACATTTACATCCCTCTCTCGTCCCCTCATTTCATTCATCCACTTTCTGAATCATTTACCCTCTGTGCTTGTATTAAATGCTGAAATTGTATATGTACACGATATTACTTAACTGAAGCATATACAACTTTTCATTTCTTAAATGCACACTGCAAATTGTTGCTCTCTGTTGTCATTTGGGAGACTACTTTGGCACCTGAAAGAATGCTCTGAGGGACTGCTCTGTAAGTAATTACCACAGCACTTACTTATTCTACCGAGACAAGAAGAGAAAGACGAAGAGAGACCCTGAGTTTGTAGAAAGCTTCTGTTGTTTTAATTAACTTTTACCAACCCCCCCATCATGTGTGCTTCATTTGACATCTCTAAGAACGTTGTGCAGGTTGTGCTTGTTTACACAACCACTGTATAGCCATATGATTGATCCGATTATCAGTAAAATCGATTGCTTACCATTGACCCCGCCCACTTCACCAAGATGACCCTTGCTCCGAATTTTTTTCCATTTTTTTTCTCCTCTTTGAAATCTCTCATGTCAAACAAAAGCTGCGAGTGATAGTGGAGCTATTAAGCAAATACTCTCATTAGTACACAAAACATAATGAATATGTAAATGATGTGTGTAATTTATGCATAGGCTGAGAGAATTGTTCTCTTTTCGGTCCTGCAATGTATTCACTCTATTTATAACTCCTTTTCCCCCAAACCTCACACTCGTATGCCAATTTTCCTCTTTTCTTAGACCACATTCTGTGAACGAATCCATGGAGGACTTCTGGAGGTCCCACTATTGTCTCTTTTATTTTGTGTCTTTTTTTTTTTTTTTTTACACACTTCTCCTTGCCTTTAACCATGGTTTGTAGTTTTTAATAGCCTCTCTGAGTCCCTCTCCTTTTCTCTGTTTGCTTCTATCTGATCACAGCCTGTCCTCTCCAAAAACAAACCCTGCAGTGACGCATTAAACCAACTACCGAGTGTTTGAACAAGGTCTTTTTTCTAGGAATATAAATACTGAATAGACTACCGACGAAATCACAACAACAATCGACTTTGTTTCATACTGTGTTCTGTCTTTGCCCCCTCTGTGACTGTGTTGGTCGTAATGTGTGGTCCAAACTGTGTGGTAAACTGATGTGTGTCCTTATAGATGGTGAGTAGCCTTGCTCCTGTCTAGGATAAACACCTATAATACTCTGGCTCCCTTGGCAATCACCATAGCAACAAACCATGGTACCCACGTGAGCTGCATAATAAGATGTTCCCCAAGACCACGGACCATAAAGCGGCGACAAACTAGACACATGCAGCAATGAATGTGAATCAGAAAATAACCATTCAAATGTCAAGCTTGATCTCTGACTCACTCCAGACTAATCTTTTATATTTATCTATAGGCTTGCATCACATAGCACACACTCTGAGATGCCCATGCACCTTCTCTCTGTCTCTCCAGACCTTAACAGGTGCTGATGAGCTGCAGTCAATGATTGTAATGAGCTATCGATCACCGTGGGAAAACAGAGGGACAGAGAAGGGTGAGGGAGGTAGGGGGAACCGGAGGACACACACACACACACACACACACACACACACACACACACACACACACACACACACACACACACACACAAACAGAACAAGGTGGATTGCCAGAAAAAAAAAAAACAACTTCAAATGAACTAAATGGAGACAAGCCACCCAAGACAGAGTATCAATACCTGCTTTAATCAAGTCCTCATCTCCTATTGTTCAGCTTAAAATAGAATTTATGGGGAAAGGGTTTCTCTCAAAGCAGGTTGCGGGGAACTGTTCAACTCAAAGCAGCTTCTGGACCGGCTCACCAGCCCAGGATGACCATGCATACATGCTTGTCATGACCGAGTCCAGATGCCAGTGAATGGCACTGACGCAGTATCTCTATTTTCCTGTCTTTTTGTGCTGTGTGCATGGAGTAGAGGCAGACAGCTTTAGGGAAGGGGGAGGTGCGTTGTGTGTGCGTGTGTGCGAGTGCGTATGTGTGTGTCGTGTGTGTTGGCTGGCGTTTCAGATAATGAAATGCAGCAGGGAACAAAGAGCTGGGGGCCCCTATTCTCTGTGCTGCAGCTTCATTTTCACTCCCGTCAGTCTATGATTCTTCCATACCCTCTTTCTTGTGTACGTTTATGTGTGTGTGTTTATGTTTGTATGAGCGGGTTGTTGTGTGCACGCATGTCCCCTCCTCCTCCTGTTAGTATTCTGCATGGCAGATCCCCCTAATGTAATAACTGTGTCTGCATGTCTAATTTACAGCAGGAGAGAGTAAATAGCCTGTGGTTAATTACAGTATGTGTGTGTGTGTGTATGTCTGTGTGTGTCTATGCATGTGTCTACATGCGCGTGGGTGTGTCAGAATGATTTATGAGTTGCAAATAGCTACACCAGTGGCCCGTTTCTCCTCACTTAGTTTTTAATCTGTCTTTCCATTAATTTTCCTGGAGACATTATTATGGTTTTAGAATGATGTGCACGAGGATGCACATGTGAGTGCACGTATGTGTTAATGAGACAGAGGTGTGGACATTTTGTGAGGATCGGGACAACATGGGCACCTGTGCTGCACCTTGCCCCCCCCCCTCTCATCTGTACTTCTCCATTTCCCTTCCTTGCGTTCCCCTTTTTCTCCCTTCCGCTGCTTCATTCACTCTCTTCATTGAGAGCCACAATGAACACAGATCTTTATTGACAGTACACGGTAGAACATGGAAACAGCAGGTCAATCCGTTTAGCCCAAGGGCCGATACACCAATTCACCAATTTGTCAGTGTTAGTTTGAGAGAGAAAAGCAGCTAATCTCTCCTCTCTGCTCTCTATTGATCACACACTTAGACTCCACTTCTCTGTCTAAACACTATTGATTCTCTCTCTCAATCTCTTTCTCTCTCCCTCTCTCTCCCTCTCTTCCTGTATTGCTCTCTCCACATACCACTGTTCTCAACACATCTTCCCGTCATACATTTTGACTGCTTCTCACATAAAAGCCTGAATAATTGAAACTGTAAGTTCTTCTCCTCTCATGTAGCCCTGAGTCACGTTTTTGATGGATACTTTAGAATATTTTTGGCATGAACAAAATAAGACTTTGAGTTATTTCTGTAATACACTATTGTATGTTGAGCTTATCAACTATTTAAAGCATTTTTGAGTTTGGCCCACAAGTGTCACAAATCACCGTTCCCTGCTGCATACATCCAAAAGCTTACGCACTGTCTCATTATCAATATTCTTGGCAACCCTGTTACATCCTGAAAACATACCGTGATTAAAAATTCACCGCTGGGTTCCTCAGCTTTGTCTCTCAGTCTCACATCAAAGGGTGCACTTGAAAAGGACCCCATTCCTGTCAAGATGAAGGCTATGTCAAAATGACAGCATGATTATCTTAAGGGACAAAACCCCCCAAATATTTTCCCATCAGGGCCAAACTGACCTCAAGGATCTCAATTTGAGTGGATTTAGCATGTGGAGACCCCTGTCACGAAACATGATAAGGATGATTATGTGCAGAAGTGGTCACACAGAGAGAGAGAGGGGATGAAAAGTCTAAAAAAAACAGTGTTCTGCTGCATTTACTATCTATATATTATTATAACGTCAATTTAATGAAATCTAAACAATTGCTACTCACATGCTCTAATAAAAAAAGGAGCCAGGCATCCGTGAAGTTCCCTATCCGCCCTTACATAGCCCTTATTCATTAGACTTGTATGCCCCCTACTGGTGATGACAACCCGTTACAAACCTGTAGCTTTGCGAGTTACAAAACGCCACCGCGGGGGTTGTGTAACGCAAAATCAGCTGTTGTTTGGTAACCGGTGAACCACCGGGCTCCGTGGCATCCACCAGACTGGTAGAAGAAAACCTCATAGCGTCCGATACACGGCGCATCGCCCCCGTCCCGGTCGGAGATGGCTCCCTCAGCCTCCGGCCTCGGCCCCGGCGCAGCCTTGGTGAGAAAGTTGTTGAGAGAAGTGCTGGAGGGTCGAGAGGATCCGGGGGTTTTCTTCGCGACGTGCGTGTCCGTCCTCGGGCACCAGGAGACCCTCTCTCGGTTCCCGGCCCTCATCCGGCCCCTGTCCGCGGCCAACGGCTCCCTGCACGGCGACCTCGCCTCCATCTACCGCGGATACTTCTCCAAGGTCAGTGGGGTCATCCCAACGTAGCGCCTTAGTTGTGAAGGGGTTCGGCGTCGTACACGTGTAAAAGAAGAGAAGATACAAACCGCTGAGTACACTTCAGTAAAATTTTTTAAAACATATATGGATCTGAGACCAAGAGAACAACAATGTTTTCATTTCCCCATTTTAAAAGCAGTATATTATAGTTATATCATCATTTATATTATAATATTATGAAATTTTGACAGTTGGTCTTTTTTTTTTTAATCTTAGCACTTTAACTCTTATTTAGCGACCCCTGACCTCCACAAGAGGCCAATCACACAAACATACAAACAAACACACCAACAAAAAAATATACAAACAATCACAAACAAACATGCAAGCAAACTAACATACATACATACAAACAAACAAACAAACAAACACGCAAACAAATATACATGCAAACAAACAAACAAAAATGCAAACAAATGAACAAACATGCAAACAAAACCAGTCTCCCAATTAGTTACCCTGACAATTTCACAACAGGTTAACGTGATAGCAAACAGCCATGTATTTAACTTAGCTTGACTTAAGCAGAAATAGGGCACTGTGGACAGACATTGTCTCTCTCCTCCCAGCCACGTGTTGGATTTAAGTTTCATCCTCAACAGAAATTTTACCCCTTTTTTGTTTTTGTATCAACTCCTGAGAATAATTGCAGCTCTAGTTAAATACGCCCATTTTACCACTAGTAACACCTCTGCTGTACCTTAGCGGTCTTGGATACCGCTTTAGGCTTTATGTACACTAGCTAATAGCTAAGAGAAATTGTATAAGATAATATGACCACCCATTCTGTCTGTCTATCATTGTCTATCAAAGTTGCCTTTTAAAATCTAGCGGTAGGCTTGGACACCCAGGTGTTTTCTCTTATTCTGCTCAGTTGAGCTCTATCCTGTATTATTCATTAACTATGAGTTTGATTGTTAGATTGTAAATCTAAGAGAACAAGGAATGGCAAAAAACAATAAACAAAACTAACAGGGGAGGCAGAGATGTCAAACAAGCACTGGCTGTCCAGGCAGATGTTCAATCAGCTCAAATAAGCAAAGACACCTGTGGGCCCTTACAAAGAACTGACAGATATCCACTAACCTATCTATTCTAAAAACAAAACTAGCTTTATAAACTCGGTGCAATTTTTAATTAAAAAACAAAAAATATTAACTAAACTAGCATTTTCTCTAAAGGCAGCATTGACTGTCTATAATGCAAAGGCACCACAAAATATTTTTGCATAGTTTGTGCAAAACACCAGCCTTGGTGTTTGGCCACTGAGGGTAGAGTGCTTACTTCCTGACATTTCAACAAAATAAAACTGCAGTGTTACAATCGTTATGCTTAAATTGCTACTATTTTCACATGTAATTGTAAATATTGCACATTAACTTTGTCATCTCTACCCAAACGACTAAGCAGTTAGTTGAACAGTACTATAAACAGGTTCTTCTAATTCAATTGCAGACTGAGGATGATGAACTGGAACTTGCATTGGCTCTCTCTGTACTGGAAATGAAAGATCACCAGTTGTCAACACCCAGCCAAGAATCCCGACTTCAGCAGCCTGGAGACAGACCGAGTCGAAGCAGCTCTGTTCAACTGACCTCAGTATCGCAGCCTCAGAGAAACAGCCACACTCCGCTAGCAGATGTAGCTGACAGGAAAAAATACACCCACTCTGCACAAACTGGACCCTGGGGCATGGTGTGCCCACCACAGGCAACCCGAGAGACTGAGCTTCAGGAAAGCATACACGTTGACAAATATGATAAAGATACCCCGGGGACAAGTCAAACTTCGTGTGTCTCCAGACTGTCTGCCTCACTTTCCAAACAAGAGACAGGTATAGAAGATGACCAAATGATAGAAGGAGACCTGAATCCATCAGAGAAACCAAAACGCTCTAAGAACAGACGACAACGGCGTAAAGGGGGTGGCCAGCAGGTTGTAGGTTTGCCCCGCTCTCTGGCAGCACCGCCACCAGTGCTGCTGTGGTTTAGGAGAGATTTGCGACTGTGTGACAATCCTGCTCTTATCGGCTCGTTGGAGGTTGGGGCACCTGTCATCCCTGTCTTCATCTGGATCCCTGAAGAAGAGGAGGGACCTGGGATTACTTTGGCTGTGGGGGGAGCTTGTAAGTTGACCTCTTTAAAGCACAGTGCATCACTGCCCCTTCAGACATGGCACCCAGTTTGCAATCATACTGTCTCTTCTTTTTACAGGTAAATACTGGCTTCATCAAGCTTTGTCTTGCTTCCGTTCATCTCTGGAGCGCATTGGTAGCCATCTCATCTTCCTCAAGGCGAATGAAGAGGGGAACAGGACGGGATCTTCTTTGCGCATCCTTAAGGAGCTGATAAAGGAAACCGGGGCGAGAACAGTGTTGGCTAATGCCCTGTATGAGCCATGGCTGAAGGAGAGGGATGACGTGGTGGTGTCAGCTCTGCAGAAAGAGGGTGTTGAATGCAGGATGTTCCACTCCTACTGTCTCAGGGACCCTTACTCTGTCAGCACGGAGGGTGTAGGACTTAGAGGTTGGTTACAATGATGTGAACATGGTATACTGAGCTTGATTAAATATTTGTGCTCATGCCTTGAAATTTGTTAGTAATCCAATATAGTCCAACGTTATATCACTGCCATATGGCCATTTTTGGTGACTTTCTGTTTGTTTTAATCTTTGATGTAGGAATAGGTTCAGTGTCTCACTTCATGAGCTGCTGTAGGCAGAACCCAGGGTCTGCATTAGGGACACCTTTGGACCCTCCGGTATCTCTTCCCACACCTGCCCACTGGCCTCAGGGAGTCACTTTGGATGCGCTAGGGCTGGCACGCATGCCCCGCAGGAAGGACGGCACAACGGTCAGTAACCACGGCAGAGTAGTCCTCTAGGGCCTAGCTAAAGCCCAGGATGCAATTATGATTATATCACGCAGTCCTCAGTATCTGTTTGTGTTCATTTTCACATTCAGATTGACTGGGCAGCTAACATCCGTAAATCCTGGGATTTCACTGAAGAAGGAGCACATGCCCATCTTGAGGCGTTTCTTCATGAAGGTGAGACACTTTGTATGCAAATTCTAAGCATATCATGCAATGGGTTTGTAGGTATGCTAAGATATTGATGTAACAGTATCTTATGCTTATTTCCACATTTCCTAGGTGTGTATAGGTATGAAAAAGAGTCAGGCAGGGCAGATTGTCCGAACACCAGCTGTCTGTCTCCCTACATTCACTTTGGTCAGCTCAGCCCACGCTGGCTATTGTGGGATGCCAAAGGGGCACGCTGTCGACCCCCAAAGTTCCAACGCAAGCTGGCCTGGAGAGATTTGGCCTATTGGCAGCTAACACTGTTTCCTGACCTCCCCTGGGAATCCCTCAGACCTCCATACAAGGTAGAACTGACCTATATACACCCTAATAACAGACAAACGTTGGGTGTTACACATAAATGGATTGTACCCTTTACTCTATTCATAAGTAATTATAAGTCCATATCCCACTATGATAAACAATGTTTGTTAGAAAGTCACACTATTCATCTACTGGTATTTGCAGGCCCTGCGATGGAGCAGCGATCGCGGCCACCTGAAGGCCTGGCAGCGTGGTCGTACTGGCTACCCTCTGGTGGATGCCGCCATGAGGCAGCTGTGGCTGACAGGCTGGATGAACAACTACATGAGGCATGTGGTGGCGTCTTTCCTCATAGCATACCTCCATCTGCCTTGGCAGGAAGGCTACCGCTGGTTTCAGGTGAGACGTGTATGCATATAGACACACGATGCACTCACATAAGTACTACTTCCTGACCCTGCATCTAACATTTACATGTGTTTAGGACACCCTAGTGGATGCAGATGTTGCCATTGATGCTATGATGTGGCAGAATGGGGGCATGTGTGGTCTGGACCACTGGAACTTTGTCATGCACCCCGTAGATGCAGCAATGACCTGTGACCCCTATGGCAGCTATGTTAGGAAATGGTGTCCTGAACTTGCAGATCTGCCTGATGAGCTCATTCACAAACCCTGGAAATGTCCTGCGTCTATGCTTCGACGTGCAGGTGAGGAATGTGGCTGTGCGGTCAACTGTTGATTTTGTCAAAAAAAAAAAGAAAAACAAAAAGAAACAACTACTTTTGAAAATGTTTCGAATGGTGCGACCTGTATGGTTCCAAAACTTGACATAGAAATCTCCTTTCCTTGCTATCCTCACTGTTTAGGTGTGGTGTTTGGCCAGACATATCCTGATCGAATAATTAAAGACCTAGAGGAGCGAAGGAGTCAGTCTCTGCAAGATGTAGCTCTGGTGCGTAGAGAGTTTGGACAATATGTGGACAAGCGTACAGGCTGCGACTTGGTGCCGCTTCCCCCACGCCTCGTCTCAGAGGCCCTGGGCTTATCACACAGGAATGGTGGCGTGGTGGCAGAAGGGAAGCAGTTCCTGTTGCCTGTTATCACCCGCATGGAGTTCAAACACCAGCTGGAAGATCCAGACGCAGATGCCGCCTCAAATCCCTACAGTGCTGTTCTAAAGGGGTATGTGAGCCGCAAAAGGGATGAGACCATTGCCTTCCTTAATGAGAGAGACTTTACCGCCAGTGTGATGTATGAGGGGACACAGAGAAAGGAGAGACTAGAGAGTGATTATCGTCGAATGGAGGGACTCCCTCGGCCTCCAGCTCCTCGGGGCAGGGCCAGACGTACTCCGACAGCCAAGGACAGGTTCTCTATAGTACCCGGTGGGGCGGTCACTTCACTCAGGTGACTCAGAGATCAAGACTTTAATTCACAGGTTTTAAGAAACCAGACAGTTACCAGCCTTAAAATACTGATGTAAAAATGTTACAGAAAAAAAGTCTTGAAGTGCAAAGACAGGGCTAGGATTGATTTGTTTGTGTTCACACTTCTGAGAGAAATATTGTGAGAGGGCTGCAAAATACTCGAATTATTTTGTACAGAGTATTAAGTATAATCTCAGGTATTGAGAAATGGTATTTTTCTAGCCTCTGCAAAAAACATTGATTCAAGTTGGCCAATATACTTGATTTTTTTTGCATCTGTTTTTTAAGGGTCTGTATTTTTTTTTTTTATCATGAAACTGAAGTTTTTCTCAACAAATTATTAAAATTTATGCCTATTTTACAGTTTGCAAGGCGATGTCAAGAGCTTCAGAAAAGCTGATATATAGCCATGTGTGTATGGAAACTTCAGTCAAGGTGGAGGTGTTGGGTTCCAATCTTGTTTTGAATTTTGTTTTTTATTGATTTTTTTTTTTTTTTTTTGTATATTTGTATATTGGGTTCTAACCTTTTGCTGGAAATGTTGCCTGGCATTACATGTGGTTGATTTAAGCTGTTTTCTTTGTAGTATTTAAGTTGGGTAAATGAGCAAATATGAAGATAGCATTTATATTATGTAACACATAGTGGCAAGGATATCAGATGCTCTGCAGTCAAACTGTGGTAATTATATGTCAAGCTGTAATTTTCTATACTTTGGGAAATAAAAAATCAGAGGCAACAAAATGTGTAAGGAAATGTTTATTTTCTAATGTACAGGTCCCATGGCTACTGTGTAGCTGTCATACATGCAATGTAGACCAACATAATTAATATTATCATAAAGACCAAAGTGCTTTTTAAATTCTAACAACATCCTAGAACAGGAATTCAAGTTTATGTTTTACTGATATACTTGGAAACTGCTCTATTGACTGTAAGTCTCAGTTTCTTCTGTTTGGGCTTTCAAGTTGCAAGAACTCAACATTTAATGTTCTGTTGATGCAGACTAGCAGGTGCCCTAAAGTCAGTCTGTAACAGTAGATAAAGGATTCCTAACGTTCACAGCTCTACAACATTGGCAGGTCAGCTCTCAAACTCCTTCAGTGGATGCTAAGCATAGCATTGTTGTTGACACAGGCACATCTTGTGCATCTCCCTGCCAATGGTATTTGAAAAGGAGAGAGGGAGCATAGCACTTATTAGGAGGTGTTAAGTTAGTCCTCAATAGAGCGGATGTATCTCTCATAGGCTGCTTCGTCCATTAGATTGTCAAGCTCAGCAGGTTTGGCAATGGTCATCTTCATCAGCCAACCTGTATTTAATAGGTTAAAAAAAAAAAAAATCAGGTCAAACTGTGAGTCAAGGACCATGCCAGTGTTTTTACCTATTATAAGTCATATACATTTAACATCACCAAAGCAATACAAGTGGCTTTGCCTTTTTTTCCATCTTTACAGTATGCAAATAATCTTCAAGATTTCTAACTTGGTTGCGTTATCTAAGCCATCACAGTAAACATTGCGCTTGCTGTTATCATTGTAAAATTTAGATTATCAATTCACGGTAAAGCTATTGTGACCAGAAGTTGAATTTTTAAATTCTGCAGTGAATTTCCATTCAATGAGAATACTCAGAGTGGTGAACAAAGATACCAAAGCTTATTGTGGTTTCTCATATTTTTAATTGAAAGGAAAACTAGTTGCCGTGTGGGAGATAGGAAAAACAAAACGAAAAAAGTGAAAAACTACTAGTATGGATCAGGTGTAGAGTGAAGATTGGTCAAACCGGCATGATAGAAATATAGCTATATAGGTTCATTAAAGTAGCTATTAATTTTAGTTCTACATAACAAGCCTCATGTCCTTCATCTTTCAACAGACTGTCTTCTATGTTATGTTGCTTTACTGCCATCTACTGTCCAAAAAAATAATATTGCTAGTCAGTTTCTTTACAGTTTCTTTAAACCTCACAGCCTGTTATTGTGAATTGTTATGATTTGTAAAACCTGTTTTTATCATCAGCATATATGCATACATATTTCAAACACTACCCTATAAAACTCTTCAAAACAAGTATAAGCAAAGATTTATCTTTACAATTTTAGTTGGGAATAAAACTGTCCTGAGAAAAGGGAAATTCCATTTCAAAAAATACAAAATAATTTTATTTGCTCTCCAATGTACTGACTATGAACATATTTCTTTCGCAAGATATACATCAGTCAAATAAGAACTGCTGTAACAGTTTTTAGAAAGTAACCAAAGATTGGTGTTGATGTACACACTCTGGAGATGACCTTAAAACACCAGAGGTTTGTTAATATGTTCCAGTATAATCCAATGACTTTCACCATATCTTCAACTACAGGTCCCTCCTGTTTAAGGTCTTACATTAACCTTAAGGGTTTTTTTTTGCTTCTTTCACAATGCCTTCTCCTGATAACACAAAGATCTACATGGCCTGGACAATGTATTTTTATGTGTGCTTACCATCTTTGTAGCAGGATTTGTTGACCAGACCAGGGCTGTCTGCCAGCCGTGTATTGACCTCTACAACTTCTCCAGTCAAAGGGGAATAGAGCTCACTGGCTGCCTTTACACTCTCCAGAGCTCCACACTCATCTGTGATAGTAAAGGTTAGAAACAATTTCATTTACATCAGAGCTTTGTCATCTCAGAAGAATGGCAACTACACAGAAGGCATAGGCGATATGTTTAGTTATGCTGACCTTAAGGCAGGTGTTTTGCGGCATGATGACATTCACATACGTTTGCCTGACCACTACTTACCACTACTCTTTATCACTGTTTCAAAACATACCTCGGCATTGCTGCACTTCTTTTTCTTTTCATTTAAAGATCGACACTGATATATCGACAACATCCTGCTATCGCCGGACTAATTTATCACCTGGGCTCCATCTCATATCTCAAAACTGTTGTAATAGTAGCATAATCAGCTACAGAGGGAATGAGAAGACTGAGATCAGGCTCAAGTCCTTTTATAGTAGTCCTTCAGCAGTGGGTGCTGTGAGGTCAGCCTGGGCCACAATTTCGTACCTTGCTGAGCCAGCTGTGTTCCCACCTCTGGCAGTCCACAGTAAACTACATCTCCCAGGGCCTCCTGCAAAGGGGCAGAAAGCATTGTCAAATGTAATCAAAAACAAAAAACAAAAACAAACCCGTCAAATTCAGCGGGCGCTTGTGCATGTAAACGTGTGTGTGTGTGTGTGTGTGTGTGTGTGCGAGCAGAACCAGGGGACTCACTTGCGCGAAGTTGCTGATACCGACAGTCCCGATCCCGTCGTCTTCTACTCGGATCCATTCGTGCTTGTCTGTGAACTTAAGTGCTGCAAGACAACACAAGAGACTCACAACGTGCAGAGCTCCCCACTAGAGTCTGACGCACTCAGCAATCACCGCCCAGCATTGACAACCAAGAGAAAACGAGACGGACATCCCGCTGCGTCCTCTGCCCTTGTGTCCGTCTCCCTAGCTAACATTACCCAGTGGCTAGCGGAAAAAAAAAAAAATGCGAGCTAACATGCGACACTGCAACACACTCACACGGGGGGAGTAATACCTGCTGATAATCGGCTAGAAGAGGCTAGCGTTCTCCGAAAATAAGGTTTGGGTGCCAGCCTCAAGGGGGGGAGCGGCGCCGAGCGGATAAGTAGAGGCAAAAGTGTAGAAAAGTTGGAAGACAGGGAGCGGAGCATCCCACAGGCAGCCATCTTTGTCGCCTACTGATGAGGACACGAGGCTCTTCTTCGCGGGTGTTCGAGGCGTCGGTGCGTCTTCGCCGCGCCGCGCCGACGAGGCGACGATATTCAAGGGAACAGAAACGAACAGCTGCTGTTCGGTGGGTCACGTTTTAAGTCAGTGTAGAGGAGATGTTTGGTATCTGACGGGTCCAATTCTGATAGACCGGGAGGCTCCAGTCTTATTAAAATTATGGTTATGAACTGATGCCTTATTTAATAATGCCTTCCTTTTTTTTTCCCCCCCCCCTTGCAGGTTTCAACCATCCCGCCATCCTGAGCCCAGCTTTAATGACGGGCCACCTTTGTTTTCTTCTCAATAAGAATTTGACCCGTTTTTACTATTTTTATTTTATTGACATCAACCCCAGAGGAACCTGCAATCCAAATTGTGAATTATGAATTATGAATTAAATAGCCATATTTTCCTGTTAAAAACGAGCTTACTGCAGAATTTTAACAAATGTTTGGTTTTCTACTCTTTAAAATAATACAGTAACTGTTTCTGAAATTTTATTGCCCTTTTAAGATCCCACGCCAACCATAGAGCCCAAATTACTACCAATATTGCCAACACAAACACTATTCATTCATTTTCATATATTTTCCAATTACTTTGCTTGTTTCTAGGTGATGACAAGTGTAATACAATCTCTGATATGCCTTTTTCCAGACAATGTACATCCATTAGTGAAAACCAGAGATCCAGTCGCTGTTCCTAATGCTGCCGTATGTTTATAGACATCCGACCAAAAACAGCATCAGCTCCAGACTAAACAAACTGGGCTTATCAAAGTGATGACTGTTGGATCGCTGCACTGCTTTGCTGTTATTTTTGTATCATGTTCCATTTTGGAAAAAGAAAGCCTGCTATTGGTTGGATAAAAAAATCCAAAATCCAGCAGCACACCAAATAAAGAATAAAGAAATCTAATGTGTTAAAATTATGTTTATTTAAAAGAAGATTCTGGCGAGGAACACAGGGTTATGTTGCTGTATCTGCTTCTTCCCATGATAATAATAGCTGTCATCTCTTAGAGACCCACAAAGCAGAATTTTACACCCATAATATTTTGTGTGATTTTTTAAAATAACCACTAGATGTGCACTTTAACGTCCAATGTAATCACAGTTTCTCACATTGTGTAACAATTATAGAATGTGTGTTTGTTTCTGGCTACAAATGCCAGTTAAAAATTTACGCAGTTAACACCCACTTTAGTTCAGATTTACTGATTTAAATGGCCCGTCTGCACATCTATTGCTCCATGGTATATAAACATAAAATACTGAAGTGATAAAGTTCTCAGAGTTGTTTCAGGAGCCATGCAGACATCCCAAGATGACAGGTGGCCTACAAGTGTACATTTTCAATTATACTCCCCAGCTTCTACCAAATCTTTTGTTGGTAAAAACACACAAGGACTGATCAGATGGGGCTCACGGCTTACTGTTATTGACCAGTCTGGAAAAAAAACTTAATTTATTTATTTAAGTTACACTTTAATTCATACAAAACAACAGAATATATAAAGAAAATGTCACTCTCATGCCTGGGAGTTCTACTATTGCTCAAAATTGCATTAGCTGAGGAAATGGCATGTTTAAAAAAAAAAAAACAACAAAAAAAACAACGCAACTTGAGTGTTTCACACAACAATACACTCCCTTTGTCCTGTTCTGGCTTCATAAACTATACTGTAAAACAAAATAAAATACAGAACGACTAAAAGTGTCCTCCCCTATACCTGGGCTAAAAGCTACACACATAAATAACAAAAGCACATTTGTTTGGCTTTTATATTACACAGCTTCAAGAGTCCATCCAGTGTCCACTTTTCCTTATTTGATTCTGAAGATGAGAACAAAAAAAGAACAAAAAACAAAAATAAACAGCAACGATAATGACACTGATGACAGTAAAGAGAAATGACAGCTTGCTGTGGAGAGAGGAGTGAAAACAGAGGGGATGAAAACTCGTGTGTGTGTGTGTGTGTGTGTGTGTGTGTGTGTGTGTGTGTGTGTGTGTGTGTGTGTGTGAGAGTGTGTGTGGTTGTTTTTGTTGTTTTGGTTGTTTCTCCATCAGAGCTCATTGGAAGCTCACTTGCCCTCATTGAAAGGCGTGTGACATGTCTGTGTTAGGAGGAGCAGAGGTGAGTGCTGGCGGTCCGTGGCAGGCAGACAGAGGGGGGGTCTTTAGTTTGTAAAGTCTCTCTCCTCACTGCAGGAAGGAACAGCTAGGTTGGGAAAGCCAGGAAGTTCGTCTCGGACCGTGGTCAGGTTGCCACCGTGCACCACAGACAACAACTCTCTCTCTCTCTCTCTCTTTTGCACACACACTCCTGACATCTCTGTGCTCACAAACAACGCGCACAATCAGCCAGACCCAGACGCCCCTGTGGTTTTTAGGTGGCTTGTTCCTCCCCATCGGTCTCCTGCTTGGTCCTGCGCAGGTTGCCTTTCATCTTCACAAACTCAGGGGTGTTCTCCTGCTCTTCATCAATTTTCTGTTGCTCCAGCTCCAGCTGCAGAAATACAGACATTGGCAAATTCAAGTTACAGAGGTGATGAAGTGTCTATAGTAACACATATAGGGGTCAGAATAGTCAATCTTTGTTTTTCTCTTGTGCTCAGATACAGTAATAATGTGCATCCGTCTAAGTGCTAAAGTAACAGTTTACATTTGCTCTCTCAATCATTTACCTGCTCTAGTTTCTGTTGTCTTTTCATAAGCTCTATCTCCAGGTCGCTCCTCTTCTTGTGGGCCTCCTGCTCCTCCCTCTGAGCCTTAAGAACTTGCTCCCTCTTCCTTTTCTCAAGAACCTTCTGAAGCTCGGGTTTGTTCTGAGGAGCCAGGCCCCTGTGTGGGATCAATCAGGGAAACAGCATGTTACCAAAATAAAGTTTGCCCAACAGCCTCGGACAACACACACAGATGCAGAAACACACAGGGTCCCATTCAGAAAGAGACTGACATTTTAAGTAATACATGATGGCCATGACCTCATTCTAGTTTGACATACAGGTCTGTCTTAGATGTTCTGGATTAAACATGTTAATTGTCTTCCCAAATGTTTTGATTCTGAGCTGAACACAGACTGTTCCACATTTAAAAGTCTGCATACATGATGGTTGCCAGCACTGGAACTGACTTTGGAAAAGTGATTAAAAAAAACAAAAAATATGTTCCTTTTATTTTCCTTTTCCAGGGACCAGAATGAAAAAAAAAAACAAAACCAAAATAAAACCCACTCAAAATATTGACCCAAAAATTTAGAAGCATATTACAAATACTTTTCTCATATAAAGGCTCCCTTAGGGTGATAAGTTACACAACTGGCTGGTTTTGCATGGCAAAAATTAAAAAGGGGACGGGGAAATATTAGTAAAATGTGGGTGTGTCTTCTGAGGAGGAGCAAAACAACTAAAACTTATGTAATGTTCAAAACTCCTCCAAATTATAAGAGAGAGGGGTTGGGGCTGAGGATGAGCTGATGGACTGGAGTCAGCTAGAAAAGGTAAAAAACAATAAACAGCAAAGACTGCAAAGCACAATAAAGTTCCAAAAGTGCCACACACATACACAAAAATCAATAGCAGTAACAAGGCAGGATATCCTTGGGAAAAAAATCACCCTTCATTCCCTTTATTCATTCAATTCAACAACTATATCATCCAGATTATTTAATTCTCCTTGTGGTTATATGTTCCTTTTCGCCTGACTCTGCACAGGCTGTGCTGCTTCTTCAAAGCTAATACTGTGTGCCTACCTCACCACAGTTTAGCAACAACAGTACCTTAATTAAATGCATTATTAAATTCTGGAGATTACATAACCAAGCCCATGATGTTCCAAGAAGGGGTGGGAGTTAATTCACAACACGGCGCAGTTAAACAACCCGACAGCGAGAGTCTTATGAAAGCACTTAGCGTGCCGAAGCGGAGCAGGGGGCAAAAGATGTGATCAGGTCAGGCTGTTTTCAAGCACCCAGTGCAAAGAGGGAGGAGGGTCAAGGTCACTGAAAGCAATAATACAGGCTATAAAGGACGCTTTCTCTGTTCCCGTTTTACTGTGGGCAACCTTTACATAATCACTGACCCCTCTGTCTACGATCCCTCCCATGAGTGTACACCATTCTAACAGACGGGGAGGAATGTGTGCACAAATCCAACACATCACTCTGCTCAAATGCTTCACCCCTCCTGGCAGCTGAATTTCTGAAATTCCTGTGATCATTTATGTGTATGTTTATGTGTGTGTGTAGGGATCGTCACAGCTAAGGTAGCAAAAGGCAGCGAAGGTCCCTCAGCTAGAGGCTGTTTTGTAATCTCGATTACATAACGCATTTTTTTTCCCCTTCTTCATACAGCCATCCATGCATCCATCCACTCACCCCACCCCTCTCTCATCCCTGTGACTAATCCACCATGCTGGCGAGCTTTCCATACTTTAAGTGCACAATAGAAAGCGCAATCAAAACAGGTTCATCTCTTCAAAAGCCTGCTAGATTTATTTTACAGACTTCAACTGGATATTCTCTGTCTAGACAACTAGGAAAAATAACCTGAAGTATTTTGAATGGAAAAAGTACTGTTATTAAATTTCTTCCATGATTTACCCTGGCCTTGTTCCCCACATTCATTAGTGCCCTGCCTGCATCAATACAAAACCACTTCACTCTTTGACCCGTTTAAGACAGAGCATCGTTGCTGCAATGTTACAGCTGTCATCTGCATGTATATTTACGTAGCTATTTATAGCTCGGGCACAAAGCTGATGGAACTGTAGGTTGAGAGAAAATACAAACATTTTGCAATCAAAGACGTTGATCACAGGCCTCAGTGTGCATTCGCATTTATGCACACAGACACACATACTCACTGGACTGGACGTAAGGAGCAATTCTCTGTTGTATGATCTAGTATTAATATGAGCAGCTGGGCAAGGTTTGTCCTGTACACTGTGACCTTTACATAACCAATTTTTGACACACTAATACACTTGAGGTTTTATATAATAGCTTCTTTGAAAATTTTATATCCTAAGCTTTACATAATACTGCTGCTGGAGAGTAAAGGGACCAGTGAAGTCAACTACAGTGACACACTGCAGATGCATCAGCACAGTCTGCGTGGACACTTCATAATCAATTACAAGAGGGATACTGTATTAACTCATCCTCCATTAGTAGAGGTCAAGCTAAATTAGCCTGGATCTGGACACTGCTTTTCATCTGTCTAACCTGTTTTGGACAGGGGCACACATGATACTGTTGGACATGAACAGGAGTTTTACCATTCAATAAAAGGATTAAATTATCTGTGATCATTTGCTTCACATGGAAAAAAGTCACTGGCTGCTTTATCATGGTCCAATTCAAAGGCTTGGAATCTGGCCATCCTTCTTTAACACTGCTCTGTTTTTTTTTTTTTTTAATCTAACATATACCTTAATAAAACTGTGTAGAAAACTGAGTCCTTAAAAGCAAGGTGTGGATTACCAGGTGTGTAATCAGGGAACACATAAATAGGAAAGGCATTAAAAATGAGACCACAAGAGATAGAGATTGAAGAGATATTTCTCCCGTGCTCCAGACCTCTTCTGGTTCATGAGCAGCTCTCGGTGCAGGTCCTGATGGTTACGGGAGTTCTTGACTGGGTTGATCAGCTTCTTGGGTTTGATGAGCTCATCACAGTCTCCCTCCAGGTAGTCCGGTTCCGCCATGACACTCCTCCCTGGTGACAGCGATAGACCAGGGTCACACGGGTCTGAATGACGGAGACAAATCAAAAGGACCTTCATTTAAAACACACCTATGAATTGGGATGGGATGCAGCAAACAAAGATGCTTATTTGTCTATGTTTGATGACAGAAATCTCAGTGCGTTACACAGCCAAACTTTTTTTCCAGGACCTATTATTTCTCAGAAATTTCACTCCTTTCAAACCCTGATAAGAACATCCCCCTGATTCTCTGGCATAAGCTCAGAGTTTTTGAACGGTCTCTATAGTGATGGTGAGACTCAGCACTGATATTACATAATCGTTCCACACCGATTGAACGGGAACATTGCATGCTCCGGTCTGATGATATAAACACCATATGCAAAAAAATTTTTTAGAAATTAAACAAAACAGGACAGTGCCACAGGTTAATATCTTTCAAACACATGGTTATGTAATTATATTAGAAGCTGCTAATACATAACTAAAGCACAGGTTCTGTCCTTTGTTGACCTCAAAAATAAAGCAACTTCTGTTAATGACCTACAGATATGGGCACATAGTATTGGAAAGAAATACTTTGATTACAGCAGCTGTAATTATAACATTTTCTATTTACATAAATATATTCAATGCATTTATGGAAAACCGCCGTCATCTGCATCAAGCCATACAAAAATGAGACATAACTGGGATATAGAGCAAGTTTTATCAGTACCTCGCAGACTGTATGCAATAAAATCACAGTGTATAACTTTTATGGCAGCCAAGTGCTACTCTTTTCCACACTGCAATGCTCAATGGAAATCCTGCTCGCACCTGAATTGATGGCTCATATGTTTTATTTTAAACAACGGATTATCATGAATTTCTAAATGATGAAACAGCTCTACCTGGAGTTCTAACCAACTAACAAGACAACACAATAATATCCATCTAAAAAAGTCAACGTGTACTTTGACATATAAGTAGGTCACTTTTACCTCTGGTTAGAAAAAAATGCACAAAATTCAGTTGGCAAAACTCACCCTGCAGATGAGGAAAGACGGGGTATCTGAACATTGTCGTCATCTCTGCTATTTTGAATCAGAATTGGTTTTTCCTGGAGAAGCTATTACAACTCGCTGTCCTGTTTATCAGTATGTTCCAGAGCTGCATGTAGGAGAGGTGCTTTGTTCTGGACAGCTGTCTGCTACCGATGCTGGTTCGTGTTCAAAGTCTGTTTTTATAGCTGTGCTCTCTCTCTCTCTCTGTGTGTCTCTCTCTCTGTGTCTCTCTCTCTCTCTTTCTCTCTGTCTCTCTCTCTCTCACACACACACACACACACACACACACACACACACTCTATTTCACACTCTCTCTCTCTCTCTCTCAATTGGTTTTCTCCCACTAACTTTCAATGAACAATACTAGGCAAAGAAAAGATTATAACCAAATTTTCCCTCTTGCTTAAGAGAAAGATTCTTCAGTGAAAGATAAATATTACTTCACGTAAAAATATTTTCATCTCATTTATAAAATAGTCCTTGGTGGGATGAAGTCTGTTTTAAAACAGCAGTAAATTGGTATGATAGTACACTACAAAATCAGCTAAGTCTTGTTACTTGAGTATTTGATAAATTCTTACAAAGTCGAATGCACAGTCTGAGGAAAGATGCTTGTGTTCTAAACAATCATGTTCTCAAATGCCTGGGATTTCAAGGTGTTGGCTGGTTAGCAGTCAAGAATGCTGTTTTGGAACATGAGTGGGCCGACTGCAGTCTTCCGTCATTCCAAAGATTCGTGACACTACATGTGCTAGACACAAAAGGAGGGGGAGTGTGTCCTTAGAATAAAAACATACGCACAGATGGCTGATGCAATAACTTTAAGAAACCACTAGATGCCGACATTCTTACATCCCAGAAACTAAACCGTGTCAGTTACATAACAAAGAAGCCTAAGATAAACAGGGTGAGTTGCTGCATGGTGCAGAACAAAGAGAGAAATGCCACATAATAAATACTCTTGGTTGATATAATGGAACTTGTTAATAAATGAAATTACTACTTTTTAGTAGTGGCTAATCCCTTCCAATCTCAGATTAGTAACCCTTTAATTATTGCCTTTACTAACTCATGAGGCAAATAGAAATCTTGAAATCTATGTCAACAGTAAATAAAATTATAAAATTGTCAATTTAAGTTAGATAAGCTTAGGATCAAGTCTGGAAAGGAAAATACTGATCATGAATCTGTTCCTTAAACACTTTTTTTTTTTAACATCTATTTTCATACATGACTACATCACTGGCTAAAGTGTTGATAGGAACATGCCAGGCAGAGGTGGGCAGAACAGCTTGTGGCTGTAAACAGGGGCTGTGCCAGGGGCCACACACACATGCGGTGCACATCAAAGGCCGCTTCTGTTAATGCCGGAAGTAGGAGGCAGAGCAGCTTAAAGACTGGCAGCGTTGTCAAAGTGTCCGTTAGGTTAACACATCTGCTCCAACTTCCTCTGTGCCCCTAGGGAGAGGGGAAGTGACATAGGGAGTTCAAAGGGGACCTGCAACCTCAGATTGAAGCCCTGTTTAGACTCAACCTTTTCACTGGTAGTTATCCTTGTTTTATTTGATTTTCTGTCTGGTTTCACTTAAAAGCTACAGTATATAGATAGGATGTTTTACTGACGGTTAAAGCCTATAACATCTAAAGAGTAAAACAGATAACCAAGGTAACGTGTTCCACTGTTCCGTCAGATAAAAGATTTAGCAGCATTTAATGCATAGTTGTGTCTCGAGATCTCTCCTATAGATTTCTGAGTTTCAGAAATATGCAATACCGTAAAAATCAGCCACTTCAACACATTCAACAATGTGTATGAGTTATCATCTGCACATCAATTTCTAACACAACTCTATGCCAAAAAATGAACTGTGTAAGTATTACCCGAGGCATGGATACTGGTGTGTCTTTTTTGGGAAAATGCTTACTCCCATTATACCAGTTTGTTTACTGGTCTTCGAGACACACCCAAGTGGCAGACACACACACACTCACACAAACAGATAATGAGACTCCAAAAGACATGATTCTCCTAGATTTCCACAAGAAAGGGTGCAGTATTTAGGGGATTGAAAATGTCCAAGAATTAAGGGTGTTGGTGAAAATAGCGGAAAAGAAAGGAGAAAAACTGGGTCAGAAGAGTCTAGGAAAAGAGAAAGAAGGGAGTTGGCCAAAGGACAGATTTCATCTATTTACTTCACTCTTTCCCTGTCATCCTCATGACCTTTGTATGACTGAGATCTCACATACTGTGAAAAAGTCTCATTTTCGAAACAGCTACAGGAAATATATCAGTCAATCGTATGAGGAAAAATACCAAAAGAAAAATTTTTAAAAATCATGCCAAGAGAGTTAAATCCTTGTAGGGGCTGAAACTAAACTCATAACCCTGCCCACGTAGACTCTTTCACTGTATAAAAGTGAAAAGAAAATGTTCATGTGGCAGATATTTTTTAAAAGAAGTAATCTGATGAATGTCTTTGATAAATAGGTCTGCAATCTTGACTGTTTTTGTGTGAAAGTGTACCCTGTGGTGGCAGGTTGCATTAGAGCTGATAGAATGACTTATCTTGGAAGGGTAGAGCGGCTGCACTGTGCCAAGTGATTACATCACCGCCGTTGGCTCTGCTATATGAGCTAACATGCAGACAGGCTTGTATTCATAATACAGACTCCTCTCTCAATTTCCCCTTCAACTGTCATTTTCTCTGAGTCGCCATGGAGACCGGCCATCACGCACAGTTAATTTTTAGTGACGCAGCACTCAGGAGCAGGACATAGCTGATGCCAACTTACACTGATACCTCAAGGCTTCCAAGCACCTCAAGGCTTTCCAAGCACTGAAAACAATTCGTAATAGCTGAACTGAAGTCCTCAAAAACAGCCCCAAAGCAGCTATAATCAATGTTCTTTCATAGCAACAACAGATCAATTAAATGATTACGTGTAATGTGAAAAGTTTTGCTTGTAGTGATGAAGCCACAATGAATAAATCACCCACAGTTCACCTCAACTTGATGGAGCTTTACAAGTTCTTTCAACCCACCATTTTTTAAACTAACTGTCCACTATCTGTTTAGCACCATATGGCATACATAGTGAAAAGGGAGAGACCAAAAACAGAGCCAAAAGAGAATGATTATTGGACTTATAACTGCCTGGTGGCCAGAGAGCTAACCTCAATTGAAGGCCAATGGTGCTCCGTGTCTGGTTAGTGTGAAAATACCCAACTGTATGCCTAACAACTTAAAAGGTGAAAAGATGTTACTATTGGGCTCATAGCTCGTTTCTGCTGCCACAAAAAAAGAAAAAGAAATGACATGACAAAAATCCTGGTCTAACCCAACAGAGAAAAGCATAGATGGACAGAAGGAGTAATGATGAGGGATGGGGAAGAGGACATAAATTGGCCATTATTTCTTTCAGTGCTGGAGGAAGACAAACAATGCTATGTATACTATAGGGAACCCAAATAATTACAAAAAGTGGATTGTTACTGACATGGACAAGACGAAAGAAAGACAAGAGGTGGGTAACCTTATGTTATCCACGTGCCAAGATGGACAGACTGGGTAAAAAAACATGGAAAAATATACAGAGCTAAATGCTGAATAATGACATGGTTTAGCCCTTGGTGAGTCATGAGTGGCCCTCTTCCTGCTTCTGCCTTGAAAGTCAGAGAAAACCAAGGCAAGGAGAGCAGCTGGTGGCCTGCTTCGCCATCTGACTCCGCCCCCCATCTTCCTCCTCCACGATGCAGGCAAAAACGGAGCAGACCCTCCAGAGCTCTGAACAGGGTGGGGTTAACCGGCGTGTATTGGTTGTGATCACATGGCTAACCACACTCACTCCGACATTCAACCACTAGCCAGGTTTTGTTTTGCACAGCATCCAGCACAAAGTTGCACAAGGGTCAGGTTTACAAAGCAAACAAACAAACAAACAAAAAAAAAACCAACCAAGCAACATTTTCCCATCCAGTTTTATATATCCTGATCATCTAACATAAAAAATAAGACTTGTCTTTTGAAAGGGCAGAGCCAAAATCAATTCACATTTTTTCACTCATTGGTGGTTCTTAATTGTTAATAAGAAGCTTAAAGAGAAATTCCATAAGAATGAATACTGAACCATATTTTTGTAATTCAAGAGACCAAACCATGATTTTGGCCTTTGTTTGTTTTCCTTATATTAGCTTCAGTTTCAGAGAGCTGACATATTAAAATAAGTTCAACAAAAGGTATAAAATTCCTATATTCAGATCATAGAGCTACTTTATATGGGGCAAGGAGGAGGGATAAACAAACAAACGAACAAACAATCAAACACACATATATTTGAAAAAATGATCAGCTGGCTTAGAATCAGGTTCAGCAAATTTCATGAAGACTTCACTGTACTTAACATTTTCCTAAAACTTAATTTACCATCTGCTCTCCTGTTCTCATATCTCCTCCTTGTCCCATATACAGTAGCTCCTCTCATTCACTTTCCCCTTCGTTCTTTTGGCCAGATTCTGTCTATTCTGCTCACAGATGGGAGGGCCACCCCTCAGGGGAAATTGCGTCACCAATACCCCTAAAGCAACCCCCACACTGAATTCTCTCTCTATCTTTCACACACTCGCATTCACACACACACACACGCACACACACACACACTCACACTCACACTCACACTTCCCCCCCTTGCTGAGCGATATAAGCCGGACAGATCCGGGTGTGCGTCTCCTAGCCTCTCTGCTAATGAAGCGGCCATTCAGCCATAAATGGGGGAGGCCCTAATTAAAACGCACAGATAGATGGGCTTTTAACTGACAGCTGAGGGGGATTGGGGGAAGGACAGCCACGGTGTATATGTGAGAGAAAGTGAGAGTGACACAAAAAGTGAAAGAGAGGAAGAGTTTGCGGAGTTTGTGGAATCCATATTACATGCATGCTCATTAACAATGCTCCCCAATGATGACACATAAATCAGGGTGGGAAGCATGTTGATGTACATATGCATATATTTCCACAAATTTAAACAATGGAATCACAAATTTCTCCTGACACTTGCAATTCCAAACACATTCAAATTTAGGATCAAGTGGAAAAAACAGCCCACATACGTACAGTACTTGTTTGCAGTCTAGAACTGAATGTGCACTTGTAGGCAAAAAAAAAAAGAAAAAAAAATGTATGAATCAGTTGCATTCCGCTCAGGTAACACTGACCTGCCAGTGCTCGCCAAAGAGAGAAGCAGTCAGTAAGGGAAGCCATATATGAACTAGGTCAGGAGCCCTGAAATGTTTCAAAAATGCAAATTCGTAGCTCCACTCCTGCGACTGCTATCAACAGTTTGAGTTTCGACTTAGCCGAAATTGTGACCATTGTACAGAAGATGACGAAGCAAGTGGTGTAGTGACGACGTGACGTGATTTTTGTTTGAGTATATTTAGACTACAAATGCATCTAACATTCAGAGCATTTGGTTAAACAAAACCCAAAGAAAGACAGAGACTGAGGGGAAACTGCGTCCTCAAAAGTCTGCTGGAGAGTTTTGGGGTTGAGATCTGTTTTGTATTTCCTGCCTTGGAGTGGAGGTCTGGAGCAGATGAGAAGCGGAGCTGGGGAATTCTGGGGCCTCATCATGTACTGACCTCTTAAAGCACCCGCCCTGCTCCCACAATAAGATGATGTCACTAGGGAGACGCGAGAGAATGGGAATTTACAATCGGGGGGTTCGTAAAGCACAGATGCACACATGCACTAACCCACACAAGGAAGGGATAATGTAGCACATAGTGCAGCACAATCTGTTAGGCCTTAGCTACACGCGTATGCGTATGTGTCTCTGTGGATGTGTAAAACTCTGATGTCATTAAGGGAGTACACAGCAGCTCTATGGACTGTCATTACGAGAAGTAAACACCCAAACTCATTACTGCGCCTGCAAGCCAGAAACCCTAGTTCATACAAAAAAATCCGAGTTACAGTCACTCACTCCCTCCAACTTACATACAGTTTTCATTTCTCTGACATCCCAGTGCTTGCTGTGAAAAAAACGCCGTCGTTTTCAATTGTCTTCGCTCAGTCTGAATAATATCAGTACCTTCTTCTACTGGACCTGGACTGAAACAATGTAACTCAACTCACTCATGATAACTTTGTGTATTTCATCTAGCCTTTAGCTCCTCAGGAATCAGATCATTAAACTGGAACTAATGTTCAGGTAGTAAGAAATGGAAGTTTAAACTATCCTATCACAAAGACGCCTTTGCTGTATACAGGACGTTGTAATTTTGGATTACATATCACAGAGTTGTGATCATGGTTTGAAAACAGCCTTCTCTCGTAGCTGTAGTCCCTCAAATCCATGTCAGTGACACTTTCTATCCCACTCTGAGTCATGTATCTCTTAGATAATCACTATGGCTGCTCTTGGCTGATTAAAATGTGGGCTTGACTTCTTTCACATTCAGCTTTACAGAGTTGACTGCAGTATGAGTGAGCACCCTGATCTGATAGCTGACATACCGCAACACGATCTGATGAACAGGCTGTTGTTAAAATAAAGAGTAACTGATGCCTTTTGTTAAGACGATGTCTCTCAGATGAGCACAAACTGATCATGTTTAGCTGTGATCTCTCCCATTGAACTAAAACATGCCTGGTTGGACAGTTTGTGCTTAGCACTGATTTGCTTGTGTGCAGTCCTGTAACCACACGTTGTGAGCCCCAGGGTGAGGCAGATTACAGAATGAATGGGATGGATTGAAAAGGCAGACAACACTTTGAGTCACGCTGTGGGAATGTGATGAACCTGCAAAGTGATTATTGCTTTGGGCAAACAGCAGCATATACATGAGGGCACGCACACACACGCACGCATGCACGTGCGCGCGCACACACACACACACACACACACACACACACACACACACACACACACACACACACACAAACCTATATTTATACACTGATGTCTTTGACTTACAGAAAGATTTGTGTGTACAATAGGTGTGGTTTTCTTTAAAAACATTCAAATCAAAGTGCTTACTCAAGCCAAATTCTGAACACATGTCCTGAGTAATTAGTCAGGGGGCTACAGTTTTGGGGGGTGGGGTCACACCTGTCAGTCAAACACAAGAGCCTGGTCAATACTTTCTCACAGCTGACACTGGCACATGGTCCTGTATGTATATGTATAGACCTTATGAGAACAGGTGGACTAAGACAGATGAACAACATGTGCACAGAGTCCAGGCTGTTTCCTACACAGACATACCCTAAGAAGAAAAAAATACAGACAGAACACATGCATGTTTCATGTGGCTCCTCCTCACTGAGATGTAAACATGTGCCCATATACTCCACAATCCTCACGCACATCACCCTTGTAAATGCCACTACAATATCTGTGTCTTTGGCACTGTTAAGCCATACTGTGAAAAAGCCAAAGCCGTTTCATCTGGCTCAGCAGTGTCAAGTGCTATGCAGTCATAAATGAGGAGCCTTTGTTATGGCTCTGCTGTCTGTTCCAGTTCCAGATGCAAAGCTTTGTGCTTTACTGCCTTTTTCCCCCCCTTATGGAGCAGAGTCACACCCCTCCTCACTGTCTACTGGCAGAGCCCAGCTGGGAGCTCAAACCTCATTGGCTGGGGGGCACACTGGGGAGGATTTGGGAGGTTCTCCTTTGTTTACATGCTAGTAGAGAAAACCCCAATAACAACTGTTACCTTGGGCAACCAGACAATCTACAGTTAGCCAGACAGACACACCGGGGTGTAAGCTACATGTGCACGCACTCACGCACACACAGATAATGAGGTAACAAGGTGTCCAAAATCAGGCCAGATGAAGAGTCTTTGTTCTCTCAGATTCTATGCTCTATGCTCCACATGACACAAAATATATGCTATGCGGATGCATATTTTTAGTTGGGACAGTAGGCAATCATGTGGTTTCATTGTCTGATGAAACTTTCCAAAGCCAGTATGGGTATACATTCTGAAAGCCCTGTCCGCTGTAAGTGGCTCTTTTCTTCTGTGGGCGTATGTTCCTGTTTGTGTTTGTAGTAAGACAGGATCATGTATCTTGATTCTGACATACATAGAGCTTAATACAATTCATGCAGCTCAGGCTCCCAATCTCTCTATACTTCAACCTAACAGGCTACGAAGAGGAAGGTATTTAGAACCAATGTGTGTGCATTTATGTGTGCACTTGTGTGTGTGTGTGTTTGAGCCATTCTCCAAGACTACGAAAAGTGGTCAGCACAGTAATGGTACTTTATTGTGATTGAAGCTCCAGCATAACAGCAAGAAAATCAATAGGAATCTCTGACAAGCTAAATCTCTGTAGGTGTGTGTTTGGTATACATATATATGTGCATGCATGCATATACATATATATATATATATATATACATATATATATATATATATATATATATATATATATATATATATATATATATATATATATATATATATATATATATATATATATATATATATATACATACATACATACACATATATATATATATATACATATATATATATATATAAATATCAAGTCCTAGACTGCTTAAACAAAAGTATGTCAAACCTCTGCATGTCTCACTTTCATATGAACTGGCAGTAACGGACACAGTGTCTGTAAAAAACTGGCAAAACCAAAAAATCAGTTCTTCAGATAAACAAAAGTACAGATATGCCAGATTCCCCTTAAAGTTACTGTTTTATCTGACAAAGTGCACTTATTCTCTATTATGTTAGAGGAGTTCACGCAAAAATTGAAATTCTTTACATAATTAGATGTAAACTAAAACTTCCTCATGGAGTTTGGAGAAAAGGAACTAAAATGAGTAAAATGCCATACTTTGTTGCACAACTTTCCAAACCTAACAGGTTTTACCCCTGGAAATGGTTTAGCAGAGGTGTTACACCACCCAGATTTTATACATGGCATCTTATCATTGCTTGAGGCTACCCAAACCTCTTCTCTCTGACATTTAAAATATTAATTCATAAATGTCTTTTATATTGTCTATTATAGTGTTAGTAAAGGTTGTCTTTGTTTCAGACAAAGGGGCCTCATTCCACAATAAAGTTCTCGGAAAGCCCTGGGTCTTGTCTACATATTCTTTGATTAGACACTTCCTTATTTATTTCATCACTTTACAAGTTTCCAAGTTTTAACATGATCTGTAAGGGCTGTTTGCGTAAAGACAACATTGGCAACTGAAGGCTGGAACTCGAAAGAGTAGAGACATATTTGCTAGAACCATGAGGACTCAACTCTCATTACAGAGAACCTCTAAAACCTCACTCTTTATTTACATGGCTTATTGCAGGGGCAAGACTTAAAAACATTTGCCACAAGGTAGTCTTTCACCACAAGTGACCAACATGTCTGTGAAGAACAAGTAAGAGAGCCTGATCAAGATACACACACACACACACACAGTAAAACACTATGTCTCGAGCGATGTGGGTCTTAAGGATCAGTGCATTCTGCTGAGTAGTGAAGATTTTGTGTCCACAGACAGACCAGCAGGACTGTGGGAGATAATACTGTCAACACACATGTGGGTTGCCAGTTATACCCCGCTTGGACACACACCCATTCCTGACCCAAATACCTTGATTTGCTTGAGGTCAGGCTGAGTCCTTGACAAGGACTTGGGATTTTATAATGATATATCTGAGAAATGCACCAGAACCACTAATGGACATTATAGAATGGAAAATCAGACATTTCATTCACATATCTAAATTCCTTTGAGTGCAATAATAATGGAGCAGGGAGCATTCCAGTTGTAACACCAACCACATGCACATACACACACATACAGTGACAGCATCAGCCCTTATGGGAAACAGAAGACAGCAAGCGAGAACGAGTAAAAGGAACAGGAGAGAGAGGAGGGAAGGAGGGGGTTCAAAGATCACAAAACAGATGTAAATGGTTTAGCAAACTCCCCTCCAAATGACTAACACATGTGCGAGAAACTTTCCCCTCCCTGCATACAAACCGTGTGCGTGCGCACACGCACACACATCAAACACTCTTGAAAGCTCAGAAACTAGACAGTTTAACATACTCATTCATACCACCTGCTTTTGTCACTTATCCTCTCAGTAGAGCACGTCTGATTAAACTACTTTATATGTTGAAGTCGCTCACTTGTGTTTGCTGGGCTAATATTCCGCCTCCACCCAGCAAACACACAGATTCAACCAACCTCCGGGCTAGAGCTGTGGGCTCAGCCCCTGTTTGTTTAATCTCTTGTTAAAGTTTGACAGAAAGTATGAGCCACTATGAAAAAAAGTGATGCTGCCTAGTTAGAGACGGGCAGACCTGTTGCAACACCACACAATAGTGCCTGCAAAACACTTCTCCACATGACAGTTGGCCTGATGACAGCGCAGGCCAGTGTGTGGGAGCTGACAGAGGCCATGTGCTTTGACACAGGAGGCTATAGTCATTGCTGTGCTATTACACACACACACACACAGTCTTACTCATAAATGAAGAATTCAGATACAGCTCTTCCATAAAGTATTCTCCGTTCTTATACTGTTCGTCTTATATATAGGCCCTATTTTAAGGGTAAACTTTACATTATCACTTCTGGGCTACGGCTACAAATAAGATAACCAGGGCAAACCTTTTGTTGTACACATTGTAAAGCCTTCTGAAACACATGTCATTTTTGCCATAGCCTGAAAACAAAAGAATGCTTCTATGCTTTAGAAGACTTGTGCATACACATTTCCATCTGTAATATCATATGTTACTCCCGCATGTTAAAATCTTCCGTGAAGACCACAGACAGGCGGGGAACAACAGACGCGGATGTTTTTCTCCCTCCCGCTATTCTTCTCGCTTAGCGTAAACCGCCTTGAACGCACCAGTCCGCCTCAGCGCGAATGTAACAGCGGAGCGACGCCGTAGCCTCAAACAGCCTCGGCGCGTCCGTCCCTCGCTGTCCCGTCGGCCACAGTCGTGCCCCGCGCAACAAAAGGAGACAATGAAACAAGAGTTTGTATTCTGCAATCTCATCCCCCCTCTCCGCTTCCCCTCAGTACTTTCCAGCGTTTAAAAACACACACACACACGCACGTAAAACCTGCCGCTCCTGCCGACGGGGGCGAGACGAGATACTTCAACGTGCTGCTTTTGTTGGTGCGCTCGAGAAGAAAAACCTCACGAAAAACGCACGAGCTGCAGACAAAACACACGCGCACACACACACGCACGCACGCGCGCGCGCACGAGCGTTGACACCTACCTCGAAGTCGACGGCGACTCGACTTCTCCGAGTCGATTTGTTCAAATCTTTTATTAAAGAAAAGAAAAACCCCACAAAGTGGCCGAGTGCGCGTCCGGGGAGCCTCGGGGATCACTTCTCTGGGTTTAGGTGTGTCTGAGCTTTAGGGAACTGTTCAATAAGCTCCGTCCCTCTCTCTCTCTCTCTCTCTCTCTCTCACACACACACACACTCACACACACACGGTCAGTCAGTCAGGACCCATAGAAAATGTAAATTCAAGCTGGGTGGGAGGGATGGAGTGACGTCGGCGAAGGGCCCCTCCTCCTCCTCCTCCTCCTCCTCCTCCTCCACCTCCTCCTCCTCCTCCTCTTTCTTCATCAGCTCAGTTAGGTAGATGTGCGGGGACTCCTCCAGCTCGAGGACGGGGCGTGAACGCTGGGTTTTTCTTTTCAAATGTTGTCGTAAAAGTCTCACAGAAAAAAATGATCATAGTCAAGGATGAGCAACGTTACCATAAGTTTTAGTATTATTATTAATTTTTTTACAAAGAAACCTGGAGTCCTGCTACGCCTCAAAACGTAATAATGGGTAACTGTACTTTATTTTCTATATTTTTAAAAAATAACTCATCTGGGTCAATTTCCGTGGTATATGGGTTATGGTTGTAATTACTAAATTATACTTTTAAATTAGTTTTTTTATTCCAATAACATATAGTCATAAAACATAGCCCCCCCCCCCCTTTCACTCAAAGCTGTATGAAATGGATGAAACGCTCAGGCTATGTTTGATGTGACAAGGGGCTATAGTATTGAAAAACCTAAATGGGGTTATCAACCAACTGAAGTTCCCCTCAGCTGCGCAGAACACTATAGTGTCTTTCAGCTTGTTTGGTTTTATGGACCACAACTTGCTTTCAAGAAGCTTGTTTCCAGCTGCAGCTGCTGCTGACAAAAATAAAATATACACATAAACATTTTTGATGTCTTTGGAAACTTGAAAACAAACACACACACACACACACACACACACACACGCACACCCGCACACACACAAACACACACACACACACACTCAATTTTTTTTGTGGGTTTAACTCTTGGCTCCACATCACAAGTTTGTAATGACTGGTGACTTGCGTCCTGCAAATAACTGGAATTCTTTTTCCTTAAAGGACATAAGAGCTGTGTTTGCAGAATTCCCCCAGGCAGATCATTTGATCAGTTGTCACTTTGATTAGAACAGGTCAGTCTTCTGCCTGTTGTTGTCGCAGAATCAATATCCTGAGCATTCTTTGTGATAAAGCGTAATCTGCTTACCACTGAAGGGTCAGAGGATCTGCTTATCCACCACCCTTCTGTTAAATCGGCTCACTGAAACCCCCTAGTTTCAGGGTGTTCTGTTGATTTACATTGCTTACTTGCTTCAGGGTTCCATAATGTGTCCCCTTCTTGACCATATCTCAGTTGGTTTGGTTTCTCTGCTGGGTACAGATGTAAGTTGCTGCACAACTACAGAGCGAGCTTACTGGAAATGACAAAGAGAGTACAAAATTGTCCAAGGGTCTGGTTTGAAATCTAAACATCTAAGAGCTGGGGCTATTGGAGAACTAAAGCATTCCTAAGGACGTTCTCATAATTTAGGATGTGTTGTGACTAATAGTGCTGAACTGAACAATAGGATGAGTCATGACAGGGATCTCCTCTGACGAAGAGGACACTCCCTCCTGCGACAACCACAGAGTGCCCACCGTGCAGGAGACGGATGTGTACAACGTGTGTGATTGTGTGAGAGAGAAAATAAAAGTGCTTTGAAACCAAAATTTAAAGAAACAACAATCTCATCAAACTCTTTTTAAGAAAGCTAAATCGTGTATTTCCATGTTGAGCTACTCTTCATACTTAGGACTAGAACATCTCCCTAAAACAACATATAAGACACTACCTTGTTTATTTCTGATATATTTTCACTATTAAAACTCATGCTAAAGGTAAAACCTTTACTGCTAGAAAGAAAGTACTTCCTCACTGCTATGGCAACAGGGTATCTAAGTGAAACAACTTCGCTAGCGATTGCATATATCAGTAGTTTCCGTTTTTGTTGGTTTAAGGGAAGTTAGATACTTCTGCTCTCTAAACCACAACTGAGATGAAGAGATTCAGGAGGGTGGCTTCAATTGCCTAGGTACGTCCAAATACTGGTTTGAATGAGTCAAAAAACCCTTTCTCGGCAGAAAAGACACAAAATTCCATTCAAAACCACCGTGCTCTTGTACCTGGGCTACCTACAAATGTTGTTGCGTATGTATGCAATGTGACATTAGCTCCAAATGTCAATGTTTCCCTTCACTGACCCGTGGGGACACATGTCAACATGTAGTCACAGCCCATAATCCTGAATACATTGTTTTGATGTAAATAAAGGCTGACTGGGTGATGCGCACAGGTTTGGACACTGAATGCACTGTGTGTATGTGGGGGTTTCCTCACTGGACGCCATTCCCTGGAAGTGGACAGCCTTGCTCACCCTTCCTCACTCTCTCACAGTGCTGGTTTAGGTCAAATTTCTGGTGCAGATGTTTCTGTTACCGTCCCACGGTTTCCCACTGTTCTTGTCTGTGTGGGTGTGTATGTACATGTGTGTATGTATGTTCGCATGTGAGGCCCCTTGTTTTTTTCTTTTCAGGCCTCTGAGGGCCTCCACTTTAAACAGGATATGGTAGTTATCTGAAAAGCCTCTGTGACACAGTGGTTTTCCTGTAAGTGTGGGCAGGTCTTAATACTGATAATAGTGAATCTCTTTTGTAAGGGAAAAAAAAAAGAAGAAAAAAAAAGAGGAGTATCGTCTCATGCTCAAGTTAAAATGAAGGTATTTTGTGCTGTTTTTTTCACATTTGTTGGTCTATGATAAAGAAAAATAACACAAAATGAATTCCGCATATATTTTAGAAATGCACAAGGAAAAAGGGATCTCTTCATTGTTTGGCTGTGGACATGAAACCCTGCTTGACATCACACCAGATTTAAATAATGGGGGAGATAGTAAATAATTACACATGAATGTTGTGTAAACCTCTTGTCATGAGCATGACCTAATTTTGAATCACTGGGGGTTTACAGCAGCAGTACACCCACCATATGCTGAAGCTATGTATCTTCATAAGCTCTCAGTTAAATTTGAGATACCTTGTTGAAATTGTCAGTCCGTCTTTTTTTTTTAACATCAAACTACTATTTTCTTCTCTCTCTCTCTCTCTCACTCATCCCAAACAGACCTAATGCATTCTTTCCACTTTGTTTTCTCCCTCATGTCTGACCCAGCAACAGTTTAGGGCTCATAACCTCAGTGCACTGGTGGAGAAACCACAAGATAAAACTGTATACTGAGGCAATATTCCACATTTATAACATGTGTTTTGGGAATTGCCTGGTAGGTCACTGCAGGTCTCACGCATGTGTGTGTATTACAAAGGGGGCATTTGCGGGTTGTTTGTGTGGCTTTAATAAAGCTGGGTAGTTTTTTTTCAACCAGTTCTTCGGGTAGCGTAATGCCCCAGCTTTTCCTGCCTTTTCCTCTTTTCCCAGTGAATGTTCAGTCAAAGTTCAGCTAATTCAATGACTGCTGGATGACTCACACGACAGTGTCCCTTTCTGCACAGATGCATTGACACATGCACCATGGTGCCTGGCTGGATGAGGTGTGTCTGAGGTCAGCGCTGCGTCAGCCTCTCAACGCACTTGTGAAATCATCTCTTATTCCCCTGCTTCATTAGCCCCTCAAACTCTCCCTGTCTCTGGATTTTATCAGCCGATGCTTTGGCAACTTCTCTATTATGGATATTTTTTTGTCATTCGCTATTTGTCTGAATTCCCTATTTCTTGATGTCTCCTAAACACCAACCCAGATGTTTCCCTTGTGATGAACATAGCAGAATCATTTCTGTGAAAAATAAAATGTAATTTTTGTAAAACATTAACACTTTTCCCCCCAGGGCTCTCTCTCTGTGGCAGAGATGGCACTGGAGAGGTTTTTGTCACTAATTTTTATTCTTGCTTATCGGTCATTATGGTGTATTTTCCTCTTATCTGTCTACTACCAGCCATATTGGGATAATTTGACCACAAAGTAATTGTATTCACATGAAAAATGGTTTACTCAAGCGTAACAGATGAGCAAAATAAAGACTATGTGTGATTTCCTATATTTGCATGCCTACACATGTTTGGATGTGTTTGAATGTCATGCATCTGAGCACATGCAAAATGGCCAAGATACAGTACTTGAACTGCAGTTCCTGGATGTTGTCGCTAAGGCTGTTATTGCTGGCCAAGCAACCCAGATTTATTGAGCTCGACTGTACAGAGCCACTCCACTTAGCCTAATGACTGCCAAGAGGAATGAGAGCAGATGGCTCAGTTACAGTACAGTAAGGCGTGAAATATCAACAGTGTTGGGCAAAGTGCTGACAACTTTCCATGTCTATTTTGTCACACTGAGCATAGACACAATATGTTCTTGTGTGTATTTACTGGACTACTAAGAATTGATAAACTACACATATGTTCAAACTAATAGAATCACTTACTTTTTTCATGGATACACAAGTGAAGTAATTCATTAATCTCTGTCCAAATTTCTAAATGCAGGCATGAAAAGCTGTTTTTATACTTGGCCATGTGCACACATGTAGTACAAACAAACTCAAATATTTCTTCACAGCACTGGTAAAATCCAACAGGTTATGTAGCTCCTTAAATGGCATTAATACTAGTTAATGATGAACGGCGTAGGAACAAAACAGAAAAAAAAAAGTCAGATCAAATGAGGGAGGTGAACAGGCCTGGCCGAACCACTACATAGGACACAACATAATGGAGAAACATGCATCTGTCCCTTCCTCTGTCCGTCCACTTATATGTCTGTCTGTCTGTGTGTTTGTGTGAATAAGCTGAATAAACGGGATTTCCAACTCAGAGAGCAGGAAGACCCTTCCAACAACACGCACACACTATGACCGGAGGAAATCAAGGTCAACGTGACAATTGTGTGCATGTGTGTGTGTTAGAGAGAAAAAGACAGAGGAGGTTCTTTACTTACTTTACCCCCTGGTGCATCATAATCTCTCCCATTTTATCCTTGGTGGAGGGGGGCTCAAAAGTGTGGCTGTATTGTTTAAAGTTCTCTCATTGGAATAAAGGGACTTCTGTTGTAAGGCTTACAGTGGTTTTTGTTTTGATATAACAACGCTTACAGAACCACATGTAGCAGATGTTCTCTTGTTTCTCTTTCTGAGTGTGATGTGTGTGTGTGTGTGTGTGTGTGTGTGTGTGTGTGTGTGTGTGTGTGTGTGTGTGTGTGTGTGTGTTTGTGTGTGTGTGTGTGTGCGTGCTTGTGTGTATGCCTGTGGCACAGAGGCATAGTTAAAGATGTTAATCCTTTAAAAGCATCTAAAACACTGGAGTGGGTTAGAAAAGCATGTTGGTTGGTTTAAACATGCTTCCTGTTGTTCCCATTTCCATACAAGAGGGGGGAGCCTCCTTTCATTACAATAAATACATGCTATATACTTAATACCTCATAAAAATCATGGGATGTTACGTACAGGAGTTGGAGAAAATAACAATAAGATAATAACAATATTACATAATCAAATACAGTAAATGTCACCTTTGTAAAAATAAAACTTTCAAAACGAGATTTTTGTTTGTTTTTTGTTTTAATTTTTTTAGTTTATAGTGTTTTTGCACTGTACAGCATTATTTTGTCAGAAGTTTTATCTCCCAACCCCCATCCCCAAAATCCATTCTTTGTAAAGTTATCAGATTGGGGTAGAAAACAAAAGGCAGAGAGATTGACTGTAGATGGAGTGGCCTTGGTTTGTGCATTCCAAGGTTTTTGTTACACACTCTGTCCTGCAGGTCTACTGGCACACAGTATTACACACACAATGTACACACGCAATCAAATTATAAATCAGCCACTCAACTCCATCCTTTTACCCATTTGTGGCCCTCTGCCCCTCCCAATGCTTTGCCCCAAGACTCATCGCCAAGGTAACAGCCAGCACTCAGCTCCTCCCAGACATCCCGGCAAGGTGAGAGAACACACACACACACACACACAAACACACACACACACACACACACACACACAAACACACTGGACACAAACACCCACAAAGTCACACACAAAGAAAGTCCATTCTCTCCTGGATCAGTATTTGCTATGGCTGAACAAAGAGAAGTCTCCCTAATCACTCATAAGCAGACAAGTTATGGAACAAAAATTCTTTCATAATGAAACACTGAAGGCACAACTATGTGACCCTGAACATTTCCTCACATGCAGAGTAATTCTTTTAAAAAAATATGCTGCTCTCTGCATAAAAATCAAAGTTGTTTTTCCATCAGCAGATGACAACTTGAGCCAGAACATTTTCCATTTTTCAAAACCTGTGCCGAGCAAGTCCAGCTGGAGGTGGAAAAGTGAGTGGAGAGGAAAGAAGAGGAAACTTGTGTTGTTTTCCCTACCTGATAACCCTCCATCCTCTGTCTCTCTACAGTCCGACTTGTCAGACTCTGTTTCCTGGATTTCTGATTGCTGTGGGTAATTTGTTGGAAGGGAACACAAAGGGATACTGTCAGTCACGCTCCGGTAAGGCCATCACTGAATAACAAACACATAAATCTAAGGGTCATGACAAATAACGTCAGTATTTACATGCCTGCACGAGGCCGAATAAAGCAAGGTATGGTTATGGGGCAATAAAACGGTGAGGCCATGGATCTAATGGCTAATTTTAGACAAAAACAAACAAACACAAATAATCCCAAAACAATTACCCACAATATAATCCCTTTTGGCAACAATGGGCATGTTTAGTAACATCTAGTTTAACTCACAGGTGTAAAACATATGGGGTTACACATATGGACCTATAGCCAAAGAGGTGTGCAGGCAATACCCACAAAGTTTCTTTCTCATCTGTGAAAAATTGGAACCTTCTTTTACAACCTAAATATCTGCTCCAACACAACAAGAATTACTATGTAAATATAGCTCAGATGGCAGTTTGAGGCCATTCTTGGGACAGACTGTGGTTGTTCTATAGGGAAATGTTCATGTTCTTTGCTCTTTGCCGTCCAGACAGAAAGCAAAGATAATAACAGGGTTCAGTGATCTTTCACTACTGTGTGTGGCTATGTAAGTATATGAGAGAGATAGAGATAGAGAGAGAGAGATAGGGAGAGAGAGAGAGAGAGAGAGAGAGAGTGAGAGAGAGAGAGAGAGAGAAAGAGAGAGAGAGAGAGAGATACTAAGGAGTTTTTATGATTATTTCTAGTTGGAGCCATGTAATCATTGTTCCTATTTGTGAGAGTGTGTGTACCGTACTGAATACTCAGATACTGTATGACATCGCTTTTAAGCTCTGGATAAAGAAAGCACCCTGTAAACATGTTCACTTTCAAGGGTGGGTTCAGAGGTAAATGCAACAACTGCATTATCACACATGATATGGACATACACACAGACACACGTGTACACAGAGCTAAAGCACAGGGGCCCAGGGGATCACAGCCACATCTGCTGTGCTGGATGTCTTAACAAAGACAATAATGATTAAGTCTGACGAATTACACACTGAATAAGAAATTGGAAGTCATCTTCTGTTAGCCATCCTCGACCACGCCTTATTTTTCTTATCTTGACATACTGTACAGCCTTTTCACATTATGCCTGGCATTGATTGCCTGTATTGTCACATTATAACAGTACTGGGGGGCGTGACATTAATTTATGCCTTGAGGGCAGGATTCATTTAGGCATCTGGCCGTGATTTGTCAGTGGTCAGCCGATAAGGGGCTGGAGAAGCTTCAAGGGTTAATGCACAGGTTCAGATCATGCCTAGTGGGTCACTCAACCCTTTTTGAACCTGCTGTTAAGTACTGAGTTAAATGAGGAAGCTACCCTGGGTGTTATTTCTTTCCTGTTTCGATAGAAAGTTGGAAACATGCAACCCCCCCCCCACACACACATTTTCTAACTCATTCTGACACAGCATAATAATAGTTATGTTGGGGGAGGGTTGGGGGAGGGCAGATTCTATGCATTCACAACCTTATTACCCAGGAGGTGTCCACTACAATCCTGTGCTGTGTTGCTGGGTAGTGAGCGACTGATGCAATCTCATTGGGAGACTGTTACAAGGTAGTTAAAGAGTGCTTTCACATTTGAGTAGTGGTTACAGTTGGCTCAGTGTTTTCATCAGTCACGGGGGTGGAAACTCTTATTCCCAGCTTGTAAATGAACCATGTCCTTAATACTCTCATGGTAGATTTCTTAACTTCCACCATATCAAACTGACAATCCTCCAGCCTAAAACGATCAACCCAACAGATGTTTTAACATCTGCTGGTGAGAAGTTCTCCTCTGGAGGAAGTAATCAGCAGTGTAAATGCCAGGATTCCTAAATAACCTGTCCCTTCTTCCTCTCATTCTCTTCTAGTTTCGACGGCTGTCCAGGATTATTGATCAAAGGGCAAGACTTACTGATATCCTCCTCTTTGAATAAGGAGGAAAATCTTGTATTCATTTGGTAAAGAATACATTAAAAACAATACTCAACACACAAATACACATGTATAAATGCACACACAAGCAGACACAGGCACACATATCTCAGAAAGCACAGATGGTGTTGAACAGGAGCTTAGGACAAACTAACACCCTATCCGAACACTCTGACCGCAAACTGAATGTGTGAGTGTAAACGTGTGTTTGAGCACTACAACTTTTTGTTAAAAATAGTTACGGTGTGATGCGGTACACATGAATCCGGTCAGAGGGATATGAGCGTCTACATACTGTGAATCTCATACAGAGTGGATGAATAACTTTTTTTGGGGGTTCTACACCCCCCTTGTGGTTATAAAATGGATTACATGAAATCTACAATCAACTGGAGTCGCTGTCAAGTTAAAAAGGAAACAGTATATATCTGTAAAATATCAAACAGTCAAATTAAATGATGAATAAGAGTCAAGCTCAAAAGGCACATATCAGTTGAAAACAGAGCTTACTGACCACAGCCTTCTTACCTTAGGTTGTCTGATAATAATGGAGGGTCTGGGGATTTGGGGATATTTCAGCTCCAGCTCTGGATTATGCTCGAGTTCAGGTTCATCATCCTCTGAGCTCAGGGAGTGGCTAGGGCAGGGTGGAAGTGACTGAAAGCATGGGTCATCATCGTGGTCCTGCGTGTTGCAGGTAAAGTTTGACTCGATGCCATTTACTTCTCTGGTTCTGGTGGAGTGGCTGGGGATGCAGCTGACAGATAAGCTCTGAGGCTGCTTTTGCCGCTGATCTCGTGGGCTGCCTGGTAGGGCTTCTGGTTGGGAAATAACTGGATCGGCAGCTGGAAGTCCGTGGTTTTTTCTGCTTCGTTTGGAGTCGTTTGGCTCCTGAGGAGGGGCTGAATCGGTGTTAACATCGGATGGATTACCAAAACAGTGGCCCAGAGATGAGCAAGGTAGTCCGTGCATGCCAGCGGATTTACAAGTTAACAAGAGAGACAGCAAAAGAAATCGTAATTGCACTGACATCAGGTGAATCTGGGGTTTCCCTGTCTGTGGGGCAAAAACAGACAGTTAATCTGCATTCGCTTCTTATGCATCATCCAACCACTAGAGTAGAGTCTGAGCAATTACAACAAGGAATGTACATCATTACATTTCAGTGGGAAGAAGGCAAGTACTCTAAAACTGTATGCACGACATAAGAATGAGCCAACCCCTTCAACACTTGCGAGGTGGTGTATGAAATAAAAACATCTCTTTATCCAGGGAGGACATTCATTTTGATCCATACCAATCATGATAATTTCAGTATGTCTACTTGCAGCATTAATTGTCCGTTTGTCCAGTAGCAGCTGTATCAGTGTATCTCAGACATAATCGGGAAAGTCTGGACTGTGTCGGTCATCTCCTGGTTAGTAGGTCGATCTGTCATCACATCATTCTCTCTTTCTCTGAAAATAGATTCCCAGCCAGGCTGCTTCTTCATGGCTTCAGTCACTCTTTCTCTGGTGGCATATGGAAGGGTCACTCTTTTATCAGCCCTTCATAGTCCCCTGACTGCCCTTCCTGATAACCTGCATGTGTATAAATGTCTCAGGGTGTTTGTGTGTGTGTGTGGGTTGCAGTGTGTCGGTGCTCGGTGTCTCATTACTTGACAAATGGAGTCCCTGGTCTGTTGTGTGTTTTGAGGCAGGGGTTGGGCCTTGCCTTTCTACCAGGACTCTGGTTACCATCTGATCCTGGGTCAGTCACTAATACACTTTCCCCATGCTTCACCACTATTATCTAATGAACTCGACTGATCACAGAGCAGTGGCCATGAATGTAAAGGTTATTGGAGTGTTACAGATGGTTTAACATGAGAGCTCAAGTTACAGGCAAACACCGCAAGTGATAGGCCTCAGATGAGAAAGAGAAAGGAGGAGTGAGAGAAAGAGAAAGAATGAAGGAGAGAGAGAGAGAAACATAGAGAGGGAGAGAGTGAGAGAGAAGGAATAAAAGAGATAGATAGATGGATAGAGAGAGAGAAGGAATAAAAGAGATAGATGGATGGAGAGAGAGAGGGAGAGAAGGAATGAAAAAGATAAATATATGGATGGAGAAATAGAGAGAGAGAGAGAGAGAGGGAGAGACCCATTGGAGAAACCCAGCTGCCCTTGTTTGACACCTACTTAAATATTCATACAATCCCATAAAGCAAGCTTATAGTTATAGTTTATCCAGCCTGGTCTACTGGTGAATATGTATTATTTACAACATAATATCAAGTACAGCATTATGACAAAATGCAGTGCATCTTACTGATTGTTGGGTTATGTATGTAACTCACCCAGACTGGCAAAATATAAAATGCAACACTAGGTCTCGGCCATTAAGTATATGAGAGGACCACACTCATGAATAGAATGCAAAGCCCTGCATTTGAAAAAAATAAAAGGTCTGTTTGAATATATACTTAAAGGAAAATTAAATTGGTGAACAACTGTACTTAAAGATGAATTACAGGCGCACTTTTGGTCCACCTCATACATCGGGTGGCCAGTTCAAATCATTAGGTTACATTTTAGTGATAACGGAGATGATGATGAGATTAAAACAAAAATCTAAAAACAGAAGTTGCTGCCAAGTTTCTGACAATAAAAAAAAAGTTTGCAAAATGATAAACTCTTTCAGGTCCGTTAAAATTGAATCCAGTCATTTTCAACAGCAGGAATCTGACCTGTTGGCATTTCAACAAAAGGAAGCAACATGGGCAGCTTGTGCAACCATGGCAGAATCAGCACCATGGACAGTGGTTGAGATACACGTTAAGGTAGAATGTCATAAATTATCCATTCGGGCTCAATGGGAAAGCAGCTAGATGATACAGACTACAGGATGAACTTCTCTTGAACCTCAGCTGATTATATTTTTTTAGATCATTAGTTTTTGTTTTTTTTACTGTCATTGATTTAAATGGGGCACAAAAAAAATGTTAGTAACATTTCAACATTGCCACAGACAACAGTCTTAAAAATGACTACAAAGTTGAATCAAGACCTCTCTATAACAGTCTCAACAAAACTGAACATTATGACCGTCAAGAAGTTAGCATTTTTTCATGGTTGTTGTATTAGACTGCACTAGCTTTGGTGAGGTGAACCTCACAAACTGGTAAAATCACAAGCAGAAACGGGACCATGTCTCACATCTAAACATAGAACTTCCCAATTTTAGACTTTGAACATCCACATTTGAAATAATTCTGCATCTGGAATGTTTACATCTCACCAGGAGCTTTGATATTCAAAAGTAGATTCACAAGTTACACACTTAGAATCGGATGTGTTGGTTGGATCACTGTTCTCAAAATAAAAACTTATTCATTCTGAACCAGTCTGTCACAGCGTGTAATATTATCTTTTACCCATCAGGTACAAGGTGGACTTCGCTAATTTTTTGGGGAAATGTGCAAAAATTAGCAAATGGGATTAACGTGTGTTCAACTAACACGTGACTTTTGAATACTGGAGTAAATAAACAATTTATTGACCAACTGTTGCAGTGTAGATTTTTTTCACATTTTCCACTCTACTCTGTAACCAAGCCTGTTTTGTTCTTCTGTTTCACAGTGGGGATGTGACCACTTTGCATATCAGAAATTATCTCCTTAATAATGATCTGATCTGTTCCTGGTGGCTCTGCCAAGGTCTGGTAGTTGCAGGACTCAATTGTGCTGTTGTGGGTGTGCTGCTAGGAGACACACCACACACAACAATAAGCACATTAGATAATATTACTCATGTGGAGCAAAGAAAGATTAACTTCTGTATGCATTAAAAATGCAAGTAATTGGCACCCTGGTAGACGTACATGCAGGGTGTCTGCAGGCCCTTGGATATCAAAGAAAAATATTCTTATAAACATTTGTTCAATGAAAACTAAGCATTGCTTAGGCAATAGCCCTCATGCACAATGTCCTCTAGAGATGTATTTCAAAAAATCCTAATTAAATCATTTCACAATTTGTGTTTTTCCTGCGTCTCTCCATTTAAGAAACAAAATCTTATGTGAACACACAGCTCCATGTCGGTCAGTCCTTCTCTCCCACACACTCTTCTATTTAAGCAGCTTTGTGTTGCAAGTCTGGCACACCCTGACAATCGAAAGCAGGGTGTGATTATGAAACACACCTGAGTTCTTTTGTCTCAAGATGCATATATTGCGTTATGTATTTATCAGATTATCAGCTTTATCAGCTAGGAATATTTAATAAAATGCATCTGATAACTTTCTGTAACGCTGTGCACTATGTACATTGTCTGTAACCTGTTAATTCTAATAAACAGCTTAAAAATTGAAAGCTTCATCATAAGAGAGCAGCTAAGGGTCATTTTCTAGAGGAACTGTGTATCTTGTAATGCATTATAATGATTCCTGAATAAGATTTAATGCCAGAAGCTTTCCTTAAAAAAAAAAAAAAAAGAAAGAAAGAAGAATGGCTGCTGCACCCTCATATAGACTGTAGAAGTACAATTCCATTACACTAAACAAGGTGTTAAATATTGGAATACACATTTCTGAAATTTATAACTGTAACTGATAACACCTTCCCCCACTCCGGGAAGGAATTATATGCTTCCAGTCTCAGTTTAGGCCTGGTATGCATTCACTTTCATTGGGCCTGAACAGTAGGCTACATCAACACAGCATGGTTGTTGACAGGTTGAAAATTACAATTGTTCAAAGATAGTTATAGTAGAAAGGGCAAAACAACAACCTTATTTTGGTTATATACTCTTCTGTCTGCCAAATGTAGCCGCAAGGGGACACAAGCCAGTGTCTTATTGTGCCGGTCCCAAGCCCGGATTAATACAGAGGGTTGTGTCAGGAAGGGCATCCGACGTAAAACTTTTGCCAAATCAAACATGCGAGTCAAATCTATGAATCCCATACCGGATCGGTCGAGGCCCGGGTTAACAACGACCGCCATCGGTGCTGTTCAAATTGGACTACTGTTGGTAGAAGAAGGAGAGGAGGAAGGTGTGTTCGTAGGAAGAGAGAGAAGAGGAATGCCAAGAGGCTAGGACTGAGAGTAGGGACTTTGAATGTTGGAACCATGACAGGAAAGGGTAGAGAGTTAGTTGACATGATGCAGAGGAGGAAGGTAGACATACTGTGTGTCCAGGAGACCAGGTGGAAAGGTAGCAAGGCTAGAAGTTTGGGAGCAGGGTTCAAGTTGTTCTACCATGGTGTAGATAGGAAGAGAAACGGAGTAGGAGTTATCTTGAAGGAGGAGCTTGTTAGGAATGTCCTGGAGGTAAAAAGAGTGTCGGATAGAGTGATGAGTCTGAAGCTAGAAATCGAAGATGTAATGTTCAATGTGGTTAGTGGGTATGCTCCACAGGTAGGCTGTGAGCTGGAGGAGAAGGAGAAATTCTGGTCGGACCTTGATGAAGCCATACAGAGCATCCCTAGAGATGAGAGAGTTGTCATTGGTGCAGACTTCAATGGACATGTTGGTGCAGGAAACAGAGGCGATGAGGAAGCGATGGGCAGATTCGGTATCCAGGAGAGGAACGCAGAAGGACAGATGGTGGTTGATTTTGCAAAAAGGATGGAAATGGCTGTAGTGAATACTTTCTTCCAGAAGAGGCAGGAGCACAGGGTGACGTATAAGAGTGGAGGTAGGAGCACACAGATAGACTACATCTTGTGTAGACGGTGTAATCTGAAGGAGATCAGTGACTGCAAAGTAGTGGTTGGTGAGAGTGTAGCCAGACAGCATAGAATGCTGGTGTGTAGGATGACCTTGGTGGTGAGGAAGACGAAGAGGACAAAGGCAGAGCAGAGGACGAAATGGTGGAAGCTAAAAAGGAAGAGTGTTGCATGACTTTTAGGAAGGAGTTGAAGCAGGCTCTGGGAGGTCAGGAGGTGCTTCCAGATGACTGGAGAACTACAGCTAATGTGATCAGGGAGACAGGAAGGAGAGTACTTGGTGTGTCATCTGGAAGGAAAGTAGATAAAGAGACTTGGTGGTGGAATGAGGAGGTGCAGGAGTGTATACAGAAAAGAGATTAGCTAAGAAGAAGTGGGACACTGAGAGGACTGAAGAGAGTAGACAGGAGTACAGGAGATGCAGCGTAAGGTGAAAGTAGAGGTGGCAAAGGCCAAACAAGGGGCTTATGATGACTTGTATGTTAGGTTGGACAGTAAGGAGGGAGAGACTGATCTATACAGATTGGCAAGGCAGAGAGACAGAGATGGGAAGGACGTGCAGCAGGTTAGGGTGATTAAGGATAGAGATGGAAATGTATTGACAGGTGCCAGCAGTGTGATGGGAAGATGGAAAGAGTACTTTGCAGAGTTGATGAATGAGGAAAATGAGAGAGAACGAAGAGTAGAAGATGTGGCTGTTGTGGATCAGGAAATAGCAAAGATTAGTAAAGATGAAGTGAGGAAGGCACTGAAGAGGATGAAGAGTGGAAAGGCACTTGGTCCTGATGATATACCTGTGGAGGTATGGAAGTGTCTAGGAGAGGCGGCAGTAGAGTTTCTTACTGGGTTGTTTAACAGGATCTTAGATAGTGAGAAGATGCCTGAGGAATGGAGGAGAAGTGTGCTGGTGCCCATTTTAAGAACAAGGAGATGTGCAGAACTGTGGCAACTACAGAGGAATAAAGCTGATGAGCCATACAATGAAGCTATGGGAAAGAGTAGTTGAAGCTAGACTAAGGGCAAAGTGAGCATTTGTGAGCAGCAGTATGGCTTCATGCCAAAAAGAGTACCACAGATGCAGTATTTGCTTTGAGGATGTTGATAGAGAAGTACAGGGAAGGTCAGAGGAGCTGCATTGTGTCTTTGTAGATCTGGAGAAAGCGTATGACAGGGTGCCCAGAGAGGAACTGTGGTACTGTATGAGGAAGTCTGGAGTGACAGAGAAGTATGTTAGAGTGGTGCAGGACATGTATGTGGACTGTAAGACAGTGGTTAGGTGTGCTGTAGGTGTGACAGAGGAGTTCAAGGTAGAGGTGGGACTGCATCAGGGATCAGCTCTAAGCCCCTTCTTGTTTGCTATGGTGATGGACAGACTGACAGACGAGGTTAGACAGGAATCTCCATGGACTATGATGTTTGCAGATGACATTGTGATATGTAGTGAGAGCAGGGAACAGGTGGAGGAGAAGCTTGAGAGGTGGAGATTTGCCCTGGAAAGGAGAGGAATGAAGGTTAGCCGCAGCAAGACAGAGTACATGTGTGCGAACGAGGGACCCAAGTGGAAGAGTGAGGTTACAGGGAGAAGAGATAAAGAAGGTGGAGGATTTTAAGTACTTAGGGTCAACAGTCCAGGGCAATGGAGAGTGTGGAAAAGAGGTGAAGAAGCGTGTGCAGGCAGGCTGGAACGGGTGGAGAAAAGTGTCAGGTGTTATGTGTGATAGAAGAGTTTCAGCTAAAATGAAAGGAAAGGTGTACAAAACTGTGGTGAGACCAGCGATGCTGTTTGGTCTAGAGACAGTGCCACTGAGGAAAAGACAGGAGGCAGAGCTGGAGGTAGCAGAGATGAAGATGTTGAGGTTCTCTCTGGGAGTGACCAGGATGGATAGGATCAGGAATGAGTACATCAGAGGGACAGCACATGTTAGAGGTTTACGAGATAAAGTCAGAGAGGCCAGACTGAGATGGTTTGGACATGTACTGAGAAGAGATAGTGATTATATTGGTAGAAGGATACTGAGTTTTGAACTGCCAGGCAGGAGGCCTAGAGGAAGACCAAAGAGGAGGTTTATGGATGTAGTGAAAGAGGACATGAAGGTAGTTGGTGTGAGTGAAGAGGACGCAGAAGACAGGGTTAGATGGAGGACACTGATTCGCTGTGGCGACCCCTAAAGGGAAAAGCCGAAAGAAAAAGAAGAAGACTCTTCTGTCTGCCAAACATTTAAAGCATTTTAAACATTCAGAACCTTATATTCTTTTAACACTATTCTCTTTTCACTTTATTAACTCTGCATCTATATGATTCTGGATGCATTAGAACTTTCTGGCAAACCTGGACAGGCACATAATAACTATTCATGCCCTACCATTTAGAATAGGATTAAACCCTTTCATGGTACAGTCACCCCCCTACTCGATAACAGACCTGGTCCTGGACTTTGCAGCTCAGTGAACTAAGCTCACTCTGCCAGACCTTCATGGTCACCAGTGGGCAATTAATGTCTATCAAAATTATTCCATTCCTAAATCGGATGTTTCTCATCAATAGGCAAATAAATAATACATAAAGCTGCATATATGACCCAGAGATTTACTTCTCTCTTGCGGCCGTTGACATGAACTACAATAAACTGCATCTGAAACAATAAACTGCATCAACCCGAAGCTTGTTTTCAAGATAAGGACAAAATGCAGCGACGTCTTTCAATCATATATATTCTCAAAGTGACAGTAATCTAAACAAATCTGCAACAATGGCACCGATAGAGACTCTTCAAATAACCTAAATGCACATGGCTCACAAATCATATCGCTCATCATATTGTAATTGTCTGGTAACGTTAGCCACAGGATAACAAACTATTATTTTCCCCCTGAGCGACGTCATAGGAGCGTCAGAGCCGATGGACGAGGAAAAAAAAAACACAGATGCGTTAAGTCAGCACCAACATCCGGAAACACACCTGGCGCGTTACTGTACCGCCTTCAAATTAAAGTGACCAAAGGGTTCACAGTCAGGAAACCCGAGGCTTCTGGCGCACAAAGCGACCATTTCCTCACGCGTAACGAAAACCGCGTCGCAGTTATTGGAAAAATAAACAAACTGGTGACTGATGTCATTAACAGCGATGCGTCGCCGCTTCAATTTTGAAAACCTCAACCAGAAGTGCGTCCATATGCCGCCGATCTCGGCGCAGACGGGGCAGCCTGGGAGCGCACGGTCGGGGGGATAGTCGCAGGTGGCGAGGGTTACAATCCGCCGACGAGGGCGAAGGAAGCAGGTGTCGTTACGCATCCGGCCGAGCTTTATCCCGTCCCTCCTGGATCCAGGTTTCTGTTGTGGTTTTTGTCCCCCCACCCCCCACCCACCCACCCACCTCACCCACGTCCCCCTAGATGATCCACGATGCGGTCCCCGGCTTGGTTCGCCGCCAGTTGCGCTCTCATCCTCTGCAAGCTCCGGCTGATTGACGGGGCGAAAGGACAGCGGCAGTGTGGCGAGGTGAGAGATGCCCCCGGTCGGTCGGTGAGGCTCCATCCATCAGCTGCGCTTTCACCGTGGTGAGGGCTCGGCCCGGGGGGGGGGGGTCGCTATTAGAAGTGTCCATATTAAAATGCGATTAAAAAAATCGATGACACATTCCCGGCTCGATTTTGTGGCGTGGTGTTTAAAATCACCATTTTTTGGAGCAGGCGGGATGATGGAACAAAGTGCACCTATTTTAAAAACTTATCTATTTTTAAGGGCTCACGTTTGAACAACATTGAGGAGCATCGATCTCTAATGTGGTCTGGTTTATGTTGAACTTCACCACTCAACACACCGCTGCTGCTCCGGCTGTTATCTAGTTTCCTGCACGAACCGGCCCTTCCTTCCCTCTGGTCTGGTTCAGCTCAACACCTCCTCAGCCCAGGGTGGCAGCACGGTCACATACAGACAGTCCTGAGATAGAGGAGCAACATTCCTCTTTGAGTTATTGGCTCAGTCTTTGTTTTCACCCTGGCAGAGTAATCGCTGCAGCCAGTTAAATTGCCGTCCTGCTGCCTTCAGCTCAGCTTATGACATTAGAGGTGATATATTGTTTGAAATTACTGTGAATTGCTGAATTATGGTGAGAAATGAATATTGAATGCTTGCCGTATCAGTTATCGACTGCAGATCACGCAGGTATCACAGGTGATAACGAGGGTTTAGTGCAATAGAGTTTGGAATATATTCCCATTCTCTGTAGATTTCTCGTGTCTTGCGTCTACAGTTAAGCTAGATTCTGCCTCATTTCTCTTGTCCTTCTCCCACAGACACCAGAGAAATTGATTCCTCATGTGCAGTGGCGTCGAAATCTGGTTAGGCTCAAGAGGCAACATTATGTAAACTGTCTGAAATTAGGCCACCCTGCTCCGGAGATAGAAAGACGGAGAGAAGCTCTGTGGAAGAGAGGACATTAAGCTAATGGTTTTCTCTCCAGAACACAGGTTGACATTTTTACATGCAGGGATCATATGTCAAAGTGTGTCTCCTGAAAATGTAAAGAGCTGCCGGTAAAAACGCCTCTGCCTGTTTCACCAGCAGCCCACAGCTGCCCTGTCACCATCACTGTGGAGATGGTATGTTGTGTATCCAGAGAAGAAGAGCAGTTGTGGCTTGCGAGATAACACTGTAACCGGTGCTCATCTTTGCAAGCCTGAGCAGCTGGATATACAGGCTAATTTCAGTGTTTGCTGCTAATGTAGTAGCTTCATCCCATTAGTCTGCTTTGATTTACAAAATATTTTCACGCAGAAAAAATTACTCAAATCTGATTTGGGTGGAGGCCCTTTGTGGTGTGATGTTTTCTGATCTGTCTCTGGCCTACAATGGCTTGATATTTGGATCTAAGACTGTTGTGGTGGCTAATTTCTCACACAGATGTTTAATGTGTGCACGTGTGTAATTGGCAGACAGACTACTACTATGAGTACACAGAATGTGACAGTACAGGATCTCGCTGGAGAGTGGCCATTCCGCAGAGAACCGGGGCCTGCATCGGACTACCAGAGCCTGTACGCGGCACAGAGTGCAGTAAGTATATGTTTGTGTTTACGTTTGTGTGTGTGTGTGTGTGTGTAAGAGACCCAAAGTTTATGTGTGTATCTCACCTACTTATCAGTAGCCTGGAATTTCCACCACTACAAACTTAACTAACCTTGTTTGGAAACCAAACCAACCACAGAGCTAAGTCACAGGCCAACACCCTCAAAGCAAAACACTGTCACATAATCACTCTCTGCTGGCTGACTACTCAAGCCACATCGTCAACAGGCCACGTTGTTGCTCAGAATTATCGTATGTGTCTATCATGAGTTGCAGTTACTGGTGCCAGACTTTAGTGTTTCTGGAAGAAACGCCAACATCCGTCACCATTAGGTTGAAAATAGAGTTTCTTAGTCATAAAGTATTTGAATGAAAAGACAGTCCATTACGGAAGCGGTGCTTTCAATGCTAATGTTTTGCCATGGAAACGGATCCGCTAAGTAAAAGGTGAGTCATAGGGAGTGTTAAATTCCTCTTTTTGTTTGGAGGGGAAACTCACTGACATCTGACTGGTAGTAGAAAGTGACCTATCACGGTGGAGCCAGAAAGGCACATTCTAATTGTGTAAAAGCGCACTTATGTTCTACTAGGTGGTCATACAAGTTTGTTCTTTGTCAGACCTCCCTTGAACAGGTTTCACCTGAGCTTTTACAACATTGCACCACTCAAGACTCAATTTAGATTATCACTGGTAAAATCTATTCGGAAGCTAATTGTGCAGCCAGACAGGTCACTCACAGAATAAGGTGCGAAGGTGTGTGCTTTCTAAATGTTAATGGTTAATGGTTAATGGTTAATGTTAATACTGGATCATTATCAGGTGAGTTAGATTATACTGATGAATGTTAAATTACCTTCATTGTTAGACTTCAACTAGAAAATGGAGAGTTTATTCCATACTGCTTGTGGTCTTTTACACCTTCATGTTGCATACCTCTGTAAGGGTGAAATGTCTCCAGCCCTTCAGGGACAATGGAACTCATTTTGGACATTTTCTGTTTGTATATTCCTGTTTAGACCCCTAAAAAGTGCACACTTGCATAGGACATCCTTATGCCATCGATTGAACCATAATACAATGCAAGAGGTCCAGTTAATCATGAAAATGAGTGCCATAGCAAACCATCCTTACATACCTAAATGCATGTCCTGTTCATATAGAATGTGCGACACAAATCACTTGTTTTTTTTTTTTTGACTGGTTCCTTTGAGCCATGGAGAGGCATCATAACGGAAATTGACCACATCGGGTAGGAAGAAAAGCTGACAAAGTCAGAACACTGGCAAATGCAGGAAACACACGTGGGCACAGTGGAAAAATTGCAGAGACAGACACGGTGTGTAACAGGATGTAGGGATTAAGTTCCTCGATCAATGCGGCTACATTATACTGAGTGCATCTGAATGCAGCAGTTATTTGCATGACCATTTCACTTTCATCTGTTTTATTTTATACAGTTAGCATGATTTTTTTTTTTGTAGCAGAATGTGAAGTGTTAAAATTCTTACTCCTCTCATCCCTCTGTATCTATTCTTCTTCTTCCCCAAGCCTTCTCGTGCGAGGCCGGGGAGTTCCTGGAGATGTCGGCTCAGGAATGTACCCAGTGTGCAGCAGGAAGCTACTCTCTCGGGAGTGGTATCCGTTTTGACCAGTGGGATTCCATGCCCGCTGGATTCAGTAGCCTGGCAACCTCCCTGGAGAACGGCCCCGGTGGAGATGACAGACTCACCTGCAACAGGTGCCTGAGTAAGATGCAAGAATAAATGAAAGCCAGATTGTAGGTAAGTTATAAAAAAATTTGTTATCTATCTTTTTACTTGCAGTTCATCCTGGTTGCCTCAAGGAAACTATCTGGAGTCCAACAGGGATGAATGCACCGTCTCTCTCATCTATGCTGTCCGTCTGAAGAAACAGGGCTCTGTCAGCTTTGAGTACCAATATCCAGACAACAACCTGCTGTTTGAGTTCTTTGTGAGTTTCACTCATACATTATCTTTTATCTTCTTACTTCTGGGAAAACTCTTTGTATCTGCATGTCTACTGATATATATATTTAGGTGGACACTGATTGTGGGCTTGTGTGTTCACTGCCAGTGAAATGCTTCTCGACTGTCCTGTAGAGTGCTTTAGTATTTCTCATCACAAATGCACTAAATGCTAACGGACAGGGCAAAAAATCTAATCGGAAGAACCTCCAGATTATGATAATTCTAATTAGGCGCTTGAATCCAATAACAAGACAACATACTATATATTTGTCTTACATGAGATGCTATATCTGTTGAGGGCTCCCTCTTCATCATTTTTCAGTCTAACAACAGCTCTTCTGTTGTCTGCTGTGAGCTGACAATTTTCCATGTCACTTTTGACTCATAGCAAGTAAAGTATTACCATTAAAATGACTTCTCTCCATTTAGTTGCTCCTTTGTCCATGCTGGTTAACTGGCATGGGTTACTCCCGGGACACTTGGATGGAACAGAGCCATAATTAACAGTATAAACAACAACAAAAAATACTAACTAACCCTCACAAGTTAAACAGTCCTCTAATAGATAAGACAGACTGGTTAAGACTGAGCTAAGGACTCTAAGGTCTGTTCTAAATTTTCCCTGTCCTTGTGAAATAAGTGTTAGAAATGTGTTCATGATATTAACTAATATATATTTATTGCCTCATTGTATACCTGAATATGCAAGGTCAATATAACTTTATCTAAGTTGTGAAAAATCCTGGAAAAAGTCCCTTCTGTACTGTATCGGTGCGTGAGTGTACAAAATCAATATTGAAGTTATTATAAAACACTGCTTTTAAAAGAGGTGAGAGTATCAACTGATGGATGCTGATGATTTATGTGTGCTTAGATCCAGAATGACCAGTGTCAGGAGATGGATCAGTCTACTGATACAAAGTGGCTCAAGCTCACCAATCATGGTGAATGGGCGACCCATAAGGTAAGTGCTGCATGCTGAAGATGAACAATGGTTATAGAAGGCGCATCGTTGACAGCTGGCCTGGTCTTCCAAAATAATTATGTTGAACTCAGGCTAAGCAGCAAAAAGAGGGTGGTTATAAGCAGGAAGCCTGCCTCAGAAAGACGCTGGCAACACTTATCGCTGTCTCCAGTAATTTTACAGAAACAATGAAATTGGTTTGGTCCTGCAATAGGGGAGGAAAGTGTAATAAGCTGTAATGCTGGGAGGGGTTATAATTAAGTTTGTGAATTTTACTGAGATCATTCAGTGTTTATTTTTTTCTTCAGATTATGGTCAAGTTTAATGAAATGGGTATTTAAATGGGCAAAAACATACTATTGTTTCTGTTTTTGCTGTTTTTGGCCAGCTTTCCAAGGAATCCAAAGAAGTTTAGCAATTTAATCTGCATAAGTGGCATATTTTATAGCAGCATAATTTAGTTTCAGTCAAATATATGTTTTTCTTTTTAGATTTTTAGACCGATCAGTTTCAATCTTGGACTAGAGAAACCATCTGAACGGAAACTACTTCTAATTTATTCAGTTGAACTTTTTTAGCTTTTATTTTTGAGAATGTCCAATATGCTTTTTCACACTTTATTTTCATTTATTTATTTTTTTAAAATTCTGATTATAGTGAAAATGCAGGGAGTTCTCAACTCTTTGGACCCAGAATTTAAGCTGATCTCTTAAAATGATTTAAAGAATTGTTTTTAACTTTGCACTGGTTATTTTTGTTTCATAGTTTGATAATACATGAAAATATGTGTCTAGGTGAACCTAAAATCTGGCACCAACATTCTCTACTGGAGGACAGGAGGGGTCTTGATGGGGACCAAAGTGGTGAAACCTGTTTTTCTGAAAAATGTCCAAATAGAAGGTAAGTAACATACTATATTACCCTCTTTTTGTGAAACCTCACTCTGTACTCAGTGACAAATTAATGCACTATTTCTCTGTCATTTCCCTTTACCAGGAGTCGCCTATACATCAGAGTGTTTTCCGTGTAAGCCAGGGACGTTCAGTCGAGTCCCAGGCTCCTCCACGTGTGAACCCTGTCCCCGGGACACCTACGCTGACCACGGTGCCAGCTCCTGCACCCCTTGCAACACCACCACTCAGTATGCAGGTGGGAACAACTATCAATATGAGCATATCTTTTGGTATGTCAGCCGCTTTGGAACACCATAATGATGCTTTGCTGCCGTACTCAGTGCAGCCTGATTGTCATTAGTGCTGCTCAGAGAATTGCCCAACGAGCCACAACCAAAGGATAGAAAGAGAACTTGCCCTATTTTCAGCCACAATAGTCAAACTTAAGAAGAAGAAAAATGCTTGTTAGTTCAGTGACGTGCGCTTGTAGCAGATTTTGGTAGATGGTGTATATTCTTGTATTTTTGTACAAAAAAAACCCTGAGAGATTTCTTACATTTTACAAATTTGTTTTCTAATATGCTATTTATGAAGACAATAGTAATATACTCTGTGATCTATTTCTGTATATATCTCAACAGGGATTTAGTTATCGCTACTAGATGCTGTTTGTACAGCCAGCTTTTCCAAATCAAGGTGCAATAGAAGGTCTGAGATGGTCTCTCTTATAATCAAAGAAATCTGACTCACTTAAATGTTTTTTTCGGTTGTGATATTTTAACCTGGTCTAATGAAAGCAAAGAAGGTGTAAGTGACTCCAGACAGAGAATGTCTTTGACAGCAAAAAAATACACAGCTCCCTTCATTGCTCCTTCAGAAGCCCCCCCCCAATTCATTGAGGCAAATTGCCAAGGTAATGACAACAAGTGGGTTAACTGTCATTGAAAAACACCATGTACACAGACAGAGCATCCAAAATACAATAAGAGTAAAATTGTTAATTGTATTGATTATTTTTGCAAAACTACAGTGACAGAGTAGAGGACAGTAGCTTTGTAGCTAAGCTGACAATGAACGTAACATTAGCTCAGGGCTATTTCAGAAAAGTAGAATCAAGAAATCCCGGAACAGGTGAGGCTTGACATAGTCTGCTCAGTGCATCCTGGCCTTTTCCGGTTCATGAAGGCCAAGCAAGGATGAGGAAGTGCAGCTCTGACATTGACTTACACCTTTACAGCAAAGTCTAGTTACAACTGTTAATGTGGAAAAATGAAAATGAACTCCTTATAGGTTGATTATGACAGATTCAGAAAAGATCTGTGGTTTGTAAAAGTATGTTTTTAGGCTACTTACGCATTCAGTCGGTCTGCTGTTGTCTGACACGCCTTTTCTCGCTCTTTTATAATAGCAGCCATGTTTCCTTTCTTGCAAATAATATGCTTCAATTCATCATAAGCCTTCATCAAAAGGTCTTGCTGTCGTCAAAACGGTGGTAGTGACATTATTTTGCGATAGTTTTAAGCAAACAAACAACAGAAACACAGCTTTTCAGTGCAATTTAAACCCAGAACAGCCCAGTCTAATGTTTCCTTAAAAGAAAATGATGGGTAATATTGGAAAAATTGAAATGGCCAAATAATTCACCACTATTTTGATTTGTCAAACCTGTGTCACCATTGGTTCTTATGGGTTAATTGACAATGCTAGCTATATATTAATATGCCATTAAGTCATTATTCCTATTGCTACATAAGCTGCGTAGCATTAGTTAGTTCTGTTTACTTTTGGCAATAGTTGCAGAGGAAAGAAGAGTCATGCTTTTAACCCAAAGGGCCATTAAATTTGGCCGAATGTGTTGAAGATGGTAAAAAATACGTTGATCTAATTAAAACCAAGAAATTTCTATGGGATGACGGTCTGTGTTCTGAACTCCGCCAGTTGGCATTGCCCCTTTTTAAAAAACAAAAGAACCCAAAACTCTTTTGACGCACATCAGACGTTGCCATTACATGTTGGCATTAACCCAGACAGATTGACCAGGCCTGGATGATGGACAGAATAAATTTCCATGGTAACCTATGCGCCACTGCTTTCCTGAAACAGACTCACAGATAAATTCAACCAGGATATCTGAAAAATCCCTATGTTTTGTGTAACAGTCCTTTGGCATAGAGCCCCTTTGAATATTTCTCATTTACAGAACCAAGGCTAAGTAGGACCATCGTATTTTTTTTCAGCAAACACACAGAACAGACTGCTAACAGACCATGAAAATATATTCACTGAATTTAACAAGGTGCATTGGATTAGAATCCTGCCTATACCTTTTTTAAAAAAAAAAAAGAAGAAAAAAGGAACAGACAAAAGACTGAGGCATTGTCTCGTCTTTAATCTGCCTTCAAATAAAGCATCTTTGTATACTATCACATGATGCTTTGAATGCACTTCCTTTTTGTTAAAGTCATTGAGGAGCAGGCTACAGTATTCTGAAGATAATACATATTTAATCCAGTACACCTCTTTATGCATATTGTATGACCTGCGCTTCAATGTTTTGTTTATAGTAGATTGTCCTACCAGAACAGTCTTTTTACGGGGCAAGTTATTCTTTCATTCTTCATTTGCATTCACATTTTGTGTCACACAGTTGTTTGTGTGACTCAACAGTATTTCAAATTAAATCGAAAGGTTCTCTCTTTCGCTTGGAATCTTGTGGATGATGGTTTAGCTTGATGTCTTTTATGTGAAGGAAAACAGAGAGGTTATTTATCAAAGTACTACTGTATTTGTGGGATTCTGGGTAAATGATAAAATGATTTCTGCGGTTGCTCCTTTTTAACTGATAGTTACATAATTTTCTTTTTTTTTTTTTTTTTTTAACTTATCACCACTTTTCTAAGCCGAGGGATCAGCTGTGTGTAAGGACAGACCTCCATGTTCCAGAAAGGACTATTTCCAGATCCACACGGCATGTGACCACGAAGGCAAGGTGAGAGAAATAAGGCCCTATTCTGTAATCAAAGTTTCTGTGCAATTCTGTAACCTTCCATCTCGCTGTAATTTCAGACGCAGGTCATATATAAGTGGATTGATCCTAAGATCTGTCTGGAGCTTGTGGCTGGCGCTGAAAAGTTGCCTCCAAGTGGAGACCGAGAGCCCTGCCCTCCTTGTAACCCTGGTTTCTATAACAATGACACAGCCACCTGCTCCCCCTGCCCATCTGGGACCTACTCTGATGGGATGGAACGTACGGAGAACTTTGTAGATTTATCTTTTACTCCTCTCTGTCATCTTTTTTAGTTACCTTTTGTCTTTCTCTGTGCAGTTTTCCTAATTATGTTTTCCGACCAACAGCATGTAAGCAGTGTCCAGCAGGCACTGAGCCCACCTTGGGTTATGAGTATAAATGGTGGAATATTCTTCCTGCAAGCATGAAGACCTCCTGTTTCAATGTGGGCAACTCTAAATGTGACAATATGAATGGTGAGTGTTTGTTCTTGGCAAATAACTGTATGCTATTCCTTTATGCTCTTAAAGGAATAGTTTAACATTTTGAGAGATACGCTTATTCGCCTCCTTGCAGAGAGTCAGATGAGAAGATTGATTCCATTCTCGTTTCTCTATGGTAAATATGAAGCTATCGTAAGAAGCCAGGTGACTAACAGAAAGCACATAAGGAGAAACTGCTTGCCTAGCTCTGTCTGAAGGTAACTGAATACGCCTCAAGCATCTCCAAAGCTCAGTAGTTAAAATTAAATCATATTTTTTTAATCCACACAAAAAAGTAAGTTTTTTCCCCTGTAAAAGACCAACATCTAGTTTTTACACATTTTGTATGAATTTGCTCTTCTTTGTGCTTAGCTAACCAGCTGTTAGTGGCAGCTTCATATGTACTGTAAAGGTGTAAGACTGGTATTATACTTCTCATCCAAGTTCAGCAAAAAAGCGAACAAGCGTATTTCCCACCTTGTTGAACTATTAATGTGGTTAAACCAATGTGTATACTTCTTGAAATAGATGAGTAATGTGGGAATGTTCTGTCCCATAGGCTGGGAGGTGGCAGGTGATCACATCCAGAGCGGAGCGGGAAGCTCGGATAATGATTACCTCATCCTCAACATCCATGTTCCTGGCTTCAAGTAAGTAGAGTCTTGTTGTGTTTTTTCAGTCTCCATTACTTTTGTCACTATTTTTCAATGACAGTCTAATTCCTCTTTTCTTTATTTGCTGCGTCAGGCTCCCTACGTCGATGTCAAGCCATTCGGGGACAGAATATGGTCGCATCACATTTGAGTTTGAAACTTTGTGCACAGCTGACTGTGAGCTCTATTTCATGATGGTGAGAACAGCTCCTGACATATGTTTGCTCCTATATATACACTATTTTATAGATGTTGGGAGAGGAACTTTGCCGCATTAATCTTTCAGGATGTAAACAGGAAGAGTACCACAGTGGTGGAGTCATGGGAGAAAACCAAAACAAGACAGACATACACACATGTCATGACAAAGAATGCCTCTGTTTCCTACACATGGGCTTTCCAGAGAACTAACCAGCCTTCAGATGTAAGTAATAGTACACACTTACACATGGATATATAATTACTTTCTACTGTGTTTATTTGATACATATGATATCTGTTGTATAACAACTATTCTTATAATTGTGTTGTGGATTTTCTTCAAATCAGGAATCATTATGTGCTATTTTCTTCTTCTCAGTAACTAAACAATATACCTCTCCAGATTGTTTTCTTGTTTGATAGTGTTCCACAGCATAAACAAAGACAGATGAGAAAAACTGTGAACATGTTTTGGATATTCCTAAAACATGGTTTCAGTCACAGACAGAGCATATAGCCCTCAAATGTGGCAACTTACTGTAACCACTAAAAACAGAGCCTTATGCATCAGCACCTTTCCATAAGTTCCATAAGTCATTACATTGAACAATTAGGTATTAAACACCATTGGTTTTACTAAAAAAAGATATTCTTAGATTTTTTTTAAGTAACATGGGGCCATGACCCTTTATTTATTTATTTATTTATTTATTTATTTATTTATTTATTTATTTATTCATTTATTTATTTATTTATTTTTTATAAAACCACCATATTGTCATAAAATTTTGTACACTAGTTGTTGGGTACAATGACCTTACTTACATGAGATATGAAGCAAATCCAAGGTGGTTAGTTGGGAAAAAATCTTAAAAGCTGTTGACATGGAATTATACCCATATGTTAGTTTTCCCTCCAGTTTTCAACCAGTGTCTTTTTATGCTGTTGCAGTAGCTTGTTGAGCTGTTGAGGTCAGGCCAGTATTTTGCCTTTGGATCCTTCATAAGATCAGGAACCCTGGCCTGCCAAATTGGGAGTGAAAGTTAATGTTTCTCCTCTTAGGTCCAGAAACAAAACTGTCCTGAAGTTTTTCAGATTTTTCTTATCACCTTTGCTCAGTCCTGTTAATCTACTCCACACTAGGTAAACCAAACACTCCCTTCTGTTTCTGAGGTGGTGTTTAACTAATCTACAGAACAAACAAATTACTTTTATAAATTTGCTGCATAATGCATAATGTTCTTAGGGTAGGGCATCCAGCCCAGACACTTCCAACTGAACTTTTGATCTACTTGTGTATTTGTAGGTGTTAGAACTTCTGGTAAAGTTTGTTTGTCTTAGTATAAACCTCTTTAAACTCCACAGCACTTTTTAGCAGCACACATAGTCGAGTCAAGACTGTATTTTATTCCGTACCTGTTTGTTTCTCCCCTTCAGGTACATCGGTATGTAAATGATGTGGCACGAATCTACTCCATCTCGGTGAGTAACGCCGTGGATGGGGTGTCCTCTGGGTGTCAGGCCTGTGCCCTCAGCACCCAACCGTCCAGCTCTACTTGTGTGCCTTGCCCGCCTGGACATTACATAGACACGAGCACCAGTCAGTGCACGGAGTGTCCACCTAACACATACATCGTCTCTCATGTGACACCGGGCCCTGATGCCTGCAAATCCTGTGGACCAGCCAGCAAGAGTGACAAGGTTTTTAGCTGATGTTTGGAAAGGAATCTACCAATTCTTAGCATTCATTTTTGTGAAGCCTCATTATTTATATGACCCAAAACTTTATACCTGTATTTGTGTTTTTTTTCCAGGACCACAGTTTATGTTACAGCGACTGTCACTTCACCCACACCGAGGGCAATGTCACTCTGACTTTTGACTTCAGCCCCCTTGGGTCCGTGGGATCACTGATGAACGGTCCAAGCTTTACCTCCAAAGGAACTAAGTACTTCCACCAGTTTAATATCAGCCTGTGTGGAGGAAAGGTGTGAGGAGATTGAAACACGCACGCACACACGCAAGCACACACGCACATGCACACATGCACACACACGCACACACACACACACAAACATTTTTTAAAAGTTTGTCTTTTGCATTGCTGTTTCCTCCCTTCCTTTTATTTAAGGGTCAGCTGGCAGCATGTACGGACAATGTAACGGACCTATCCATCACCGACTCCCAGAGAGAGAAAGGTGAAGGAGGCAATGCTGTTAAGACCTTCATCTGTCAATCAACAATAATTCCAGCTAGTGGACGAGGCTTCCACACAGCACTTTCCTCCCAGTCCATTAACCTGGCTGACACATTCCTCGGTTAGTATGGGACCATGAGTTTTATACTGCTGTTTGTCTCTTATTAGTAAATGAATGATACAGAGGAGATAGGTCAAAAGACAGAAGACAATGCTCATGTCATTCGTTGTCATGTAAACAATAAACCACCCTTTCTTTGTATGTTTATGAACAGGAGCAACAGTAGTTAATACACTTGATGGAATAAGGGCCAGACCAGAGCTGTACCCTCAGGCCTCTAAGAAAGTCCCTGATGTCAACTTCTACTACAGGTACCTCTGTCATTTCATTTTCATACATTTTTTTTCTAAGTCAGAAAAATATCAGCTCTCTAAGGTCCTCTCTTGCCCTCTGCATATTGGTTGGTAAGGTCCTTGGAGGTGACCTCATCTTGTGAATCAGGTCGGAGTGCAGTGGTGAGACTTCGCTGTAACCCAGAGAAGAGCACTAAAGGAGAGCTCTCAGTTCCCAGGTTCAACATCTCTTTCAATTTTGCTCCAGTTTATTGTGTGGAATTGCTTGTCATTTTTACTAACAAAACATATAACCTTTTTCATGCCCTGATGTGGTATATAAGTGACTAAGTCTGTGTTTGGCTATTTACAGTCAGTGTCCTGCAGGAACATGTGATGGCTGCACTTTTCATTTCTTGTGGGAAAGTTCGGGGGCTTGTCCCACATGCACAGAGAGAGACTACCATCAGATAGAGGGGGCCTGCAAAGGAGGACACCAGGTGTGTGTGGACACTGGGGTAGTTTTGTTGCACATGTGATTTGAAATGAAACAGTCTGCTGAATTCATGCTTTGATTTGAGTGTCTTTTCACCCACATCCAGGGGGCCTATTTAATACCTCCCAAGTGTAAGAAGGGTTATGATTCCAACACTCTTCAGCTGATGTGGACGCAAACATCCTTAATGCTGAAAGTCAGCACGTTACTAGTTTTTATTTCAGTTGAAAGGCCACGTAATGGAGTAGAGCCAAAACAATGAAAAACACCTCAATGTCTAAATACTTAGACGGCAGTGCAAAATTAGTCCATTAAAATTTTGAGTTAAGGTTTTGGCTCTGTCACATTCTTACTTGGTGCTAAATACATGTGTCTTCATCCTCAGGATGTGCTGTATGTGTGGACTGAACCAAAGCTGTGCATGGGAGGTGTGACCTTGCCTGAAAAGAAGATGTTGCCATGTGAGGGTATGGAGTTCTGGATACGGCTCGGTGCAGGGCTTGGAGCCTTCACTGCAGTGCTGCTTGTCTCCCTCACCTGCTACTTCTGGAAGAAGAACAAACGGTACCATTTCCTTGTTGGTCTCGACCATCTTCGTTCTTTATGTCCTCCTTCAACACTCCTTATCCTTTTCCCTCTTTACCTATTCACTCTCCTTGTCTTGTTTCCTCTTTCCTTATTTTTTTGCTGCCACACTTTTTGCCTCCCCCGTCTTACTTATTATCCTTACTTTTGTCTTCCCTTGTTTTCTTTGCGACTTCTACTATGTCAACCCATCTTTCATTTTCCCTCATGTCTCCCTTACTCATTTTTTCCTTCTTTTCACTCTTTTCGCTTTCCTTCTCTCTCTTTCTTCTTCCTTTCTTCCAATCGTCCATTGTCTGATCCCATCCCTCCTGCCAGTCTTTCCGTGTCTCAGTTTTTGTCAGTATTCATGTGAGCAACATTATTTCTCTTGTATTTTCTTGCAGTATTGATTCTGTCACTTGTCTCTTTGCTAGGTTGGAGTATAAGTATTCCCGCTTGGTGATGTCTGCCAATAAGGAATGTGAGATGCCAGGAGCTGACAGCTGTGCTGTGATGGAGGGAGAGAACGAGGGAGACCTGGAGGATGAAGTTGTCTACACAAAGCCTTCTCTGCTTGGCAAACTCAAAGCCATAGCATCCAAGGTGAGAATTACAGCATTGTTTTACTTATACAGTAAGATCCTGCTATGGTGAAAGTCTTTCAAACTATTGACTATTTAATGAACGAACTATTAAATGAATTTATTCTTTTCTGATTTTAGGGAAACGGTGAGAAGTATGAAAATGTGCAGCTAAACTCATCTCATTCGAAAGCATTGGTTTGGAGCTAGGATGGTGGTAAAGTGAGTGAGAGTGAGGGACGAGACTAGACCCTCAGGAGAATTTCCACTGATGGACCCCTTTAATCAACCATCTCCTTTATGAGCTTTGGTTCCTGGAATACCAACTGTGTGTACGTATACACACAACAGGCACTTAGAGCCAGGTTCAGAGAAGTCACACTAACATCCTGGCTTTAAAGCTTGGCACGACAGAGCCGTCCAACTCAAAGCATAATACTGTGAAGCAGGTGTGTGTGATAGACACTTTCTGGTAATATTCTGATCCAAACTGATGTCAGAAGGGCTGCTAGAAGAGCTCAGGGTAAGACCAGGACCTGTTTGAGATGTTCTGTTTATATTTATTTCAGTCTGTGTAGTGTATACTATTTCTTTAGACAGCCACGGTGTATTTTGCCATCAGGACTGCCAGGGTTTTTGTGTGTGCATCACCCATAGCCGTTTACACAGACTGATATATTTTGGCCAATAAAAACCTATATCCTCTCATCTGTTTGTTCTTTTGCTTTGTTGAACTAACTGCATATTGATCTGCTGATCGAATGAAAATTGAAGATGTCATATTATTCAGATGAGGTTGTGGTGTTGACTGTCAATGTGCATCAAATAAATGATGATGTATTTGTGTATAAACAGGCCCAGTTTGGTTAATAGCCCTTTCAGCTGTGTCTTTTGAGAAATCTACTTGAGGACTTGGAGACATAGTACAGTCTTTTTGTAGTGACAAATGTTCACCTGGAAAGCAATTGCAGGTAATTTCGTTTTGCAGGTAATACATGTAACTTGTTTTGAGATAATTTTATAAGGAGAATTTTTAATAGAGTTCCCTTCAAGGAAAAAACACAACTCATAGTAGTTTCTGATCCACATAGATTGATGAAATAATTCAATCCATTGGTAACACTCCAAAACATGTAATATATATATTTACATATCAGAAATAAAATGTCATCATTCTTATATATGCAGTTATTGTGTAATCAGTATTTGAACTCCCAGTTTGTAAAACTGGTTTAGCAGCTGATCTATATTCCCAGTAATTTAATGAACTGGAATTATTACTGGGCGTAAACAACTTGCAACTCATGTTTTTAGTTGTCAGGGTGGAATGACTTTGCACTGGGCCATATTTGTTTCCTTGTAAACACTCATCTGTCAAATATTCCTCTTGTGTGGCCTAAAATAATTTAATGTTTCAACAGCCTCCGTTGCCTGGCTTACAAAACTGTTTTATCAAACTCTAGACCTTTGTCCTGCCTTTGTATAACATCTCTGATATGTCACTGGCTTAAAATGAGCTAGTCCCTGATACGTTATCCTACAAGCTGGGGGTATGACAGTTAAGAGATTTTTTTAACATGATATCTTACTCTCAAAACAATCATAACACACATTAAACCAGCAGCTCTGGGTCAGAATTGGCTACTTTAAGGGATTATTGTATTTCAAACTACATAACTTCTTGATAGATAGGTTCGCGGTGCATAGCTTTTTGATCAGAACATGGCTGTGATTACAGTGACTTTGTTACCTAGAGTCATAGTTTAGGTTATTGATATAGTTTGAATGTTATACACTTAACACCGCTTAAGTGAAAATCTGTAGCATGATTTTCCAGTATGTTAAATTCATGTTTAAGTAATCTTAGAGCATGATAATATGAATTTTCAGATTCTCACTCCACATCCAATAGCGCCTTGAGTGTGTATGTTTTTAAAGTATATTAAGGAAACATTTGGGAAAATCTGATCAATTTCTCATGTGAACCTTGTCACACCATCGCTTGATCTTCATATCTGCTTTGAAAGGATCAAAGATACTGGGACAGTTTTGTGTTGGTATTATTGTAATTGCCTTTTTTAAAAATTACTTTTTGAGAAGATATCAGCCTCCAAAGCTACTACACTTAACTTTTCTCCTGGGCTCTCCTGTAGAGGGCAGTGTACCACAGATGTTGGGAAGCAACTTCTCTTATTTTTTAATCTCATTGTCCTTTATTATCTTTTTTGCCCTCCTTGACAGAAGAAATTAGAAATATAAGTATGTGCAAACTAACCTGCAGCCAGTCTGTTCAACTTGCATATGGCAGGGATGGAAATTCGTGCCTGTGCTGTACAGAAGTTTGTTCATCTAATGAGCTGAGCTTACCACCAGAGGGCGATCATTACTAAGCAACAAGAAAAGAGTCAACATCCAGATCTGTAAAAGTAATAACCATAGACAAAATGATGTAGCTTGGAAAAAAAAGCTGAAATGATAAACAGCTATTTAAAGCCTTTTAACAGCAACTTGTCATGTCCCTTACTTTTCTACATAAATCCCCTGTAACACACACTGTGTCAGACTTGGTTGCTGAGGCCAGCACAGGAGAGAACACTTCTGGAGAGACACTGTCCTATCTTTAGCTTCCTTTTTTTTCTTTCTTTCTATGTGTTTGCGTCTTTCTCTTTCTTTTATTTGTCCTTTTTGTCTCTTTCTTACTTGCAGAGACTGAGCCTACACACTGGAGTGTATTGTCCTAAGGCAGGGAGCACTCCACTAGATGGTTTAATTGGAGTGCCATCACTTAAGGACCAGATTAGGCAGGACTGATATCTTTCAACGTTTGCCAACACACGCTATGAATAGAGTCTGTGTGCCTGTGCGAAAGTGGTGGTGAGGGGCTGTTAACGTTGCTGAAGTGAAAAATCTATCTACACGTGCATTTAACGTTTGAATTTTAGCTGAGATTTACTGACTCTGCACACAGGTTGTGGATCACTTTTTTTTTTTCAGTAGGACAGACCAGACACAGAAGGACGAGTAGACAACACGAGCTGTTTGCTTGATGTTATTTATTATGATGTCATCACAGCCTTGTTATTGCATGTATCATAAACATGGAACTATTGCTTTGTGACTGGCCAGTTCCAGAGTTCAGCTGGGCCTCAGCATCACCTCGCCGCAGACATCTTGTCTTGTTTCAAAGCCAAGAGGCCAAGGACACATTCTGTTATATAGCAGTGGCTACAGCACAGAGACCTTTGTAGAGCACATGGCAGTTGGCAGAGACTGAATAGAGGAACAATTTCCATAGTTGATGGGCTTACTGTTTGAAAGGGATATTCATGAGTAAAGCCAATTAAGGAAGCTTCCAGAGAGTTAGGGGGTGCATGAGATGATAAATGTATTCAAGTGAGAAACTTAATGTATTTAAAAATTTTGCATTTGCTTTTACATCTGAATCACATTTCATATTCCCATACGCTCTCCATCTCCTTCGTCTGCCTTCCCCTCATCCCTTTTTTAACCACCTTAAGGATGCCTCGCTGGCATGTGCTGCAGTGGGCTACCCATCTGTTCATGTGGCATAGGTGGTCCTGGCCGAGACTGACTCAGCGGCAAGTTTCACACATAGAGTGGAGATGAGGTGGAAAAGGTGGCTGGGGGAAAGGTTGAAGGGTTGAGGCGGATTGAGAAGAAGAGGGTCAGCGGAAGAGTGTGAGACTGTTGTTGGAGACTAGTCCCTGGACTAAGTGTGAAGATAATCAGGGTTAAGTGCTCCATTTGTGTGGCCATTAAAAGCTTGGAGTAGAGTGCTGGGCCTCGCCGAGCCAAATCTCATCCATCACTGCCAATCTGAATCAGAACAAGCAACCCCATTTTTCCTCTTTCTTTTCCTCTTTGATCGCCCTCTCCTCACCCCTCCTCCCACCGTCCTCTTCATGCACACAAATACACATTCCAGCAGCGGATGTGGTGGTGGTTGTCCGTAGCAACCTGCCATGTGGGGTGTATCTTGTGGGAGCAGGACCACTGACTGAATGGCTAAGCCTTCTGCTAACAAAGACTGAGGATCTCTGAGATGCTTTGAGTTTCTATAGAAGTGCTGTGACTTCTGGGCTGTGGGAGTGCTTTACATAATCCAGCAGCAGCTCCCCTCTGCTCTGCCACATCGTTCTCTCCTCCTGCTCTCTGCACCTAACACACACGCCCTGATGTAGGTTGTCTTTACGTGGTGAGTCCTCTAAAATTCTTTCAATCAATTTGATAATCGCAGGCTGCTGCTGGAGACTGGCCATGCAAAGGTGTAGACTGGTCAGGAATGTTCAAGAGTTTTGCTTCTACCTACCATATGAATGTTAACATGGTTTAAAATGCTGGTCTTGGGAAGCAAATAAGTGATTCATATCACATACTTTGTTAGAAATAACAAATATAACAGTCACACTCTATTTTAGACACCATATTATAGTATATAACCATTTGAGATCAGTTTAATGATGATTTTCTACATCCTTTAAAATAAAATATGCTGTAATGTTAAATTAGTCCACTAATTTAGGGTATTTAGATTTTCTTAGAATAACTTTATCCCTATGTTTTTGTCATTTAGCCCCCCACCTCATAAACATCACCCAGGAAAGTGTCACATTTCCAGCCACAAACAGAGAGTTTGATGGGCATGGACATTTTTGCTAAGTGTTATACATGTTAGGCTTATGAGCTCTACTCTAACAGCCTTTAGATAGCTGGGATCTGCCTCCAGCTGACACTGTGTGCTCTGCCACCTCTTGCGAGCCTCCCTTGGACTGCCGGAGCCAGCTGCTCCACTGTGCCTCTCAATGTCAACACATTTAACACATGCATGTAAACGGCACACTTCAATACGTCTATGAGTCAATGACTTCATCTTAATAATATATGAACTTCTCTTCCCCTTCCTTCTATTATTGGAGCTGCTAGGCTGTAAAAACGTGAAATCAGTTTGACGGGTGTCGATCAGAAATGTCCTTTAGTTTCTTTTTTTCAAAACCACAGACTTGAGAAAGACAGGGGGGTAGAGAAAATCATTTTAACCTAAGTATCCCTCTAAGTCACTGTTTCAACACTTCAGGTAAACAATCGATGGCAGAAGGCTTGGTAGGGAATGAAACTTCCTGGCATAGTGTTGCCCTGAAACGTGTACTCTATACTGAGATCACTTTTACATTTAGCAAACAAGGATTTTCTGCCGGCAATGTTAGAATGCTCTCTTACAACCTCTGCCTGGAGAACTTTCAAACATACATTAAGGCACATAGCCATATTCAAAACATCACCACATACCATATCTGTGGGGCAAAAAAACATAAGCTACCATCCCCCTTTGAAAAATTCAACATTTGTTCAGCAAAGCAGCTAGTTTTCCTTCATAACTGTTTGAGTCATTCTACTACAAAATTCACAATAACCTGGTAAGATACTCATTTGTTTTGGCTGACAAAACTATCAAGGCATTGTCTGTATTAACAGTTTTGAGGCTAAAGAAATACATTTGATGTACCTTTCAGCCCTGCTATTAGTTATTATTAGCAATCCATTACAGCAATCCTCTAAAGACAGCAGTTTGAGAGTGGGAGTGAACATAGTGTTTCTTTGGTGAGTGCATGTCTGAAATTATGGCCATTTGGATAAAGGGATTCCATGATCAAAAATAGAAAAAAATGAACTTTTTTTTATCAAAATTAAAACCTACTTTCCTGCAAAATCAGCCACAATGGGTTCTTTGTACAAATGTATGAAGCAAATCACATCTATCAGGATGTGAACAGATGAATTCTCAAACTGGAAAATTGTGATCTGGCACAGTATAAATGTACGTCGATTAGATCGATAGATATTTTCTTACATGTCCATTCTTCTTACCTAACCTATCCAGCTTATGCTTCTGTGCACATTCATTCTAGAGTTACAAGACTGGCGACATTGTGCTGTTTGAACCATCAGTAGTATAATATACAAATGTACAGATACACAATAGAAATGCATACATAATTGGTTTTACAATGAGAACTACAAAAAGCATGAGAATAAAAAGTCTGTGGGATATTGCAGGTGAGGCAAGCATAGCCACAAATGTGCATCCAGACTGAGGGACGCACACCCTCCTACCATGATTAAGCGCATGTCTATTTACACCGCATCATAACAAAGCTATCAAAATCAAAGGCTCCAAAAAATCCTCCTAAAAACTTTTTTTGTTCTTTTGTTTCTCTACTTACAACAATGTCGATTCCATGTATGTACATCCCTAGAAAATAATTTAATTATAGTTACACACTTTCTACATTTGTGAAACAATACAGTTCTAGTCCACAAGGAAGTTTGTTTGTCTGTGTGTGTGTATGTAATATGTGTGTATGTGTACATGTGTATATGTTTTTTTGCATGAGTGTATAAAGTGTTTGCATGAAGTGGGGGGAGAACTGTGAAGGGGATAATGTCTGTGGATTGGCTAACAGTCGCAGGGGCGGATTTAGACAGCGGACTTTATGTGGTCACAGAGAGGAAGTTGTGGAGTCGACAATTTCTCTCCCGTTGCACACGGTTGGGACGTAGTGGGCGCTGACAGAAGCTAGGAAAAGATATGGATCAACAAGAAGGAAAGTGAAGAGAATTACATAGAAAGACAGAAATGAAGCATTTTGTGGATGCTAGATTTGCGCATATAATTGCTCATAAAAGTATTTCTCAGTTTTAAAAAAAATCGAATGAAAATCCGGTGATCATAATAGTTATGCAGGGTCTAGACAATTGAAAAAAAGCATTATGGGACCATAAATGCATATTAGATATTGGCAACATCTTTGTTACAAACACAATGTGTTCACAACCAACTCAACAATAACAAATGTGATAACCTGGCTAGTCTTTCACAGCTTGCTTGCATGTTTCCTGGGCGGATGTGATATTAATATTGTCTAACATCAAGTCATTTAAAGTGGCAATATGTGAGTATTTTAGTTTAAAACATTCTAAAATTAACTAATTACAAAAAATGTGAAAAAATAAATTTTGATGTTTTGTCAAAGAAGTCTATGTATCTAGCGATATATACTGAAGTTAGCATGCTAAACAGCCAGCCCCGTGCCGTCTCGTAATACTACTTTGTACCTCAAGAGGCGATAGAGAGTCACTGAAGCGTCCAGTCTGCCCTCAGTCCAACATGAGAGGATGAAGAAGTGGTAAATGCGACTGGGCTATAAACCTGTGTTGCAGCCGTTCTCTCTGGGACATTCCTCCAACCTTTCCTCAAGCTCAGCTATTGATGCTGCTGCTCTAGCCTCTCTCCCTCTCCCTCGCGGCCCACTGGGAATTGTCCCAGTATGCCCGATGGCCAGTCCGACTATGGCACAGGGGAAAGGGAGAGGAGGTACTTGTATCTTATGAAGGTGGTGGACACCCCAACTTCATGGTAATACACTGCCCCCTGTTTGTTGTTGTTTTTTCGCCAATTCTTATACATTGCCCCTTTAATGTTGAAAGACCAGCATAGCCACGGCTGTAGTAAAATGTGAGTGGTGGTGTAAAAGTACACTCGATCCAATGGTTATATCTATATCTATATCTATAATATCTATATTTATATCTATATCTATGTACACGCACACACATAGACACACACAAAGACACACACACATGTGTGTGTGTAGCCTTAAAATATGTTCTTGTATGTTCACTTCTTAAGGGCATGCCTCCTCCCTGGTATCCCATTGCACTTATCACTGCTAGACTTCCATTGCACTAAATTAAATCCAGTGTAACTAGCTCAATAGTGAACTTGTAAATCATGCATTAAAAGTAACACCTTTGGAGTAGCAGTGGTCCAGATTTGGAGACCTTGCTGGCTTGGGTCATAGCATTAGACTCATCAGAATTTTCTGAAACTGTTCTGTGGCTGTTCTATAGGAACAAAACAAAGAAAAAAAAATACACATAACAAACCCCTAGATGCTTTAAAATTCAGGATGTTGTATTCCATTCCCACTGTGCTGGATGCTGAATGTTGAGCCAACCCATTCGACGGAGGCATACCAAAAAACGTCAAGGGGTTGCTACTCTAAACCCCTGTCTCTTTAAAAATGAGGTAACCGCATGTAACTTACCATGAGATGCATATGTGGTGGCAGCCCCGCTGACACTGAAGCGATTGAGGTTAAGCCTGTGGCTGGTCACATTCTTCTGGGGTTGGAACATGATAATATGGACCTTAGGTGCAAACATACAGCCAAGGACCACAAATCCACTCAGGCTAACTGAGATACACATAGTGGTGGTCTGAACCTGCAGAGGAAAGAAGGGGGAAGAGGAGACAGTAATTAGCTGCCAGACTTTGATGGATATATCTTATGCTAATGTAGAACAAAGTCATTGCCATTATGCGCTAATCTGATGATAATAATCTATAATAATGAACATTTTTCAAATCCACCTTTTGAATGAATATTACAAAGTACTTCATAGAGAATAAAATAATAATAAATTAAACCCAGTTTGATGAACGGTAGATAAACACAGAAAGGAAAAATGTCCGAAGTAATTAACCAATCTCTGTATATACCAAAAGCTAATGAGGCCTGTAAAGTGAAAATCTAACTCTTTATTGACAGACTCTGTTACTTTGCAACAATTACTGCACTGATCAATAAAACACGTAAGCAACAAAGACCACAGAGGCCAAACTTTAAAGGATATTTGATTCCATTTTCAGTGAATAATTGATCTTAATCCATGCCAAATACAATCTTATGCTTTCCTGATTTTTGAACACAGGCCTGCAGAGGTTTATGTTGTGTTTCCCTTTCCAGCGGCCATAATAATTGCTGTGTCTAACTTTGTGTGGCTGTAAATTTTTAGAGATGGCTACAGAGTTGTATAACAGCAGCTCACAGTAAAATCACAGTACTGCACATGTTAGTTCTGTGTGTTCATATACTCATATGTGTGTGTATGTGTGTGTGAGATGTTGGTTGTCTATGCTGGTGATGATATGCTTCTACCTGACTAATCTTAAAGTCAGATTGCAAGGCCAGTGAAATACTTATTTCCAGAGAGAGAGAAGAGGAGGGTGGGGATCATATGAGCAGCCCTGGAATCAGCACACTTCTCTTATGCCCTTTGATACAGTGCTCTGTGTGTGTGTTTGCGAGGTGTGTGCTAAAGGTGTGTGTGTATGCATAAGATTTGTATGGATCAGGTGAACACTCACTCTCCTTTGCTGCTAAATCTGTACATGTGTCAGCAGTTTGACAGGGCCTGTCTGTTTGTCATCCAGGTGCTGCAGAGCTGGGACATTTGCCAGCAGGATAAGAAATTGTTTTAAGTTGCCACTACACCTGTGTACTCACTGTTTCGTGACCTGTGTGCTGGTATCAATCAATACTCACACAGTTACATTATAGGGATTCCCTCACCCCGGTCAGGACAAAAAGCAGGCCCCCAGAATGTCAATCAGTAATTGGCTGGATAAAGGAGTAGTTTGACATATGTTAATTTGCTTTCTTGCCCAGAGTTAGATGAGAAGCTTGACACAAATCTCTTGTCTGTTATAATGTCTATAGATAATATATATTATAATCAATGTCTTACTGTTAATTAGTGAGGTTTTTTCACCTTTGGACAGAGCCAGGCTAGTTATTTCCCAATGTTTCCAGTTTTATGTCAAGGTTTGTTAGCTGGCTGCAGGCGGTAGCTTCATATTTCATTTACAGACATAAGAGTGGTTTCAATCTTCTCATCTAACTCTCAGAAAGAGAGCAAATAAACACATTTGCCAAAATGTTAGACTTTTCCTTTAGGATTAGGGTCACTTTTACTTTGGTTGGGGTCAATGCAATGAAAAACATGGAAACAGGTATTTGTGCTTGTGTGTGTGTGTTCAAGATACCCTGTAGTCACTTGATGTAACATAAAAGATGGGGAGAAAGGCCAGCCAAATTATACAGGTCGTGTACATAGTGAATCCGATAAACTTGGCCTCATTGAAGTTCTCCGGGCACTTCCTAGTCTTGAAGGCATACCTAAAGGGAGAGAGTCATGTTTCTGATTACTCAGACATCAGCTGAAAAAAACACTGACACCTACTCTACTGAAATGAGTGTTGCCATGAGAGCAAAACTTCCAGAATTGAAAGAAAAACTAGAGTGTAACTCCCTTAGAGTAGAAAATTATTGTCAAAACTAACAAATTCTGCAAATTGGGCTGACTTTGACACACTTACACAGTACACAGGATGACCAGGAGCACGTCATATCCCAGGGACAGCAGCATACTGGAGTCACGTACGTTACACTTGAGGATGACGGTCTGTCGTCGCTCTGGCAACGTGAAGCGCCGTGTCCCGGGAACCTCCAGCAGCAGCCACACTGACACCATCACTAACTGGACGGAGATTAGACTCAGACAGATGAACACCTGAAAAAGACAGGAGGAAAGAAAGGTAAGCTCATCAAGAACCACTTTCTTTCTGTCCATCCATCCATCTGACTGATGCAGATGGATGGATATGAAGCCACAATCGCTCACCTGAGAGGAAGGGCTAATGAAGCGGGGCCTCGCTGCACCCGCTCCATCTTTCACGCCATTAAAAATCCTGGCAATTCTGTTGGTTTTGGTGAGTAGGGCGGAGTAGCAGACAGCAAAAGATGTGCCCAGGCCAAGGCGGCGCAGGGCACAAATTGCAGGAGAGGGTTTGGCTAAGAAGAGGAAAGTCATGGCGTAGGACATAAACACTCCCGAGAGGAGGATGTAACATAGCTCCCTGCCTGAGGCTTTCACCAATGGTGTGTTGTTGTGTCTGATAAACACCCAGAACACCAGGCCGGTGCACATGAACCTGGGTACAGGAGGGAAGTAGAGACAGACAGTAGAGACAGACAGACAAGCAGTTTCATGAAGTCACAGTTTCAAGAGGTGCTTATATATAAATATATATATATATATATATATATATATATATATATATATATATATATATATATATATATATATATATATATATATGTATGTATAAAACAATAAATATGATGATATTAAGAAAAATATTCTAATATCATGGTCTATTTTTACATATGGAAAAGTGCAGTACTGACCCTCAACTGACTGTTTGCTAAGCCCCCCCCTCCCCGTTGATTTCGAGCTTTCCTTTCTGACATAGCACATATGCAGTTTTACAGCGGCAACATTAAGCAAATGTTAGCTTTATTAGCCAACTATTAGCTATTGATCAGCATCTTCACCAGCTGATATTAAGAAGCAGCATTGTTCATGTATTACAGTGCAGAGTTATAGTAACAAGTTATAGAGTCACAGTATTTTGAGTATGATAAGGAAAATTGTGAGATCACACTTGAACTTCAATATTACGAGAAGATTTTTTTTGGCTTCTACACAGAGAGGAATTACTACACAGAAGATGTGCTAGTTGTGAACAGGCTTTTTTTTTTGAAACATAACCTGCATAGCTGCAAAATCATGTAAAAAAATTGTGCTTTTTGGCCTTGAATGTATGAAAGTAATGCTTTGTTGTTGTAGGCTTACAACCTACTGTATGTTGTAAAGCATCACTTTAGCTAGATAGCCAGACATGCTGACAATTGGAACTTATGTTTGAGCAAATAAATAACACTGTGTAATCCATTTTTTAAACTTTTGCTTTATAGGTTTTTGGATTTGGAAAGGCTAGAAAAATGTCACTCTCCAAGCTCTTTAACTGCATATTGCCCGTGGAAAATCCAAAGCTCAACAGGCCTCCTGTTATGGTTACTAAGTTATGATTGGATGATTGATGTGTGGGGGAAGGGTTTAGTGAAAAGTGAGTTCCCTTAACCCATCCATCCATGACCTGTCAAAAACTGACATCATGTTGACATTGCTCACCCTACACAGGCGATAGTAATTGGACCAATGGCCCAGGCATCTTCCCACATAATATAGTCCTCAGGGAGGTCATAACAGGATGTCAGGTCATCAGTGGGCCACTGGCCAGGAGCACAGGGCGAGCAGGTGAACTCATCAGCCAGGTATTCATGAGGCTCACAGGCTGTACAGATCCAACAGCAGTACTCACCTGGGAAACAGGGATATGAACAGCAGAGCGTGACAGTCTGAGATTTTTTTCAAAAGGCACCGCTGCTTGGTATGGTATGCCACTTTGATAAAAAAAGAACATTGTTGAAATTCAGTCTCCTACCTGCCTGCATTTTCTTCATCTCATTCCGTTCGCAGGGGTCGCTGCACTGCGAGGTGGGCACCACTTCTCTGGGCCAGTGAATCAGATCGCTGCTCAGACTCAGACTCTCTGCCCATTCACCTACCGGCACATATCCGTAACGATCGCCAGAGCGCTGGTAGCTGAAGATGTTGTATCGGCCCATGCCGTCCCCCTGGGAATCAAACTTCACTACTGTCTCACTGCCCGACGGAGAGAAAGGGCCTGGGGGGTGTGAATGGACAAAGAAAGGCAAAGAAAGAGATAAGATGAGTGGAAAAAGGAGACTTATGCTAAACAATTGCAAGCAATCATCCCACTGGTCTCTCGTTGATGCTTCTTATAAGCAGCAGTGATGACAGAGACAATGAACCATGGTCAGTTAAACCTTAGGACTCCAGGACAGATGATGAAGAACATTACAATAGTGTTTTCATTAATGAAGATCAGCCTCTTCCAAAAATATTTGCTAGGAGGCTATAAATGCCTTGTATACTGGGTGATGTCTGTGCCTGTCAATGGCCTCCCATCCATGCCTAAGGTCATGCCTAGAGACTAAAACCCTGCTCTAAATTTCAATCTGTTAAGAGTTTATTACCAAATGCATCATCATCAATCTGCCCATAAAGTCATACGGACATGAAGGCAGAGGACTGAGTCCCTGGGCAGTGTTATAGCTACCCACACATTGGTCAAATTAGCCTCTGGGTCTCTTATGTGAGGGAGGTACACTGCTGAAACTGCCAAACTGGTTTGTATACAAGTTGTTATAAAAGGATTACCATCTACCCTGAGGATGTGGGAACAGAAGAGATTGTAAAATTGGCAGGATGCTGAAACCCTAAAAAAAGCAACAACCAAAAAAGAAGAAAAGCAGCCATGGACTGGGAAAAAAGTAACTTTTTGATGCGCTGCATGTGGGGTTAGACCTGACAGAGCTGACACTTGGTCATTTTGACTCAGACAAAGCGTATGTCACTCCTACAATGCCTCCTCTGTCCTTACAGCAGAGCAATCAACTCTGTGCTGCTGACACACTGTACAGGGCTGTGTGTTATATGCTTCTGCCTCCCCTGTCAAATGATGCCGGGCTGGGGATAGTGCAGTGTATGCTTGGTTTATAAAGCATCACTCTTCAATGTATCACAAGGCTTTCAGTCGTCAGTGAGCAGCAGCGTTGATGGTTGATGTGCTGCCTTCCTCTTATCTCTGTGTCATTGGATAACTGGAAAAAAAAAATCACGGGCAGAATTCTTTCTCAAAACATACAGTTTTGGATTAGTGGAATGAATCAGGATACAGGTTGCGACTAAACTGTTGGGACTGAAAAGTGTGTATGTATGTGTGAGGATGTGTAAGTGTGTGTAGAAGCTCCATTAGGTTTTACTTTACAGTTTAATGGTTAAGGTATTGCTCTGAGCGCTGTGGGAGGCTGTGCTGACAGAACCAAAGCTCTGACCCTGCTGTTAGTGGTGTGTGTATATGAACGTGTGTGTATGCCCATGCAACACTGACAAGGGCTAAAGCTGTGCTATTGTTGTGAAAGCTCAGTGTGTTCAGAGAAGAATGGTGTGTCAGATGACAGAGTAGGGGGTTAGGGTTTATGAAATCCATAAATCACAGAGACAGCACAACCCTCTATCTTTCCTCTCTCTTTTCTCTGTCACAGGAAATTCTAAGTGTCAAGTCTGCTTTGAAATTTTGGGCTAAATGTGTAGATGACAGCTAAATGAAAATGATTTTAATAAGAAGGTGCTGATAATATCTCTGGCAAAGAAGAGATATGAATCCATTATGCTGCAAGTTGGCAGATAATAAAGTACTAATAACAGAGAGCAATAAGACAAGCTGGGCCCCCTCCTCTTAGACTCCCATACACACTCAATGAAACACTTTGCCACTACCTAATTATCATAACTGCACCTTATTAGGACCTTAGATGTGTGCTGAAGCCTAATTAGCTGTATGTGGTAATTACGTGTAATACAGACTAAAGAGATAACAGCATTAGCCTACAGACCCATTTGAGGGCGCTGTATTGTCCTTGACTTCCCTCCAACAGATCACATTACCAGAGCCATAAACTCAGAGGACTGGTGATTCCTTCCTCCAACCAACATCGACGACCTTGCTGACACGACAGAGCGGCTTATCAGGAAAGTGTATGAGGATGCAAGTTAGAGCTTGCGAAGGCCACCAAGACTCCTCTGGTGACTGCAGGGAGCTGAGGCAGGCAGCCTAGGTCCTTGACTGATGGATGCCACTCTCTCTCCTCAACACCGTCCTGAGATTCTTTTAAAAGTCTGGTCAGTTCCAGGGGCCAGAGGATTTAGGTTTTGTGACTGCTACAACAAATAGCTGGGGCCACACAATATAAAACAAATAACTGTACAAAAAAAGTAAATAAAGTTAAGTAAGACAAACTGCTGTAAACTGTATAATGGAGCCTAACCAGATCCCTCATTTTTGTGAGATACTTTAGCATTCCTGCTAACTTGAAAAACACCTTATTATTCCAGCTTAATTAAAGGCATGGTGAAAACAGACTTTTCATTCAGAAGCTGAGAAATTAATTATGTTCTCGGCCATGTCGGGCTAAAGCGAAGCCCAGGGGGGATTGTGGGTATTAAAGGCAGGGAAAGAGGGAGGAGGCAAAGGAGCTTGGGAGGAATAAGTAGGAATAAGTAATCTAAAAGTGGGGAGAAAGAGAAACATACAGACTCATAGGGAAAGGGGGGGATCTTTTCTTTGTGTGAGGATGTGTCTAAAATTCAGAAGCTGGCTGTTGGCCAGGGAATAGAGAATTATATTTCCAACCATCAATTCACCTGAAACTCCAATTTAATCCTGATTAGCACATCAAGACTGTTGCATAAATACACACCTGTTCCTGGTAAAATATTTAGATACAAATGGTCTGCACTGTGGCTTAACCGACATTTCTTGTTCCTATTTTCTTAGAATCATAGTGACCTAGTGACTTTACACATCCTTCCCCCAAAGAGAAAATATGTGATGGTACATGCAAACACTTCTGACTATATACAAATATAGATACAGGGATGAACTCACATGTCACAAACACACATACAGACTGATCACATTATATATATGTTCTCCCTGCCGATTTGGTCTCCAGGGACAGAGATGCTGCCTGGGCCACATAGCAACAGGCCACAGGGGAATAGAAACAGAAGGGAAGGAAAGCTAGAACAAGGGAGAGAAATGTATAGGAGGAAAGGTGAAGAAGCAGAGGGCTGAGGCTTGACTGAAAGAAAAGTGTTGAGATAGAGGAGACAAAAGAAGGAAACGGAAGGCCAAAAGCTGGAGGTGCTGGGAGGGAGGATGAGCTGGGACAAGATAAGGGCAAAGAAAAGAGGGAAGTGACAAGGGAGAAGAAGGAGAAGAATACGAGAGAAAAGAGAGGAGATAGCAAAAGAGAAAAGGAAGAAACTGACGTGATGATAGCAGAGATATAGGTGGACAGAGGAAAACCTTCACATGGTGGAATCAATAGAGAAAAGGTGAAGGGTGTATGGAGGGATGGGCAAAAGGAAAGAGTGGAGGAACAAACCGTTAAGAGAAGCAGTGAAGGCAGGAGAGGAACCTTGTGAAGTCTGAGTGGGATGTGCTGTTTTTGAATGTAGAGAGAGTAGGACACTTTCTGGGTGAAAAAGAGAAAGGAAACAGAGACATGGAAAGATGGAGTGATGAAGAGTGAGAGAAAGACAGACAGGATGACAGAGAGTGACAGAGACAGAGAGACAGAGGAAGAGAGTGAGGAGAAAATGAGGGAGAGAAGGAGTGAAGGTTGTTCTCTAGCATCTAAACGTTGCAGTAAGCTCTCTGCTCAATATGGCCCTGAAGGCACACCGCCTCTGCTAACACAGACATATAACAAACACACACACACACACACACACACACACACAACGGTGTAGGGAAGGGGGAATATCACATCTATCACCACTATTTGAACAGAAGACTGCGTGCATGTGTGTATATACTGATCTATTTGCTGCAGATCGGGGAGGTGGGTGGGTGGGAGTTGAATGATGGCTTTGAGAAGTGTGTGGGCTGGGGGTGTCTGCAATTTTGCGCTGGATAAAAACATAAGCATTTCAAGCGGCCTCTTTGTTAAAAAAAAAAAAAAAAGGCTGACTGTTTTGCACATGTTTGTATATGCGTCTCTTGTGCGTATGTACATATACGTTTTATGTTCAAAGTATGTAGCAAAGTCTCATAAAAATGCACAAGTGTGCCCCTGTGTCTGTTACTAGTTGGCTGGGAGCGGTTCCCATGATCTACCAGATCACTTCAACAATGGGCGATGGTGTCGGCTTCATTACCATAGCAACTGGCGAGATGAGGCTAGAAGAAGAGAGCAGCATATGAAAACACTCTCCTAACCACACAACATACTGCCTCAGTGCACCACATACGCTGTCAGTAACACATAACAAAACAGCCCAATCACAGTTAACCACAGCTTTCTGTGTTGTGAATGTAAAGTGGAAGGGAAGGGAGCGTTAGTCAGTGTATTACGAAGCATGAAGATGTCACTTAGATCAAACTTTGATGAAATGTAAAGAGTTTCTAACGAACATGCATGTTTGTTTAAGAGAAGCAGATGGGAGTGAGACAGAGAGCGCTGAACAGTGTTGGTTTTCATCTGCTACAGATCTGACTGAGAGCACTGCGGATGGTGATGCTGCAGTATTTATACCCCACATTCAACTCAACTCACCTCAGCTCCTGCCTTCCATACTGTGGATGGAAAGATGTATATGTACGGAAGTGACAGTGAGTAATTCAGGGCTAACCAATAACCAAAAAAAAGAAAAAAAAATGCTACCACAGCTCCTGGTTCAATTGTTCAGCCACCTTCAACATCCTAGTTGTCTCACAAAGACTGATTTTTTAATGCGTTTATTTATTTTTTTTTTGAACAATGCAGCTGTTTGCCATGCTGTCACTGTCGTCACTTACCCTGACGAGGTCCTTGTACTTGCTCTTACTCTTTCCCTGCTGCAGAGTAAAGGCATGCGCCTCATGGACATACATCAGTGGTGAAAAGAAGGGAGGGAGAATGGGAGAGGGGAATGTAAGGGAGACAGATGATCAGATATAGAGATGTAGGGAAGTCAAAGTGGGATTCATACTTCCTCTCCTCCTCTCCTCTCCTCTCCTCTCCTCTCCTCTCCTCTCCTCTCCTCTCCATCCCTTATCAACTTATTCCACAGCCTTTTTAAACTTTCTATATGTATAAATCTGTGTATCCATTCTGTCCCCCTCTGTATGCATCCTATGAGGGAGTACTTATCAACTGTGCCAACTGGAGGCTATGACTGCAATCGCCTTGACGACATCCTCTCACTTTCTTTCCCCCTCTCTATCTTACTCACACTCTTCCTCTCTCTTTCCTTCTTGCTGTCTTACTCCTCTCAGACAGAAATGCTCCAAGTCGGAGCATAAATGAAGATGGGGAATTTCAAAGAGAATCCTCTTCTTCTGCTGACGCACGCTGTCCCACTCCGGCATTGCCTCAGTGCTCCCTCCCTCCTTCCCTCCTTCCCTTGCTATCTCTTTTCTTTCTTACTCCCTTTTTACCTTACGCCAAACTCTCTTTTCTCACTTTAGTCTGCCTGTCAGTCTTATCTGTTAGCTTCCTTCCCCCTCGCTCCATGTGTGATGCCATTCTTACGTCCTCCTTGCAGCCCTCCTGCTCTCTCTCCCCAGCGTCCCGTGGCAAAGCTGCTGGGTTAGTGCTGTTTGTCTGGCTGTTTAATGTCTGCTCCTGGTCACGGTTGGTGGAGGAATAAGCACCTCTAAACCTGTGTCAGTCCCCGAGACACAGCAGTTTATTTATAAAGCTTCCTTTGTACGCCATCTGTCAGTCAAGCCAATCCTCTGTCTCTTCTCTCCCAATTCTACAGAGACTGACAGACACGCAGCCCGCTATAGGAGCTATTATAACACACACAATCTCATTAGTGCAAGAGAGAAGAATATGGCTGACGGATTAACTGCAGCTCTCTCCTCAAAGCAACTTTGTAGTATCGTATCAATTACGCATGGGTAATAGGTGTCAAAGGCAGGCTGGCTCTGGCAATACATAGCAATTAAGAGGATTTGTCTCAGTACTTTTTATGTTCTGTGGTTTGGCTACTTTGGCTGAGGAGAAGGACAACATCCCTGTGTTGTTCATGAGAGGACTGTTAACTAGGCACAGTGCTATTTCTTGCTATTCTCCCCTTTTTCCTCCACAACTTACTCTCCAACATGCCCTTCTTTTCACTTATTATTATATAGGACTCCTCACTCTCTTTGCCATGCTTTAGCTGTCTTACCTGTGAAGCTGACATTAAGGATGTAATCCCTGTACAGCCTACGCCCATCCAAGGCCCTCATGCTGTCGCACAACTTAGTAGTGTTGAAGCACAGACTCCGTTGCATATTATGGAGGGCTTGAGCCATAGCGTACACTGCATTCACAACAAACATGATCTTTGACTCTGGTTCAAAATTACTCTTGTCCATTGACAAGTCCTTGTCACACGGTGGGAGGAGCGGTGTCTCTTCTGGTGCGACACCTCCACCTCCTCCTGTTCCTCCACCACCTAAGGAGCACTGGAATCGCTGCTCCCAGAATTCCCTGTACCAAGGATTACGATGGTTTTTGACCGGGTTCAAGCTGAGAAAATAGCGGTTGAATTCTGGCACAGGATTGGCTGCCAGCTCAAGTGTGATGGCTCCTTCAGCTGTGATCTCATTTCCCTTGACGATGCTTTCCTGAGCACCCCAACCATCGCTGGCCACCCAGATGAAGGAGGTGTTAAGCCTGGCAGCAGCTGACAGCAGCTCTCTGGCATCATCACTGCGCAGGAAGAGCACAGCTACACGGGCATTTGGCTTCTGGAGGAGCTGACGGATCACAGCTTCATAGGACTTCTTAGCATTAGAACGCCCGACCTGGATGGAAAAAGGAGACTAATGTAATAGCAGTAAATACTGTAAATATTACTCACCTTATACTCCCAAATAAATTTAAGTTCCCTATTTGCAGCAATTTATCACTAACATTATAAGGAGAAACAAGCAAAAAATCTGTTCTGTGCTTAAGTCTCACACCAACAGGCATATCCATGTTAAATTCGATGAAAAATGTGACTGTGAAAGTACCCAGAATGAGTTCTTGGAGATAAGCTTTCATTTTCTGGTTCACAACAGATAACACCAGTATAATATAAAACCCATTTGTATGTAAGACAAGATAAGTCACAGAGACAAAATTTTATAAGCTTACAAATTTAGTCCCCCTGTTCATTGTTACTGATGCAGCTTCAGGCCATATATCAGTGAGAAACAACAGATTAAAATTTTGGCTTTTTGGTATTTGGCTTTAAACAGTGATTGCTTATATTACTGCCGATTGAAACACAGAATTAAATTCATAATATATTGAATTCTATCGCATGCCCTACCTTCTCTGACGTGGCGATACAGATGTTCCTCATTCGTGCCTCTTGCTCGAAGGCCTCTATACCGGTTTCACCATAATCTCCCTCCGATGCAACAGTGGACACGTATGTCCAGTTGAAGAACCGCAGGATCTCGGCCATGGCTTTGGCCTGGTAGAAGTCAGGGGGAACCGTGCGGGCAAAGTAATCATAGCGGGTTTTATCGCTGAGCTTGGCACTTGTCGAAGCATAGCTTATCTGAGGGATCTGGAAGAGCCTGAGAAGATTGGCAACCTGAGGTGAGCGATAAAGAAAAATGAGACATGATCAGATGAATTAAAGCCAAAGCTACTTTTACATAATGAAACACCATAATCTTCTTTTTCTTCTTCTGATAAGTAATAGAAACTTAACTTTTATTGACTAATTGGTATGTTTTTGCTTCAGTTTTTCTAGCACATGGGGATATGAAATTATAAGGTAAATTTTTGCTAACTATTGTTATTTTAGGATAAACACAATTATTTTGAGCTATAGAAAAGAGACATACATTCTAGTTAGAGAGAGTAATGACGTTCTCTAAATAAGAACTTAAAGGATAAGGAAAAAAAATGAAAATATAAATATTTTTTGTATGTCTTACACAGGATGACAAAACCTCTCCGTGTAATGAAAAATGATGATCTCTTAATGAGCCACACCAGCATTGCTAGAATTAAACTTTCCTCTGTTTTCAGCTTCGTTCTTGAAAGATGCAGCTATGAGTTCAGATCTACCCCATGCCACTGCTTAGAAAAAAATATTTGATCAATACTAGGTATTCCACATAATAAAATAATTTAATAAACTAAAGTGCTGCTTCAGTTTGTTGGAAGCTCCTGTTTCTAACATGGTTCAACAGGGCAAAGGCAGACTAGAATAACCGAACCCAAAAGCACCTAAAACTAATCATTTGCAGCACTACACTCACTGGAAAGAAAACTTAATCCATAAAATGTATAAGATGATCTTAACAGCTGTCAAGTAAGGTTGTCTGCATAATGATTGTCAGCCATGAGAGAAAAGTGTACGGTAGTATTGTTAAAACATATCAAAAAACAATGTAATTAACTGCTATAGAATAAACTATTTAAAGACATGCATAACTGTAGGGTTAGTGTATTTGTGTTAAGGGGTTTCCCTTGTTTTACTGATCTGTATTGGACTACAGATCTTTGTGTAGCTCAAGTACTTCAGATAAGCAAGTCATGAAAGTTTGATCAAACATAATTGGCACATTGACAAAGACAAATCAAAATAATTTGAATGATCCTTTAATAAATGTATTTTTTTTCCATCAAAGGAAAAATTCGAACATATTTAGAAGGTTGTTCCAAATAGAAATTGCTTCATGCATAATGTGATTATTCAAAGATAAAAGACAATGAGAGAAGGTGTAGGAATATATGCTCATGGAGAAATAGAGGATAAAACATACACTCACACACACACACACACACACACACACACACACACACACATACACACACACACACACACGCAAGCGTGCACGCACACACACACACACACACACAAACACACACACACACACACAGAAGTGCAATAAATCACTGACTCATGCATAAGTGATGGACATCATCTGATGTCCATATAATATTCCCTTTACTGTTGATTTGGGTTTGGTCATATTTTCTTCATTGTAATTTAGTCACAGATACCAACACAAATGTGCACACACACACATGCAAGTAGGCACAAACTACACAGTCATTCTGTTCTTTCTTTGCTTTAATCCTTTTAGGGCGCATCACTCTGTGCTTTTCTTCATTTCATCATCTCACATGATGAGGTGTTTTGACAACATGTCAGAATCTCATTAGACTAATAATGTAGGAGATTAGAAAACACACTCAAATACATATACTGATGCCCACAAGGTAAAGTCGACACACACACACACAGACATCTGCAGTGACACACAAACACACAAACACACACACTCACACATGCACTCACATGGATGGCTGCTTATAGTACAGGTTTTATGGTTTTAAGATGGCAGTTGACTTAAATGTCAGGGAAGGTCAGGCCGCAAAATGTAACCGCATTGCTCCATTACCTGCTACTGAACAATGACCACATCTAGCTAAGGGGCCTGACTGTGGGGACACAGAGAGTTTACTCTCTTAGTGAAAGCCTAAAGAGAGAAGGGGGATATACAGTTGGAACAGGCTCAATAAAGGAGAGGAGTAAGGAAAAAAATGAAAGGGAAGGAGGAAAAAATTGGTGCAGTGGAGGGGTGCTGTGTGTTTTCTGCTTGGAATGCAAGTCACACACACACACACAGACACATAGAGACACATACACACATGTGCGAATGGAGAGGAGGAATGATGCCTGTTATGTAAATGCCTTCAAGGCATTAAATTTAGTTGTGCATTAAACATAAAATAATTCCCTATTACTTCATTTAGAAGCAGCAGACAGACTGGCCAAGTAGAAAGGCATGAAGGAATAGCTGGATTAGCTTCACTGGCAAGAGATCAGAAAGCAGAGCACAGTTCGGGTCTTGTTAACAGCACTTCCCCTTAGAAAAAGACAGGTAAAAGCAACGGCGACAGCAACATGGGGCAACAAGAATGAACTGCAAGAAAACAAGGGATAATTATGTTTGATGAAGGACAAGAAACAGAGCAGATATGTTAACAATGGCTGCCCTAGGGAGGAGGAGGAGGAGAAGAAGGGGGCTGAGGTCAGCATACACTGAGCTCTCCCCAAATAGCCGGGAGGGATGCCTCTTAATGCATATAAAGAAGGTGAAAAAATGAAAAGTAGGCAGCGGTGAGAAGGAGGAGAGCAAAGATTTAAGGGACTGAAAAAAAGAAGTACATAAAATGGGAAAGAGAGAGAAGAAGAGAGGGTGAGAAAGAGAAGACAGAGAGACAGTTGCAGAGATTAGGGATTTAAGGACTGATAGGAGGAGGCTTTTGTGCAGTCACAGAGGGGTAAGGGAGAAGGAGGTTTTATGCTAAAATATGCAAATTACCCAGCTCTGTGACAAGTGCTACAAGAGCTGGGGAAACGCAAGAACACACCAATGAAAACTTGATTCCAAGAAACAAGTACACACACACACACACACAGGCACACTCGCACACGCAGTAACATACACTCGACACACTGGCACTGCCATGTTGCTGGAAGTCAGCCTGTGCCCTCGTGGTCAAGGAACCTGTGCAAAGATGGGTAAAAAAAAGAAGCTACCATGGAAGTTAAAAGTAGATTATTGTGAAATATGTTTGTATGAATGTTCCTCCACCTATGCTCTGTAATATGTTACCTGTATGGAGACGCTGCTGAAGGACCCTCCTATGACTCCAGCGATTGCGAGTGGGCTGTCGTCCTGCAGAGCATAAGATCCATCTGGACAGATGAACTCTGTGTCGTCCACCTTGGTGAGAGAGGCTCTTACAAACTCCAGAGCCTGGGCAACACAATCACATAGATATTGTATCAAATACTATGCACCATACTGTGTAGCATATGGTCTATATCATCTATTTATTCTGAAACAGCCTTTGAATTATGTTCTTGTTAAGAAATATGCTACATAAATAAAGACTGGTTGGCAGTTTTTTTATGTAAATTTTCTATCTTTTTGAAAAATAAAAAACCCCATTGCTTTACACTAGGGGCTCTTAAGTGGTTCATTACTTGGGTCCAAATTGCAAATTAACTCTACAGAGACTGAGGCACATTAAAACCAGATGAATATATCTGGTCTGCCAATGCAGCCAATGAACCTGCAACATATTTAGGGATGTCAAAAATCCTGGGTTATTATAATCATTCAAAGAGCTTGAGATCATTAGATACATCCTCCCTATATAGCTCCGCAATAAAATACAATACAATCATCTTTTTGAAGATCCTTCAGTCCTTGAGGGGAAACTGCTGTCTTTTTTTAAAAAATTCAGCTAATTTCCTTTATCCCAAATAGCTTCATTTTCTGTTTCTCATCAAACATTTTCTGTTATCATTTGAACTCTTTACCTGGTTGGATAAAATAAATTTTGCGGGACAACTGAATTACCTGAATATTATCTTTTAAAAAAATCAAATCATTTCACTTACCTCTGAAACCAAAATTTACCTAATTTACCTACTTTTACAATATAAACTGTAGAAAGATTCCAAGTCGCTCGTCAATGCAAGTGAACAAACAGCCAATTAAACAACTGAACTATGCTGCATCTAAAAAGTTGGATCAGCATTCGCAGATAGATGCAGATACAACTGAACACCCTACAACACAAAAATAGGAGACTGTTTTGGAGAGTAAATGCTCTAACTGAGCTATAATTATAAACTACACTGTTAAAAAGAACACAAGCTAAGCAAGTGGTTTGTTGCAATTAGGGAAATTACCAACAATATATCTTTGCCATGTATGCTTGCATGAGCTACATTTGAGTTTTAAAGTAAAAAGCACCTTGTGCAAATGAAAGCTAAAGTCATTTTGATTTAATACACCCCACAAATGTGATGTGAAGAGTTTTTTTAAGTAGATGGCAGGCTGCGTAAGCTTAAGATGAGAAGAGTATTTTTGAATGCTGTCCAGAATCATCTCTGATTTGGAAACAAAGAG